>JAMPIV010005671.1:165000-367500 GCA_024509875.1 Oreohelix idahoensis
AAAGGTTGGGCCCTTTCCCATGATAGCACGCGGCATTTGAGAGGGAAGATCTTTGTAATAGCATGATTAATTAAGCAATATTTAACATTAAAAAAAAATATCATTTTCTCTGCATTAGTTAACTAATTTACATTCGATTACATTCTGTCTTTTCAATATTACAAGAAAAGGGGAAGGGAGAGAGATTTATGACGTCACATAAAGGGGTGTGAGAGGTTCATGTTTTCTGACGAAATGTGACTATGATTAAAAACTAGCAAATATTGAGTGACGTGATATGTGGACGACCCCTATATTATATATCTATACTGCTTATACAAGTGATGCAAATCTACAAGAGAATATTTTGTGTAAAAAAAAAAAAACCTATAACTGTCTAAAGAAATGGCATGCTGTCTTTTAAATGTTTTGTTAATCTTTCGTTCCTGTTATAGGGTAGATTAGTTGTGCCTGTTACTTAACTGTCAACAAATTCTTATTAAAAATAGTTTTACGAAAGTTACTCTTGCTAGTTTTGTAACAGTAACAGCTGATTGCTCTTCCAATTATTTCACTTTCGTAACAAAATTTGTGACACTAATTTAAAAAAAAAAAATTTTTTACAACTCTATGTCTGCCTACAGACACACCCAACCAATATGGAATGAATTACAGCAATGTCTACACTAACCAGGTACAAGAGTATCCTCCACCTTATAACCAGGTAAGTGCGCAGGAGTGAGCTATACTCCTCAAAAAGAGATTGGAGTTATCTCTAAAGTTTACTGGTAAAAATTAAGACGCTAACCCAGAGGTTTTCACACTTTTTTGGTCCGCGGCTCCCTTGACCTGTGCATAAATCACCGCGGCTCCCCTCTGTACTATATATTATATATAAGCAATTGTACCCAAAAAGATATTAATGACTTCTGAATGTGCACATTTTACATCTGATACCAATTGTGGGGGGGGGGGGGGGGGGGGGGGGGGGGTGGGAGGAGGGGGGGAGGGGGGTAAATAAGTTAAGTTTCGGACACAAAATAAATAAGACTGTAGAATGACACGTATTGGTACATGTAATAATACCTCGGCGCAAACATGTCGTCCTACGAAGATCAATATGTACTGATGGACCTTGGCTCATAATATCGAGCCCAACACTTTTCCCAAGCCACCGCAACGCCCTTAGCCGAGGGCCGCGACGCCCCTGGGAGCCGCGACGCACAGTTTGAAAATCTCTGCGCTAACCTGAAGCATTTCTGTAGTAAATAGTAGGACAGTGTAGTCTAGTCTGTGAAATATTTAATTGTCATATAAAATAATAAACACTATTGGTCTCAGTTATAACCCGTGAGCGCTTGAACGGGATATTTCCTTTATAAACAATATAAAATATGAAAAATAGGGCTGAAATAGATTAAAATAATGTTTTTATCTATTAATAGAATTTATTTATTCGAAAACTAATCGATCAATTTGGAACAATTTGATAAATTATAAGAAAACATAAATAATATATTTGTTTAAATCACTAAGTACTTTATTTAATTTGCTTGTTATAAGGCAAAGTCCTATGGAAAATGGAAAGAAAATACTTAAAAATTAGAACCAGACAATTTACAATTACTGACCATACTTGCCCAATTCCATATCACAAACCTCTAACGTAGCAAATGCTCTCACATTTAAGCAAAAAAAAAATAAAAAACCAAACAAACAAACAAACAGAAACATTGCTAAATTTGGAATAATAGATTAAAATTGGTTTTATCAATTAATCGACTGAAAAATGTAATTGATTAATCGATTAACTAATAGTGAAAGATCATGTTTTAGTTCCCTTGTTTTTAATTAATAATTTTAATTAATAATGGCATCGAGATTCGGAGATTTAACTCTACTAGAACTGAGAAATGAATTTCCGTGTAAAGGAGGCTACAATATGTGAGGGTGAAGTCACAACATATCCTGGGTAGTGAGATCGGATGCCTAGCCTTACTGGAGAAGTACGAAAAAAAACAGGAAGTCCAGTGCGCATGTTATAAAATCCCTCTGCAGATGGAAATCGTAAAGAGTAGGCCATACTGCCGCTGTCCTGACAAGATTTACAAATTTGAAAACAAAAAGATTTATAGAATGTTTGATTCCTGTATACACACATTAAGATCCTCACCAGTACTACAGAATTCGTGCACTGTGCTGAGAGCCTCCTTGTGTGATCTAAGGGATGAGATCAGGGCACTGATGGAGTTGTCCGTGTGCAATGAAGATGATCCTTCAAACCAAACCAAACTTATAAATAGTGCTATATAGTGCTATATAGTGCTATATAGTGCTATATGGTGAGAGAACATCACAGTATTACTGAACTTTATTTTCTTTTGATCATCCCCATATTAAAACTTGTCTAAGACTTAAACGGGAGAGAGAGAGAGAGAGAGTGAAAGAGAGAAAGAGAGAGTGAAAGAGAGAAAGAGAGAGAGTGAAAGAGAGAGAGAGAGTGAAAGAGAGAAAGAGAGAGTGAAAGAGAGAGTGAAAGAGAGAGTGAAAGAGAGAAAGAGAGAGAGAGAGAGAGAGAGAAAGAGAGAGAGAGAGAGAGTGAGAGAGAGAGAGAGAGAGAGAGAGAGAGAGAGAGAGAGAGAGAGAGAGAGAGAGAGAGAGAGAGAGAGAGAGAGAGAGAGAGAGAGAGAGAGAGAGAGAGACGGAAAAAAATGAAGCAATGACATATTACAACCTTTGCCACTTAAAATTAAATACTCATGAAAAGATTGTATGTAACACTAAAACATACGTCTGTAAGTACATTTTCAAGCTGTCATGACTTTGACATGTGATTGTAAATATCTTTTAAATGTAGTGTGGTTCTTAGGTTTGATAGACCAAGGTAAAGGTAAAGCATTCTATAATATCTTTACATAGCTCCTATATGGCCCCACGGATACCGCGCGTGACGGCATGTGTCACATCCCGGACAACATCATTGGCTGATTGGCTAAACTATATGAGTATGACACGAGTAATCCTACTAAAGGGAATGTCCATCCCTAGTACCCAATGACTGAGACGGTGGGTGAGTAGGAAGAATCTGAAAAGATCAACGGTCCATGAAGCGAAACAGCAACGTGTGTAGCAAACTAGAGGCGTGTCAGTGTGTATAAAAAGATAACGTGTGGCCAATGTTGAAGAGATTGTGGCATTATTATGTAAATATCCTTAAGATACGCATAGGATTTACAAGAAAAAAAGAACAGTGTTACGTACATTTATTACCTAAGGGGGTAGTCTTCGGTCCTGCCAAATGTACGCACCAGTTTTATATAGTTATATTATTTGAGCGTTCGATTGATTCACGCACTGACGTGCACAATGCAGTGTGAGTTGCTTTGGGTAACCTAGTTTGGGGATTGTGACGTCATGTTTGGTCGGGGCTGTAAGGACCATGTTTATGTCCGATATATATTTCCTTGGAATTTTGCTGGCAAGTTTGGAAGAAGCCATTATGTTGTATGATCTCTACTGGTTCATGTTGAAGCCAACAGTAGTAGGATCAAGTAAGTGTCGCCCCATGTCATTAAATGTTTATTGAGTAAATTAAAGTGTAAGGCCGCTCATAGTTCTGATCTAGCGGGAAATCCATCACTGTATGTTATTTTCTAGAATGGACAGACGGAGTCGGTAGCCTTTTGAATTACCGTAGAGGAAGAATACCTACGAGTACACAAAGTTGATTGAATTATATGCTTCTCATGTTTTATATGCCGTATGTTAGTCAATGCCAAAGTCATGGCATGGATATAGAGAGGTTAGTCAACACAGAACTCTAACCTGGTCGTATTGTTGTGGATGACTTTATTTGGATATTTATATATATGTGCTGCCTAAGTATTGTAGGAAGGAAGCCTGGAATCATGGCAAGTCTGATAAGAAATATTACTCATTGAGTATGAATCCGTTGGTCATAAGATACGTCCTTGAGAGAAGGTTAACGGACGTTATTACAATACATATACTATGGCAAAGGAAGGGATCCTTAGACACTTGAATAAGAGGACTTAATTGTTAGAGAATCTTCATCCCTTGAAAAGTGATGATCAACATTGTGATGTAGGACCTTTTTGCACCTGTAACTATGACTGTCTTGTTCAACGCCGTATATGTCACGTTCAATAAAATCTATGTACATTCATCACAGCCTTGCGTGCTACCTATCAGTGACCAGTTGATCACTACTTGTTGGAGTTCGTTTCAACTTAAGAACATTTTCTGAAATATTTTTCATTGAGAAAACATTCGCGTAATGAAGGTCTTTACCTCTAGAAGAAGCACCCAACAGTAAATGGTGTTGCCAGTGTGGTCTGGAATTCATTTCACAGGAACGTACTCAATCAAATTATCGTTTGAAAAGAAGATTTGTACTTTCAAGGCGACATCATCTCAAATTTGGATCCTAGCGTGATAATGAATCAAAATCAACTCAATTGTTCAAGGTCATCAATCAACCTCCACGTCAAGTTGTACAGAAACTGACTGCCTTGGGATCACCTATACACAGAGCGAAGTATTTTCTCCTCATACGTACATCCACGGAGACGAGGCACATTGTTTTTTTCCGGCACACGCGAGATGAGTATAACGTGTTTTCGTTATCCATTTTATCACGTTTAGATGTGCCTTCGATACTAATGTCCACATTTATATTTTCCATGTTATATGTTGTGCATTCTTCGTGGGAGGTAGGGAGGTTGATCTGACGAACGAGATCCATCTCGAAGCCAATTCGGGCTCTTCGTCAGACGTTCTGTAGGGCTCAATTTGTAAGTTTCAATTGAGCGATAGTTCCGGTACAAGGCTAGAAACCTTGCCGAAGTTCAGATCGCTAGTTGCTTCTTATAATATTATCTATTTAGCTGTTCCGTCAAGTTTTAATTGTTGTTTTCGTAGCTATTTTTACTTGCACCTTAGTTTCATGATGTATTTTGTATGTGATTATTGTCCGTCTAACCTAACTATCATTCAGTTTTTTACAAAGCATATGTTTTTACACTGTGTTGTTAATTGTCTTGTGCATTATTGGTTCGTAGATGTCATCGTAATTTTTTACGACATTCTATTTTAGTTCCACATTTTTATTTTATTTGATTTCTACGACTGTAGTCATTCGTCTTTGATTATTGTGTCTTGTCGGTAATGTTTCTATTGTCTTTCACGTTGTTGCTTACATGACATTTCATTACATAAATTACTGTATTGATTATTAACATATTTCATAACTATATGATAACAAGATACCGTTCTAGGACAGGAACGAAGAACACTTGTTATAGTAACAAGGTTAATTAATTTACATTGATTAATTATCATTTTATAAATCAAGAGTATTGTGACTACTTATAAAGCATAATGTATTCACTAGATTATTTCATTAAGCAAGCAAAAGCTCTTCAGATGGCTCCTGATGAAGCAAAAGCATTTGCACTTGCAGAATATAGGAAAGCTCAAGAAATAGAAGCCGAACAGAGAAAGTTAGAAACTTTAAGACTAGAAAAACTTCAATTTGAGGCAGATCAAAAACGGATTGAATCTGAGGAAAATGAGAAAAAAATGAGATTAACTGCTGAGGAGGATGAAAAGAAGAGGAAATTTATAGCTGAGGAAGAGGAGAAAAAAATGAGATTGGCCGCTGAATTAGAAGAGAAACGATTTCAGCGAGAAGCAGAACAGAAGCAAAAGGAGGCTGAAGAAAGACTTAAAATTGAAATGGAAGAAAGAAGATTAATAGCTGAAAAAGAAATGGAAAATAAACAAAAGGAATTGGAAGTTAAACAAAAAGAAATGGAAGAAAGAAGATTAATAGCTGAACAAAACACAAAACGACTTCAGCTTGAGATGGAAGAGAATGATAGAAAACGACAGCATGAACTGAAATTAGCAGAGTCAGAATATGAGAGACTTAGGTTAACTCAGGAAGCTAATTCTCAGAGAACTTTTGAAAGCCAAACTTCATCCAGACATGATCATTTTAAGGAAATTCACCTTAAATTTCCAAAATTTAATCCCCCGTCTGATGACGTAATATTCTTCCTAGATAGGTTTGAGGCCACTTGTGTGTCTTTTAACGTGGATAAAGCGCTATACTGCACATATTTATCCAGGTTACTTACTGGGGATGCTTTGGCAGTTTATCATACTACCAGTATTGGTGAGAAAAATGACTATAATGCTCTTAGAGCGGCACTTCTGCAAAAATTCCAAATGACAGAAGACGAATATCGATTAAGATTTCATACATTACTACCTCAATCTGGCAGAAATTTTAGTGATTTTCTGTCACAGATACGACTAACATTAGAAAGATGGATCGAATTATCCAAAATTGAAAAGTCATATGAAGGTCTCTTCGATTTACTGATGCGCGATAAGGTACTTTCGTCTGTAAATCCTACATTTCTCGCATTTTTACACGAACGGAAACCTTTATCAATGAAAAATTTAGAAGAACATGCAAAAAATTTTTGCACTGCTCACCCAAACATGGATCTAAGTAATGCACAGATTAAGAATGAATTGCCTGTTGCTTTTGCAGCACAACAAAACAATTTTTCACGAAATCGCTCCTTTAGTGCTGACAGGTATGTCAATAAGGGAAATAATCAAAATTTTAACAATGATAACTTTTACAAAGGGAAGCAATTTCAACAATCTGCTCCATTTAATGTTTCTTGGAACCAAGCTCACAGATCGCGAGATTTTGGTAACAATAATTTTAAAAATAATCAAGGACATTATAATAAACAAAACTGGAGATCAAGATCTCAGGGTCCACAAAACAGACAAGGTTCTTGGAATAAAAATTTTAAAGAACATCATAACTTTAATTATACAAACTATCGGACTCATCCAAATTTTAACTCTAGTAGAAAAGACAATTATAGCAATTTTAATGCAAATAATCAAAATCGATCGCGTCGCAGAGAAAGATCGTCAAGTAATACGGGTAGACATTCTAATGTTGCTTTAAGTGATACACAGGCTAACATTGAACAGGGTAAAGTAGCTGAAACTCACAATGCTATGTCTTATTCTCTTGATTGTACCCAGGTGAAAGACTGTCCAGAATGCTCGACTCTTTTCCAGCCTAAGGCGATCACGACGCTGCGTTGCGGACATACCTTGCCTAGTCTACCTGCAGTCTGTACGGCCACTGCTGCGTCAGTACACCAGGGACAGGGCTTTAACAAGGGATTTGTCAACAACATTTCATGCTCTCTCCTATTTGACTCAGGTTGTAGCACTGTGGGCGTCCGGACTTCGCTGATCAACCCAAGTTGTGCCACGGGCAGGGTTGTCAAGTGTGTGACTTTTGGTGGCACCGTTGAAACATTTCCCACTGCTATTATTGATCTTAATACACCATTTTTTTCAGGAAAGATCCAGGCATGTCTCCTTCCGAATCCAATTTGTGATTTAATACTTGGTCGCATACATGGTATTAAAGAGTGTACACCACAGCAAATAGCTGAATGGGAAGAGCGACATATTCAAACTGCAAATGCAGTAGTGACTAGAGCGCAAGCTACTAATATGTCGCATGATACACCTATTGAACCTACAGTTCATACCACTTGTGATGATGATGCTCCTATTTCACGGGAGTTGTTTGCAACATTGCAAAAGAATGATGATTCATTAAAAAAAATTTTTCAGTATGTGAACAAAAAGAATACCAGCAACAAACTTGCAAAATCTAGACATGACTTTATACTTAAAAATGGGATTTTGGTTAGAGTAATACGGGAAAAGGATTCATCATTATGTTATCAGATCTTAGTCCCATCCTCTATGAGATCTCGTATATTACGACATGCGCATGACTCGCAATGTGCGGGCCATATGGGTTTTTCGCGTACCAAATCCAGAGTGCTTTCGGCATTCTACTGGCCAGGCGTCCATAGGGACATCACTCTCTATTGTCGGTCCTGTTTGATATGTCAGGAAGTTAAGGTACGGGGTCCATTTCATGCGGCTCCTATTCAAGCTGCGGACATCCCGATTAGACCATTTGATAAAATGGCTATAGACATTATTGGTCCTATGCTACCATCTGCTAGAGGGCATACGCATATCCTTACGTGCATTGATATGTGCACTCGTTGGCCTGAGGCCATCCCTCTCAAGAACACTTCATCTGCCAGTGTAGCAGAGGCATTGATGTTAATCTTTTCACGCATTGGTTTTCCACGGAAAATCTTGTCGGATCATGGGGTTCAGTTCATTTCTGAATCCATGTCTCAAGTTATGAAGACATTAGGTATAGACAGATCTCTTAGTTCTATTTATCATCCGATGTCAAATGGGTTAATTGAGCGTCTCAATAGGACACTCAAGCAGTTGTTGGGTAAGATGACTCAAGACCATCCCCAAGACTGGGATCGGGTCCTACCCGCTTGTCTCTTTGCGTATCGCGAAGTACAAAATCAAGCCACGGGGTTTTCTCCATTCCAGCTTGTTTTTGGCATGCAACCACGCGGTCCTATGTCGTTAATCCACGACTTATTGGTTGACGAGAATATTGAAGAGGAAGCTCAATCCTCTTATGAGTATGTGATCTCTCTGAGAAAGAGAATCATAGATGCTTGTAGACTAGCTACTGCATCATCCGAACAAGCCAAAGAAAAAGCTCGTCTATTTGCAAACAAGTATAGACGTCTTCGCCAGCTTATTCCTGGTGACGAAGCTTTTGTATTACTCCCTGCGCATAACAATCGTCTTTTAATTACCTGGAGAGGTCCTTTCAGGATCATCTCAAGAATATCCGATGTCGACTACATCGTTGATGTTAATGGTAAACATAAAACCTTCCACATTAACATGTTGAAGGAGTATTACTCACGTCCTGATTATCTACAGTCAGTGTTTCAGGCAACTGACGATTCTACACCTCCTATTCAACACTATTCTAGTTTGTCAGTCATCCAAGAAGAGGAATCTTCTTTCGATGATGTACAACTACCAATACCGGTTGTACCACTCCATTCCACTGAGAAATGGAATGATGTTACGATCTCATCTACTCTTTCGGCTGATCAACGTCAGCAAGTCTCTAATATTCTACACTCGTATGAGGATGTCCTCACTGACATCCCAGGTCATACGTCAGTCATCCAACATAACATTATTCTGACTGACGATACGCCTATTCGAGTTCGCCCATATCCTATTCCTTTACACTTTCGTGATAAGGTTGATAAGGAATTGGATGAGATGCTCCAATTAAATATAATTGAACCATCTTCATCACCATATTCTTCTTCCATGGTAATCATTAGGAAGAAAGACAACAATATACGTCTTTGCGTAGATTACAGGAAATTAAACAAAGTTACAAAATTCGATGCGGAACCGTTACCTCTTTTAGATGACTTATTGGAGAGATTATCTCATGCTACATTCTTTTCGAAATTTGACCTTTCAAAGGGCTATTGGCAAGTGCCACTCACTCCTAAAGCAAAGCCATTCACCGCTTTCTCGACACCACGGGGTCTTTTTCAATGGAATTTTATGCCATTCGGGTTAATGAATGCGCCAGCTACCTTTGTACGCATGATGCGCCGCATATTGTCTCATCGTCCCGATGTCATTACTTATATAGATGACATCTGTCTTTTCAGTGACTCTTGGGATGAACATATTCATGGATTAAAAGCTTTACTTTCTACCTTGCGGGATTATAACTTAACAGCGAAACCTTCAAAGGCTTTTGTCGGTTTTCATGACATCTCATTTCTGGGTCACCGCATAGGTCATGGTTTCATGTATACAGAAGACAGTAACGTCTCTAAAATTTTAAACATTTCAGCACCTAAGACAAAAAAACAAGTTAGGTCACTTTTAGGACTAATACAGTTCTATTCAAAATTCATCCCTCATTTGTCTACTATAACTGCACCTTTTTCTTCTCTACTGAAGAAAGGCACATCTAATGTAATAAAGTGGTCGCAGGATCACCAAATGGCGTTAGACTATATAAAACAATTTTTTTCAAATGCACCTTTTTTGAGGTTGCCTGACAAAAATCTCACATTCATTCTCCGCAGTGATGCTTCTTCTTACGCTATCGCTGCAGTTTTGATGCAGGAATATAACGGCACCTTATTTCCGGTGATGTACGTGTCCAGAAAACTTACGGAGAGCGAACTCAAATACTCCGTTCTCGATAAGGAGCTTCTAGCACTAGTGTGGGCAATCACAAAAATGGAACGTTACCTTCTCGGCTCACACTTTGTGGTGGAATCTGACCAAAAAGCTCTTACCGCACTGAACACGAAGAACGTTAAATCATCGAAGTCAGCGCGTTACGCTATAGCGCTTCAACCATTCAATTCTGAAATACGAGCTATTCCTGGAGTGAAGAATGTGTTCGCAGACTGTTTGTCTAGATGCCCAAGCGAACTTGTCGAAACTAAACCACTTCCAGATGTTGAAACATCCTCACCGATAACATGAATAACTTTGTACAGTATCATTGATTGTACATCTATAAAGACTGTGTATATAACTGAAGTATTCGTATAAGTATAACTTTCAGTATATACTTACTTATAGATTATAACATTACTTCTTGTGTAGTAACGTTTTATTAGAACGGGAACATTGGTATTAAAGTAACATTTTCTTAGTACGGGAACATTGGTACTACAGTGACTTTTTATTAATATGGCAACATTGTTAAGAGCGACAAATATACATTTGTTATTCCTATGGAACATATTACACTAAATATCGTGTTCTAGAATATATTGTATCGTGTATGGAACATTGAGAACATCGCCTTTTCGATTACTAACTAGTTGTAACTGAACATTGACAATGAGTGATATTGGAATTATTTAGAATATATTATTAACTAGTTATTTGTTATTAATTAAGAAATATATAAATTAGATTAATTCAATTTAATCTATTTAATTGATTATGGATCACACACATACTAACTTTCTTAGTTGTCACGTAACACCTGCATTCACGGGTCTTAGTTATGATATCTCACTTTTAGATCACTAGTCAACCATACTAGTGTTAGAAAAACATTAAGTGTGTTAATTCTTAATGTGTTTAATTTTGCATTGTTTCATTTTTGCACATTGTATTTTCAATTTCTCTGTTTTATTGATTCTCTTGTCATTGATCATCATCAGTGTTGCTGTTCATTTTCATTTTTGAAATCATATGTTTCAAATTTTTTTTGAAAACTTAGTTGAATTTTATTATCATTTTTTTTAATGGTTTTTTCATTTTTCATTTTCAAACTTGTTTTTACTTCGAATATTACCACATCGTTCCAAAGTAGGTCGATTGTGGATGTGTGCTTTAATGCATACTATCATTTAGTTATATTGATTTCTTTTAATATTCTTTTCTTAATATAGTATAACTTTATGCATTTCATTTATCTTGTTGTAGTTTTGACTCACCTCTCTCGGGTACTTAGTTCAAAAAAAAAAAAAAAAAAAAAAAATTAATAGAATTAATTTTTTTTAAGGGGAGGTGATAAGGGAGCTGTTACGTACATTTATTACCTAAGGGGGTAGTCTTCGGTCCTGCCAAATGTACGCACCAGTTTTATATAGTTATATTATTTGAGCGTTCGATTGATTCACGCACTGACGTGCACAATGCAGTGTGAGTTGCTTTGGACGCACGGGTAACCTAGTTTGGGGATTGTGACGTCATGTTTGGTCGGGGCTGTAAGGACCATGTTTATGTCCGATATATATTTCCTTGGAATTTTGCTGGCAAGTTTGGAAGAAGCCATTATGTTGTATGATCTCTACTGGTTCATGTTGAAGCCAACAGTAGTAGGATCAAGTAAGTGTCGCCCCATGTCATTAAATGTTTATTGAGTAAATTAAAGTGTAAGGCCGCTCATAGTTCTGATCTAGCGGGAAATCCATCACTGTATGTTATTTTCTAGAATGGACAGACGGAGTCGGTAGCCTTTTGAATTACCGTAGAGGAAGAATACCTACGAGTACACAAAGTTGATTGAATTATATGCTTCTCATGTTTTATATGCCGTATGTTAGTCAATGCCAAAGTCATGGCATGGATATAGAGAGGTTAGTCAACACAGAACTCTAACCTGGTCGTATTGTTGTGGATGACTTTATTTGGATATTTATATATATATGCTGCCTAAGTATTGTAGGAAGGAAGCCTGGAATCATGGCAAGTCTGATAAGAAATATTACTCATTGAGTATGAATCCGTTGGTCATAAGATACGTCCTTGAGAGAAGGTTAACGGACGTTATTACAATACATATACTATGGCAAAGGAAGGGATCCTTAGAGACTTGAATAAGAGGACTTAATTGTTAGAGAATCTTCATCCCTTGAAAAGTGATGATCAACATTGTGATGTATGACCTTTTTGCACCTGTAACTATGACTGTCTTGTTCAACGCCGTATATGTCACGTTCAATAAAATCTATGTACATTCATCACAGCCTTGCGTGCTACCTATCAGTGACCAGTTGATCACTACTTGTTGGAGTTCGTTTCAACTTAAGAACATTTTCTGAAATATTTTTCATTGAGAAAACATTCGCGTAATGAAGGTCTTTACCTCTAGAAGAAACGACCCAACAAACAGCAATGTCATAATATAAAGTATCAAGAATGAACGTTGGAAAAAAAAATATATTTTCATGCCTACCTTTTAAATTGCTTACAGAACGAGGTCAATGTAATGGGATGGTGTCGTGCTCTCTGGTGTTGGTTGCCATGCTTCAACACCCCTGAGCACATCATCACGTTTGATGTAAATATTAAAATGTCCATTCCAAGACAAGAACACAAGAAAATCAAATTGAAACGGAGATGTAAGATAAGAAGAGCCATTAGTGTTACCAGGAGATATAGAAAGAGAAGCATTAAACTAGAAAAAATGTAGGAACTATATCCTGCATGGAATATACAGAGAGACTGAAAATAAAGTGGGTTGGCCATGTTGTGAGAACGGAGCCTGATAACTAAGTACTACGTGCTACAAACATAGAAGATTTGGTGTTTTTGGCACGGAGAAGATCAGCAGGCAAATGGATAGATAATATTGCAGAAATCCTACATTTGCACGAGCTAACAGCAGCCAGTACGACATACTTTGCTCAAGAACGAAGACTTCAGCTCTCCACAACACTTGACGCCAACAGTGCGTGGACAAAAGTAAAGTAAAGCATTACAATGTCCAATTTCGTACTCTTTTCTCAGGGACAGCCCAATGCGTATGGCCACGCGACAGTTGTAGTTCAGCAACCCGCGAGTTCAACTTTAATAGCAAGTACAGTTCCAGACTACAGTGGTCTGGCCATGTTTGCTTGTCTGTGTTGCTTCTGGCCGCTTGGCATGTTCGCCATTTCAAAAGCCAGCGAGGTAAATACATGCATTAACAACTCTCGTCTGTTTGTTTCCAACCAACCAACCAACCAACCAACCAACCAACCAACCAACCAACCAACCAACCAACCAACCAACCAACCAACCAACCAACCAACCAGCCAGCCAGCCAGCCAGCCAGCCAGCCAGCCTGCCTATCTATCTATCTATCTATCTATCTATCTATCTATCTATCTATCTATCTATCTATCTATCTATCTATCTATCTATCTATCTATCTATCTATCTATCTATCTATCTATCTATCTGTCTATCTGTCTGTCTGTCTGTCTGTCTGTCTGTCTGTCTGTCTGACTATCTATCTATCTATCTATCTATCTATCTATCTATCTATCTATCTATCTATCTATCTATCTATCTATCTATCTATCTATCTATCTATCTATCTATCTATCTATCTATCTATCTAATCTATCCATCCTTTCACCCACTCATCCACCATACCCAGCTATCTACCTATCTATCTACATAATATCTGCCTACCTACCTGCATACCTACCTACAGACCTATCTACATATCTACCTGCCTGCCTGTCTTTCTGCGTGTCTGCTATCCTGCATGTAGTCTTCCTACCTGTCGTGTTGTCTGTCTATCTGCCTTCCTGCCTGTTTGTCTACCTGCCGTTCTGCCTGTCTATCTGTATGTCAGTCCGTTCGTCTGTATTTCAGTCTGCCTACATGTGAGTCTGTTTATGTACCTATTCGTCTATTTTGTCTGTCTTTTTATCAACCTACTTATTGACCTTTTTATGCAGCAGAATTAATTTTTATGGATCGCCACGTTGATTTTCACCACATACTAACCTTACCACAGTAGTTTGTAACATTTCAATGTGTTCTATAAACTTCAGAAAAGCTGATACCGTATCTGTCAACCCCAATAGTTATTAATAAATAAAATGTCAGAAAAATGTATACAATAAAGTTCAAGTGGGACACCTGTCAAGAACCAGCATTTCTTGCTTTCTTGCTTTCTTGCTTTCTTGCTTTCTTTCTTTCTTTCTTTCTTTCTTTCTTTCTTTCTTTCTTTCTTTCTTTCTTTCTTTCTTTCTTTCTTTCTTTCTTTCTTTCTTTCTTTCTTAGTGGACACCACGCCTGGTGGCGTCTTATAGGGCAGCAAAAACAACTGTCACCATTTAGCTCGATTGGTGGCCATCCTTCGTGCCGTGCGCCAACTCTGGTTCATGCTTTTCATCTAAGCCTCCACAGTTCTCCGGCAGGCTGTCCCCGGTCTGCTTCTCCCTCGCCGTCCCCACCCCCGTGGTCCATAGCATAGCAGTTCTGGTAATGAATTCAGGGTCTTCCATAAGGACATGGGCAACCCAGCAACAGCGTCCGTCCGCATGCCTTCTTGACCTCATCGTGCAAGCAGCTCTCGGCCGAAGATGGCACTCGGCCAAAGAATTCGAAGAAATTTTCCTCAGGTGGGCTGTGCGGAAAGACCACAACTTGGACATCTCCCCCTCCGTCACACTATACTACCCTGTTCCATACAAAACCACAGGAAGTACGCAACTCTCGTAAAATCTTAATTTGGTGTTTGTGCTGCACTGAGAAGACCTCCAAATGCCGTCTGGACCCGCAAAGGCCGCTCTAGCTCCACTCATTCTGCAACTGATGTCCCCGCCTGTTCCGCCTTCTGGTGCCGCCATGCCTCCCAGATATGTAAATGTAAAGTAAATATATCAGTAAATCAATCAATACCCTTTAGCTCCCCAAGGAGCATAGGCCTTCAACAAACAAATGCCAAGTCTTCCTGTCCCGAGCCATCCGCTCAAGTTCTTTCCATGTTTTCATCGTCATTTTCACATCTGTATCCAGTTCTCTTCTCCATGTGTTTTTTGGTCTACCTCTGCCTCTCTTTCCCTGGGGATTCCAGAACAAGGACTGCCTTGTAATGCTACCAACAGATTTCTTCAATGTGTGTCCTATCCATCGCCAGCGTCTTCTTCTCATCTCTTGTTCCACTGGCACTTGTCTGGTTCTTGTCATCAATTCCACATTTGTGACTTTGTCATACCATTTCAGTCCTTCTATTCTACGCAAGCAACCGTTTATAAAAGTCTGTAGCTTTTTGGTTGTTGTTTTTGTTGCTCTCCATGTCTCAGGGCCATACAATAGGACTGACTTGCCATTTGAGTTGAAGATTCTTATTTTCGTGTTGGATTGATTTCTCTTGTTCTCCAAATGTTTCCCAATGCAATGAAAGCTCCTCTTGTTTTTTGCATTCTTATTTTGATATCACTGTCTGTCCCTCCAACTTTGTCTATATTGCTGCCAAGATATGTGTACGATTCTACACCTTTTAGTGGTATTTCTTCAAGTTCAACCTTGTTATCACTTCTTACATTTATTCTCATAATCAAAGTAAATATATGAGGAATAAAACTCCAAGTGAAAAACTCTAACTTCCCTATTCTGTTCCGAGCGCATCATTGGCCTAGCAGTTAGAGCACTTTACTCTCACAGCACAGTGTCATAAAATTAACCATGATACAACGCTAAAATATCTCCAATGATACAACGTAGGGATAAAAACTAATGCGTAAGCTACTAGAATACATGATCGACCACGCCGCGGGTCATCACCCGCCATGGAAATTAAATTGTTAGACGTGAATGCAAAACGTTACCCTTGGAACGGGATGAGAACGGAGATCAAAAGGAAAAAAATATGACTGAACGCGTGCTTGAAACTAGCAAGGCTAAAAGACGCAATTGGTGGGGAAAGGAGGAAAAGTCACGTCCCCAAGTTGACACAAGAAATCGACAAAAGGGACCTTAGCTATTATACGCAACAGTCATTTCTTGGACGCTTTTGCGATAACTTAGTCCGTTTATTTGAATTCAGCGGCAAAAGCAGTATAGAAGATGCTAGAAGTATTTCGAAAAACCAACTAACCTTGAAAAGTAACTTTTTCTTAATAATGATGTTAGGAATATAAAACCTAGCTGGCCGGATGGCCCATCTTGAGCAGTGAAATAATATGTTTTCATTTATACAGACGGATAGATAATAAGAAAGATATTGACAAAAGACTGTGTTGTTCATATCAGCGAGCGTCTGCATTGAAACAAAAATGTCCCTAATTTTCAAAAAACTGCAGCCTTGAGACTCAAAGCGCTCAAATCTAGTTGGTATGAAAGAGAGGGGATGGGATGGTGAACTGTGGCTAAAAATAACTTTAAAGGCAAAATTGTGTAGGGGAAGGCAGAGTTGGTTCAAAAACAAGTGTGTTTTTTTGTGAAACGCAAGTAGAGACGGACGGACCAACAGACAATAAGGCATACTTGACTGAGGTATGACTGAAATGACTTTTTGGTAGGAGGTTTGAATTTGAAAAGAAAAAGGCGTTGATTGGCCATAGATGAATATATTATCGGCGCTCAGACGCGCATTTTTGCCATTCGTTATAAGTTGTCCTAGTAGACACAGTGTATTATTTAGTGGTGTATTCCCAGAAGCAAATTGAAATCTTTTAGAGGGACGCCATACTAAAGCCAGCAGCTCAGCTGAGTTTAGCTAGCAATTAACTGTGTTCTATATTCATAATTCTGGTAAGACTGAAATTATTTCTTTGTATATTTTAATATTTGTTTAATGTTTCGAGTGATTTGATACTGCCATATCAAAATCTATCCCTTACAACAAGTAAGGATTCGCTCTAGACCCCCCCGCCCCAGTTCAGGGTCTAGAGACAAATAAAATACATAAAATCCAGCAAGGATTATGAAAGACAGATCAAGTGTTGAGATCAGTGGAACATATCACCTATCCTATTCTATGGCAGGAAGCTAATGAACATATTTCAGAATAGGTAGTCTGGGAGAACTTATCCTATGTGAAACCAACTTGGTAAGATGTGTTGTTTGGTCAAAGAGATCTGACCCGTCTATGTGGTGTTGTTGTTGTGTGTGGTGTTGTGTCCAGAAATGGTTTAGAGGATGGAATTCTGACACATGACCAATACTTTATTGCAGAACTGTGAGTTTTTATTTGGCACCAATGTGGTGTCGAATGATGAGTTAACTAATACAAGAGTGGACCCGTGCAGTTTATATTTTGGCAGAGCAGCCTGATATTGCCCCCAAGCACGGAGAGGTGGGGCCACCATATTCCAGCACCAGAACTACTCATTCCAGATACGTGAGCGTCTGGCCTGCTGGAGATTCACAAACTTAAATTCTAACACCCATTATAATATCATCAATAAATGGACAATGTGTAGTCGCCATAGACAGGGAGTGATGAGGTCACCCCAACAGCACATCCATTAAACTTTCTCCCAGAAAAATTTTAACCATAAACAGTAGTAATATTAACTAGTATTGTAATATACATATGTACACTCCTTTCCTTTATTATGCCATATTCATGCATTTCATTAATAATTGCAAAACCTTTCATATGTTCTGACCAAAATAAAACCTTGGTTCAGAACAAATAAACCTAAAGAAAATTGTTATCAAAACTTTTACACAACTTGAGTTAGTTCAGTGTGTTATAACATTTTATTAATATTATTAGACTTATTAAATATCTGTGTGTGTGTATGCAAACTACCACAACACATTACATATCATTACCCTAGAACTTTAACGTAGCCACATTCATTAGTAAAAAAAGATAGGTGTGAGGTCGTAGTGGTAGCAAGAAGGGCCTTCTGACAATTCACAGCTACATTTATCTCAGGAGCCTTCACAGCTGACCTCATACATCACACTTAGTAATATCACCATCATACAATACCATCAATCCACTACATATATTGGGGTCTCTTGTCCCGGGATAATTAGCCTATCAATAATATTAGGATCTCCTGGGGGAAGAAATAAATTAGGGGAACACATTTTAAAAATTAAAAGTGTCCCTTAAAATTAAAAGTGTCCCTGAAAATAAAAGTTGGTGAATCTTCACAGCCAGTGGTAGTTAATTGATTAATTAATTAATTAGAATTATTTTAGACTAGAGTAATTAGAATTACTTTAGTGGTTGGAAAGTTTACTTTGCTCATTGCTAGAATTGTTTAAAAAGTATGTCGGAGCTGGCCAAATTCAGATCAGCTGCTGTGCTAACGGCAAAGGATATGGGAATGGATGGTCAGATTTTAATTCAATATGTAACGGCTGAATGTGATAAATATATTGAAAGGGAAGATAGGAGGTTAGCTGAAGAGAAGAGGGTACAAATTGAGGCTGATAGAGAAATTAAGAGGCTGCAGATTGAGGCAGAAGAAAAACGACAGCAAAGGGAGGCAGAAGACAAAAAGGCCGAAAGGGAGGCAGCAGACAAAAAGGCCGAAAGGGAAGCAGAAGATAAAAGATTGACTGCCGAAAGGGAGGCAGAAGATAGAAGGTTGCAAAGGGAGCACGAATTACGACTAAGGGAGCTGGAGCTACAAGGCCAGGCTCCTGAAAATGGTGCCAGCCCTTTTGCCTCAGATGCTACGCCCAGTCTGGGAGCCTCAACATCAGCTATGGGGTTTCATTTAGACCATTTTGTCGAAAAAGACGATGACATAGAGGGGTACCTAGGACGTTTTGAGTTATTAGCTACTACATATGGGTTAGAGAGAGAGAGGTGGAGTTTAAAGTTATCACAGGGACTGAGAGGCACTTCTTATGAAGTCTTCGCAAAAATGAACAGAGAAGACCAAGACAATTATGATATGTTAAAGCAGGCTTTGTTATTGAGGTACGAGAAAAATGGTGAATTTTATCGTAAGAAATTTAGAAATGACAAACTGTTGTCTGGGGAGACATACCACCAATTCTCTGCCAGACTGGAAACCTATTTGGAGAAATGGACTGCTCTGGGGAAGACCCAAGATCTTAAAGAAATGATCATGATTGAGCAATTGAGAGAGTCCATGGCTCCAGACATGAGAAAATTCCTCATGGAACAAGGTGCAGAGAAGTTGGGGGAGGTTTTAAATGTCGCTGAGAGGTATCAGGCAGCCCAGGCAGAGGTAAGTGGTGCTAAAAAGAAGCACATAGACAATTTTAAAGCTCCACAGCAATTTAATAAATTTGATAATAGAGAGCAGGGAAATAAAGGTAGGACAAACTTTGAACGGCCAAGAAATGACTACCGAGACAGAAACTCACAGTTCAATGACCAAAAATCCAATGAAAGAAAACCGTTTAACCAAGGAAAAAGATGGTGTAAATGGTGCAAGAAAGATAACCATAACACCGAATTTTGTAGAAGGAAACCTTCAAACATTGCTGCAATGAAGTCGGGGACGCAAAGATTAAAGGTTAATCCTAAGGGACAGCAGGAACCTTATCACCCCCCAGTTTGTGAGGATGTTATTTGTAATGGGGTCACCATAAGGTGCCTTTATGATACAGGTTTGGATTATGATTCAGTTGTGAAGTCTAGCCTAGTGGACCCAAGTCAGTATACCACAGAAACAGTGGAAATACAAGGGGCAACTAAGGACATACCACTCATGACACTTCCCATCGCATGGATAACGGTGAAAACTCGCTGTGTGGAAGGAGAAATCAGAGCAGCAGTGATAGATGAACCAATCTACCCTCTGATATTGGGGTGTAGATACGTCTTCTTGGGGAATCCCGAGAGACCTGTGATCATGGCGACAGTGCAGACCAGGTCACAGAAGAAGGATAAAGAAGGTGAACCTATAAATGCTCATCCAGAGGAGATGAGGAAGGCGCAGGCTGAGGATAGGACACTCAAGCCATGTTTTAAAAAATTGCCCAAATGCCACACACCTCCAAGTAAGGGGGAATATTTTATGAAGAACAAACTATTATACAGGAAGGCCGGAGCTGGAACAAATGGTCACAACCAGCTGGTTCTTCCCACTTCATATAGGGATAAAGTGATGGAACTCGGGCATGCGATTCCCTTCAGTGGTCACATGGGGATCAGCGCCACAGGACAGCGTATAGCTTGTCATTACTTCTGGCTAGGGATAACGGAGGATATAAAAAGATATGTCAAATCCTGCCCAGAATGTCAAAGGGTAGCTCCAAAGCATTGGACTGCTCCTGCAACTCTAGGGGAAATGCCCATAGTGGGAACACCTTTTGAGAGGGTTGCAGTGGATATTGTAGGACCTCTCACTCGGACCAAGAGGAGGAACAGTTACATCCTTACTCTGGTGGACACTTGTTCTATGTGGGGAGAGGCGGTAGCCCTGCCATCAATTGATTCAAAACATGTAGCAGAGGCACTACTTACAATATTTACCCGATTAGGATTCCCGCATCAAATCTTTACGGATAATGGCTCTCAGTTCAAGGGGAAACTAACGGAAGAAGTTTTTAAGCTATTTCAAGCCAGACACTTTCATTGTAGTCCGTACCATCCGCAAGGGAACGGCCAGGTAGAGAGGTTCAACGGGACTCTCATTTCTATCCTGAGAAAGCTGGCACACGAAAAACCGGATCTGTGGGATCAATTCCTGCCCGCCGCATTGTTTGCATATCGGGAGGTACCACATAGTTCAACCGGGATGGCTCCCGCAACTCTGCTATTTGGGAGGCCAATAAAAGGTCCTTTAGAAGCCTTATTAAGGACCTGGACAGATGAGAAGGCGGAAGAGACTGTTACCTCATCTTATCAATACGTGAACGAACTGACCACTCGTTTGAAAGCTGGATGGAAACTGGCAAATGATAATTTGAAACAAGCCAGGAAGAAACATGCAGCATATTTTAATAGGAAGGCAAAGGACAGAGAACTAGCTGTGGGAGAGAAGGTGCTGCTTCTACTACCCGGTAGCCAGAATAAATTACAAATTGGATGGCAAGGTCTATATACGGTTCTAGAGAAGGTGTCAAGAACAAACTATAAAATTGACAAAAAGGGGAAGGAGAAAGTTTATCATGTAAACCTGTTAAAGAAGTGTCTGGACAGACCACTCCAGAAAAGCACCCCCTTACTTACCTTAGCTATCGCAACTCAAATGCAAAAGGAACCACTCACCTCACATGAATACCCATTACATCCTTGTGAAACAGCAGCACAGGTAAAAGTCAGTAAGCACCTGACTAAAAACCAGAGGGAGAGAGTTCAACAGGTTCTGGAGGAACATACAGATGTATTAACAGATAAACCAGGCCATACAAATTTGCTACAGTATGACATGAAACTGGTAGACTCAAACCCAATCTGTATGAGAGCCTATTCTATTCCGTTCGCGAAGGAGAAGGCATTGAAGGAAGAAATAGATTATTTGTTGAAGGAGGGGATTATTTCACACAGTGAATCATCTTTTAGCTCTAGTGTCGTTTTGTTGAGAAAACCGTCTGGGGAACACAGACTGTGCATAGATTACAGGAAACTGAATGCTGTCACAGAAGGACAAGTGGATCCATTACCAGACACAAAACAGTTATTTGCCAGACTGAACAAGGCAAAATACTTTTCAAAGGTGGATCTTAGTAAAGGCTATTACCAGATCCCAGTGAAGCCTGAAGTGAGACCTTATTTGGCTTTTAGCACTTCGGATGGACATTATGAATTCAACCTGCTACCATTCGGACTGAAAAATGCTCCGAGTGTATTTTCAAGGATGATGCGCAAATTGTTGGATCCCCTGAATAACCCATGTATCACGAATGTCATGGATGATATTCTCGTCGCCACATAGACATTTGAAGAACACATTGAAGCTCTAGAAATGTTATTTAATAGGCTTAGGGAGGCGAACTTAACTGCTAGGCCAACAAAATGTTGCATTGGATGCAAAGAGTTGGAATTCTTGGGACACACTGTATATCAGGGTAGCATGACCCCTGATCCCAAGAACATGGAAAAACTGCAGAGAGCACCTAGACCACAAACAAAAAAGGACGTGCGATAATTCGTGTCGTTATGCGGATTTTATCAAAAATATATCAACGATTTTAACTCTATTTGTGCTCCTCTGACTGATCTGACTCGCAAGGGACTTCCAGATAAAATTAATTGGACTGCGCAAAGTGAATTAGCGTTCCAAGACTTAAAGGAAAAACTCACTAGCAAGCCTATTCTCAAACTGCCGGATTTGACACAGGACTTTGTCTTAAGAACCGATGCAAGTAATGTAGGACTCGGAGCGGCTTTGTTGCAAAGATCATCTTCACCTGATGGGGAACTGAAACCAGTCGCTTATGCAAGCCGCAAATTGAATAAGGCGGAACAAGGATACTCCACAAGCGAAAAAGAATGTTTAGCGTTAATCTGGGCAATAAAGAAGTTTCAAATCTATCTATATGGTAGGACTTTTGTGGTCGAGGCGGATCATCAGCCTCTCGTATTCTTATCTCAGGCTAAGCATGAAAACGCAAGATTGCTGAGGTGGTCTTTATTGCTTCAACCTTATCAGTTTAGTATCCAATATATCCCAGGCAAATTGAATGTCGGTGCAGATTTCCTCAGTCGGCACCCCTGTGATCAAAATTAGAGTAATGGCAGGCGTAAGGAGAGATTTTATCTATGTGTATCACTGGTTTTAGAACTTGCTGTAGGCATGTTTTCAAGTGGGGAGATGTGTCATAAAATTAACCATGATACAACGTTAAAATATCTCCAATGATACAACGTAGGGATAAAAACTAATGCGTAAGCTACTAGAATACATGATCGCCCACGCCGCGGGTCATCACCCGCCATGGAAATTAAATTGTTAGACGTGAAGGCAAAACGTTACCCTTGGAACGGGATGAGAACGGAGATCAAAAGGAAAAAAATATGACTGAACGCGTGCTTGAAACTAGCAAGGCTAAAAGACGCAATTGGTGGGGAAAGGAGGAAAAGTCACGTCCCCAAGTTGACACAAGAAATCGACAAAAGGGACCTTAGCTATTATACGCAACAGTCATTTCTTGGACGCTTTTGCGATAACTTAGTCCGTTTATTTGAATTCAGCGGCAAAAGCAGTATAGAAGATGCTAGAAATATTTCGAAAAACCAACTAACCTTGAAAAGTAACTTTTTCTTAATAATGATGTTAGGAATATAAAACCTAGCTGGCCGGATGGCCCATCTTGAGCAGTGAAATAATATGTTTTCATTTATACAGACGGATAGATAATAAGAAAGATATTGACAAAAGACTGTGTTGTTCATATCAGCGAGCGTCTGCATTGAAACAAAAATGTCCCTAATTTTCAAAAAACTGCAGCCTTGAGACTCAAAACGCTCAAATCTAGTTGGTATGAAAGAGAGGGGATGGGATGGTGAACTGTGGCTAAAAATAACTTTAAAGGCAAAATTGTGTAGGGGAAGGCAGAGTTGGTTCAAAAACAAGTGTGTTTTTTGTGTGAAACGCAAGTAGAGACGGACGGACCAACAGACAATAAGGCATACTTACTGAGGTATGACTGAAATGACTTTTTGGTAGGAGGTTTGAATTTGAAAAGAAAAAGGCGGTGATTGGCCATAGATGAATATATTATCGGCGCTCAGACGCGCATTTTTGCCATTCGTTATAAGTTGTCCTAGTAGACACAGTGTATTATTTAGTGGTGTATTCCCAGAAGCAAATTGAAATCTTTTAGAGGGACGCCATACTAAAGCCAGCAGCTCAGCTGAGTTTAGCTAGCAATTAACTGTGTTCTATATTCATAATTCTGGTAAGACTGAAATTATTTCTTTGTATATTTTAATATTTGTTTAATGTTTCGAGTGATTTGATACTGCCATATCAAAATCTATCCCTTACAACAAGTAAGGATTCGCTCTAGGCCCCCCCCCCCGCCCCAGTTCAGGTTCTAGAGACAAATAAAATACATAAAATCCAGCAAGGATTATGAAAGACAGATCAAGTGTTGAGATCAGTGGAACATATCACCTATCCTATTCTATGGCAGGTAGCTAATGAACATATTTCAGAATAGGTAGTCTGGGAGAACTTATCCTATGTGAAACCAACTTGGTAAGATGTGTTGTTTGGTCAAAGAGATCTGACCCGTCTATGTGGTGTTGTTGTTGTGTGTGGTGTTGTGTCCAGAAATGGTTTAGAGGATGGAATTCTGACACATGACCAATACTTTATTGCAGAACTGTGAGTTTTTATTTGGCACCAATGTGGTGTCGAATGATGAGTTAACTAATACAAGAGTGGACCCGTGCAGTTTATATTTTGGCAGAGCAGCCTGATATTGCCCCCAAGCACGGAGAGGTGGGGCCACCATATTCCAGCACCAGAACTACTCATTCCAGATACGTGAGCGTCTGGCCTGCTGGAGATTCACAAACTTAAATTCTAACACCCATTATAATATCATCAATAAATGGACAATGTGTAGTCGCCATAGACAGGGAGTGATGAGGTCACCCCAACAGCACATCCATTAAACTTTCTCCCAGAAAAATTACAACCATAAACAGTAGTAATATTAACTAGTATTGTAATATACATATGTACACTCCTTTCATTTATTATGCCATATTCATGCATTTCATTAATAATTGCAAAACCTTTCATATGTTCTGACCAAAATAAAACCTTGGTTCAGAACAAATAAACCTAAAGAAAATTGTTATCAAAACTTTTACACAACTTGAGTTAGTTCAGTGTGTTATAACATTTTATTAATATTATTAGACTTATTAAATATCTGTGTGTGTGTATGCAAACTACCACAACACATTACATATCATTACCCTAGAACTTTAACGTAGCCACATTCATTAGTAAAAAAAGATAGGTGTGAGGTCGTAGTGGTAGCAAGAAGGGCCTTCTGACAATTCACAGCTACATTTATCTCAGGAGCCTTCACAGCTGACCTCATACATCACACTTAGTAATATCACCATCATACAATACCATCAATCCACTACACACAGTTACCGCGGTCCATGTTCTAAACTAGTAGCGTCACATTCCAGTCTCTTCTCCATTGGTCCTTGACCGCTGACTGACAAAGTTATCAGTGATAACGCCTGGTGGCGTTTTGTAAGGACAGCAACAAACTGTCTCAACTTTGCTCAGTCGACAATCATATTTCATGTGGTGCCTCAGTTCTGGTTCGTGCTCAGCATCTCTGCGTCCACAGTTCTCCGCCAAGTAACCTTTGACCTTTCGCTTTCCTTCGGAAGTCCATCGCATTGCCGTTCTGGTGATGGTGTCAGGATCTCTTCTGAGAATATGGCCAAACCAATTCCAGCGCCTACCCGCTATGATGGTGGGCAGATCTTCTTAGTGGCTCCGAGTTAGCAGTTCTTGGTAGGTGATGGTGGGCAGATCTTCTTAGTGGCTCCGAGTTAGCAGTTCGTGGTAGGTGATGGTGGGCATATCTTCTTAGTGGCTCCGAGTTAGCAGTTCTTGGTAGGTGATGGTGGGCATATCTTCTTAGTGGCTCCGAGTTAGCAGTTCTTGGTAGGTGATGGTGTACGGCCAGAGAATTCGATAAATTTTCCTTATCCAGGTTATGTGGAAAGAGAACAATTTGGACTTTTCCTTATTTGTTACTCTCCAGTATTCTCCACCATACAGAAGTACAGATATTACGCAGCTCTTATATATTTTTAATTTAGTATTTGTACTGTCCTGGGAGGAGTTCTAGATGTTGTTTGTGTTGGCGAAGGCTATTAGGGCTTTATTCATTCGGTTACTGATATCTTTGCTTGTTCCGCCATCTGGTGTTTCTATGATTCCTAAACATGTAAATGTATTTGTAATGTCTAGCTTTTGGTCCATTATTTTTATGGGTGCAGGATTCTTTACATTTTAGTGCCATGACTTCTGTCTTCTTGAGATTAATGTTTAGTCCCGCCTGTTGGAATGTTTATTCAGTCTGTCTGTTTTTTCTTGGATGTGTTGATGTGCGTATGCGACAGTGCAATGTCATCTGCGTGTTCTAGATCCTTCAGAGTAGAGAATGTTGTCCATCTTATTCCTCTAGGGACATTCACTCTTGTCTGGCTCATCTCACAGTCTACGACTGTTAAAAACAGAATGGTTGATAAGGGGCATTCCTGTTTTCACCTCAAAGTTAGGTTGCTCTGCCCAACACTGCATGTGAAATTAGCTTAAAGTCTTTTAATGATGGAGACCATGCACTTAGGTATCCCATAAGCCCTCAGTATTTTCCATGTGCTGTCCCTGTGTATGCTGTCAAATGCCTTTTCAAAGTCAACAACATGTACATATAGCTGCCTCTGCCATTGTGAACACAGCTCTATTATGTTGCTGGGGTTGAATATATGATATGCGCATTGTCTGTTTCTTCTGAATTCTGGTTGTTCTTTCCTCATTTTATGGTCTAGTGCTCTTGAAATTCTTTGAATAATTATTCTGAACAATATTTTGCTGGGAACTGATGGGGGAGTAAATCCTCTCCAGTTGTTGCAGTAAGTGAGGTCATCTTTCTTTGGAAATGTAACAATTATTCCTCTGTTCCTCTCCACTTATGTTGTCTCTGTTTGCCAGATTTGTGCAAATAATGGTTCTAATAGCTCTGCTGCTAATACAGTATCTGTTTTAAAGAGCTCTGCAATTAAGTTGCCATGGGTTGGAACTTTCCGTTCTTTACCATTTGATAGCTGAAAAGGTGTCTTCCCTACATGTAATATCTGTATTTATATCTAGATAATTTTCAGCCTCTGGGATGCTCTGTGGTGACTTTGGAGGTGCTTTATTTAGTGCTTCTCTGAAATGTTCTGCCCATCTTGCTTCTTGCCCCTGTTCTGTGGTGACGAGATTTCCGCTCTTGTCTCTCACCTGTATAATGTGGATTGCGTCCTGTTTTCCACTGATCGCTTTTGTTACTTTGTACACCGCGCTTTATTCATTCCTCGGTGCCTGACTTGCCAGGTTAGCTATGAATTTCCATTTGTCAGCTCGGGTTTGATATTTTATTTCCTTTTTCAGCTAACTGTAATGTTCACTACATATTTCTTTT
The DNA here is from genome assembly GCA_024509875.1 of Oreohelix idahoensis. Classification (NCBI taxonomy): domain Eukaryota; kingdom Metazoa; phylum Mollusca; class Gastropoda; order Stylommatophora; family Oreohelicidae; genus Oreohelix; species Oreohelix idahoensis. The sequence continues at coordinate 192,301 of JAMPIV010005671.1, forward strand.
AGCCTATGGAAATTTGCTTCTATTTTCTTTCCTTTGATTTCTTTTCTCGTCCCAGTGGTTTCCAATGTTTCTGATGTTATCTAATCTTGTATCTTCCTTTTCTTGAATCCCAAGCAAAGTTTTGCTGCTTTATATACTGTTGAAATCGTTCTGATTTTCTATTCAGCATCTTGAACTGCCGTCTCTTTCTTACTCTTGACAGTTTGATCATGTTTCTTTATATTAGATACAAATGCTTTTCTCGTAAGGGGGTACTTAATTTACTGATGTCAAATCTTTTCTGCTTTGTTATTTTTGGCCCAATAGTCCCGAACTTCATCTTTATTCTTGCTAGTACTAGGTGATGATCACTTCTCACATCTGCACCTCTTCTTACTTTCACATCTTGTAGAGAATGCCTCCATCTGCCGTTGATCATTAAGTCATTTATATAGTCTCTGTCACGGTCATTTGGGGAGTCCCACGTTTATTTGTGGATTTTCTTGTGTGGAAAAAGTGTTCCACCAATGACAAGGTTGGTAATGCCATAAAAGCCTATTAATTTATCACAATTTTTATTTGCTTTTCCAGTGCCGTGTCTTCCAATTACTCTTTAATTGTATGTATTGTGCGCTCCAACCTTAGCATTATTGAGATCTCTCATTACTGTGATTTGATCATACCTTGGTGTACATTCCATTTCGTTTTTGTAATTGTTGATATAACGCATTCTTGTCCTCTTTGTCACTCTCATTTTTTGGTGCAAAGCATTGTATTATTGTGATGTTAGTCTTCATCTGCTGCGTTCGTCCTGAAAAGGACGTTGGTTACGTTGTGTCGCCGTTTACAGCAAAGCTGCGATATTTGCGCCTTTCGACCCGACACATCCGGTGATGTTAGTGAATCTCCCTCTCAGTTTAGCTCTTATCAATATATTGTTGATTGGTTTCCATTCCATTAGTGATCTTTCTATGTCCTTCTTCAGGATAATAGCTACGCCTTCACTGTGTTGGTCATCTTCTCTTCCTGAGTAAAGTACTGTTTCCCCTGTTGCTGTTTTTAACTATTCCTGCCCCAGTCCATCTACTCTCACTTATTCTTAGTATGTGTAGTCTGCAGTTTTTCATCTTCATTAACATCTGTCTCAGTTTCCCTGCCTCGTTCATCGTTCTTACATTTCAAAATCCAATTCTGGTTTCGTGTTTAGCGGCCAGGATGTCCGTTTTCATGTCAAGGCTTCCTTTCGGCTTTCACCACTGGCAGTCATACGAGCCTCAGACTCCGATGTCCATCCTGCAGCAAAGCTTGTTCATTTGTTGCTGTTTCCGTAACGTGTATGATTGTGTTTATATAAACAGGGGTGTCGGCTCTCTGCTAAAATCCCCAACCTGGAGGATCAGAGTACCAGCTTTAGTCTGACCCCTACACGCGCAAACCTGTCCAGCTTGGTAGAGCCTGCCAGAAGTAAAACGTCCGCTGGCATAGCTCTGGGGGTTGTCAGGGTACACAAGCCCCATACCACTACGTGGTTTAGGCACCATACACTCCAGTCTACCTAGCGGTAAATGGTTACCCGACTGCACTCGTGAGTTAGGGAAGCCAAAGGCAGCGAGGAAGGGAGCTTGTCACCCCACCTCATATAAAAGTTGATCCTAGTAAGGAGAAGTATCTAACACTTATGTGACTGGATTGTCTCCCCTGCTCCGCAGTAGTGGTCAAACAATGGCCATACTTAGAGTATAATGATTGTGGCAAGTTGGAAGTTAAATAGAAAAAATAGATATTGTTCCCATAAATGAGAAGAGAACTGGTAAAATAGTAATAGAAATGGCACTGGACAAGTCAGGTAGTTAAATGCACAGTCCTAGATGGTAGCAGTAGAAGAGAGCTGTGAAGTAAGTCACTTTCTCGCTAGACCTGTACTATGCTCCAAGGGTGTCTCTAGTAATAGTTGGTGTAAAATGCAGCACCATAATTATCCCTACCAATTTAAATATTAAATAATTCTCTTAATTTCCACACAACAACACAATTTCAAACGGATACTGAAAAAAAAACAAGATAAATCAACTGCAATTTATTAAATATATCAGTACATTTGTTAATTAAAATAGAAGTTTGGAAACGATTGCAGATTTGTCTCTTCTTTTTTTTCTTTGATCATTGATCCATGACTGACAAAACAATAACCGATCACATCATTACCGATAAGAGCGGAGAAAATAACTAGGAGAATGGGGTGGGTCAAAGGTGTGACAAGATGTGACAAAACAAAAACCTAGAATCATTACCGATAAGCGGAAGAAAAAAACTAGGAGAATTAACTAGGAGAATGGGGTGGGTCAAAGGTGTGACAAGATGTGATAAGAAAACCTAGAATGATGAAAGCGAAAACAACGAATACTGGAAGAATTAGCACGTAAAAGGAATGGAAGAGTAAAAGTGCCGGAGAGGAGTGCAGAGAACGAACGTATTCGGTGAGAACTTCACTCCCCCCCCCCCTTTTTTCTATAGTATTTGCTATGGGATGACCTTTACCTTATCTTTTCTCTATCTGTCTCTACACGTGACAGCTGCGTGATGCACAGTAATTGAAAAGTCACTCATAATTGTTTGAATTTTTATTTCCTCACTCGTACCTATTGGATAAACATGAAATATATGTCAGTACAAAGAGCAGTAACTGCAATTTCACATCTGACTAATACATTTTATTCTTTATTTCCAGAAATTAAATTAAAAAGTAAAATGTCGAATAATCGGACTTTACAAGACGCAGCTAAAATGGCTACTCGCCGTAAAGTCATTTGTTAAACAAGTTGGATCTAACACTGCGAAGTAAAAATAATGTAACATAGCATTTTATGCACCATAATGTAGGGTGGCCAGACGTCCGGATTTGACCGGATTTGTCCGGTCTTTTGCGACAAAACTGAACGTCCGGCCGGATTTTTTAAAAATGTTGAAATATCCGGCTTTTATGTGATTAGCTAAATTACTAACGTGAAAGACACCATTTTGAAAAATATTTACTGGAATCCAATTTCTGAGTACAGAAATTCTGTCAGAATTAAGAATTTTTATCTCCGCAAAATCGACGGATCGCGCAAATTGCCAACAACACTACCGTAGGTTGTCATGTTGTTCAATAGTTTATAATAGATTACTATCACATTTTAACCCAGGTTAAACGCTGTTTAGGTTTATTGGCATTTGTTAAGGGAAAATATAACAGACAAAACGGCATGAATAAGAACTTGGGGCTGGATTTAGTCAATTATAACTTCGTTGTCTATTGCAAATTACAAATAATATTAACCTTAGTTCGTACTGCTTTTATATTTATTGCAATTTGTTTATTATGAAAAAATACACGAGTAGTTACTAGAATAGTAATGGGTTTGTTCCAATTAAAACCTCGTCTGTTGCATTTTACAAAAAATTTTAACTTTAACATCGAATGTACCATTGATTATGGGCATTATATTATATTTATGTTACAGATACCTGCTCAAAATGTCAAAACGGAAGTGTGTGTTCACGGATGAATTGAAAAAAAAAATTTCAGTGATTTTCCAATGGTCGACAAGAGTATGAAGCATAATGTCTTGTATGCAAAGGTGGCACATTTGTATCAGTAGCAAATAAAGGTGCAGCTGATTAAAAAAAAAAACATATAGAAACAGAAAAGCTCAAGAAAGCACTTGTGTCTGAATGTTTGCAATAAAAACTGACATTTTTAAATAAAGAAATAAGCGAGGAAAGGTTTGAAGTTACCGCGGCCGAGGGTGCTTTTGCTTTTCATACTGTAAAACATCACAACTCTTTCAGATCAATGGATTGTACTTCAGTGTTACTCAAGAATGCTTTCCAAGATTCAGACATTGCCAGCAAATTCTCATGTGCCAAAACCAAAACAGCTGCTATTATCATTTCTGTGATTGCACAGCATTCTACTGAAGCAGCTTTGGAAGCACTGAACGAAAGATTCCATTAAAGGCACTCTACTTGGGCAGTACAATTTCAAGGAGCTTTCATGCTCTGATTTCTATGCATATTTAAAACGTAGCCCAACTTTGTTGAAGAAGATTTTATCATCAGAAAAATATAAGTAGGCACAACATCAATGTGACTTTATTAGCTTATTGTTTGGATGTAAAAAAAAATATGTTTCAGCGTCTTGTAGTTATTGAACAAAGGTGTCCTACTTTTCGTCCTACTTTTTACAAATATTGTCCTCCCATGTCCTCCTTTTTATGACCAAAAAATGGCATTTGTCCTCCTTTTTGTGTTGAACAATATGGCCACCCTACCATAATGGCAGCTAAGTTTTAAGATATGAGCGAAGAAATAAACCTTTAAAAATAAGAAGTAACTTTTCCTTCACTTTTCAACACCCTTAAGAATAAAGACCCTCAAATAACCCATGACAAGTGTTGCGTGTGGCTTTGGTTTGAGTCTGCATAGTGGGTGTTTCAATGCGTAGCATACAAAAGGCAAAAAGCGAACACGTAACATAACGTCGAAGAATGTAGTCCAGGCTGCTATACATTCAATCTTCTTTATTACGGTACTCACAAGGTACATAGCTCCACATCTTCAAGCACAATGATTATATGAGGTGGTTTTCACATGCATACTTAGTCCTTGGTGCGTCCTTAGGCTTCAATGAAAGGCAAACTAGCCGTGTAATAATGATCAGAGTCCACGAATACTATTATATCTACATCGTCGTAAATCTCGACGGAATTCATATTAATTATTTCAAATACATGATAGTAAACGTTCCTGGTATTGAGAGAAAGAACAGCCAAAATGAAACAGAAAGGAGAGGCCTAACCACAAAATATATAGAAAAACATTACCCAAGCAACACCTGGATCCATGCTTACACAGATGGATCAGCAACTAATGCAACAGAAGATGGGGGTGGAGGAGTCTTCCTGAGCTTAAACAATGGCACACAAAAAAAGATAGCAGTTGCAAAAGGGACATTTTCAAGTAACTTCAGAGCAGAGGCAGAAGCCTTAAGAACTGCATCAGAAATTATAATGACAGAAGAAAGCTCAGAGAGACCAGTAGCTATCTTCTCAGATGCGCTGTCAGTAATTACAATGCTGAAAAGTCAAAGTAATGCTGAACTGGATGACCTAAGAGTAACACTTCACAGTGTCAGCAATACAAAAGAGTCGTGATACAGTGGATTCCTTCTCACTGCAACATCGCTGGAAATGAAGAGGCTGACAGATTGGCATATTCTGCATGAAATTAACTTCTGCTTTATACTTCATTAGACACTTATGGATAAAATATATGATAAGCGCTTAAGCGCCCCACGCTTTTTGTCAATATGATGTTACATTTTTTGACTGCAAGCTATAAACTCCTTGAAAAATTATTTTGGGGTTTTTAGTGCATTAATATAGATTTTTTTCTATATTGGTATTGGTGAATAGCCATAAGAAACATGTTCCGACCAACACTACGTTAAATTTGAACTTTAAAAGTAAAGAAATCAAGATCAAGACACTTGACATGTTAAATGGGCCTCAGCTGCCATGACAAGGCTGAATGTGATCTGGAAAAGTAACATTAGTTTTCCCGTGAAGATCAAATTATACCAATCACTTGTATTATCTATTCTCTTGTATGGCTGTGAGGGCTTGACACTCGCTTCAGATTCAGGCTTTTGAGTATAAATGTTACAGAACAATTTTGCGCATTTGCTATAAAGAGTACTAAACAAATGCCAAAGTTAGAGAGAAAATAAACACGTATGCAGGCCACCAAGAACCACTTTTGTCAGTAGTGAAACGTCGAAAGCTTGCCTGGTTTGGGCATGTAACTCGTCAATACTCCCTTTCGAAAACGATTCTCCAGGGAACAGTCGAAGGTAAACGGAGAAGGGGAAGGCAAAGAAAATCCTGTGCTGATAACATCAAAGAATGGGCAGGGCACGGTTTTTCCACACTTGTACGCATTGCTGAGGATAGTGGAGGACCCTGTCTGCTGATGCTTCCACCATGACACCCCTACGTTCCGTGACCGGTTCCGGGTTGAGATTAGATGATGAGTGCATTAAAAGCGTGTGTTTAAAATATTTTAAAAATATTTTTTATTGTTGTTCTATACGCTTCAGATCCATACAAAAGGACTGACTTGACATTTGATTTCACATTATCACTTTATTGACTCACCTTATAATTTTGTTAATTATTTCCCCATTCTCACACTATCTTTCTCTCTTCCCCAGTCAAGAGACGCCCTTGCAAGAGGTGACATCGATTCAGCTATTCAACACGCCAACGACTCTCGAAGATTATTATTCAGATCCATCGTCGTAGGCGCCCTCATGATTAAAATAATTATCGTTGTTGTAGTGGTTGTCAATACGAAACATAACTATCATTATTAACGCAGAAGGAAACACTATCATGAGTGTGGTCATGCAAGGTGATTAAAAAATCACTACCTATCTTTAAATTGTTATTTCTTCAATAATTTTCAATTAATTTGTATGATACGAACGTCAAAATAAAGAGAAGTTAATGTTATTTTATTACGAAAAATAATTTACCACAAATATAACAGATCAGTGCGAGATGCAGCTTTTTCAACACATGAACTCATAGCTATCGGCAATGTTTGCTCTCTCTTGGAACGTCACTTCAAAAGTGTTGTGATCCAATGGATCCCATCTCATTATAACATCACCGGCAATGAAGAGGCTGACAGATTTGCAAAGGAAGGTGGAAATCTTCCTCAGCCTGATACAAGCGTAACTTTCGAGGAGACAAAGAGTTTTATCAGATACAGAAACAAATGGGATGCAGAGCATCCAGGTAACACACAGAATGATGCATACTACCAGCTCACAGAAGAGAACAAGTGATAATCTTCAGACTCCGCACTGGTCACAACAGATTGAGATACCATCTATTCAACAAGCTAAAGATAGGAACTACCGATGAGTGTAACTGTGGCACTGATACAATGACTGCTGAAGATCTGCTTCAAAGTTACCCATAATGTGAGGAACAGAGAAGGCGCATATGGCCAATACCAGCACCATTCGTGGAAAACCTCAACGGAGATTTAAACAGCCTCAATCTGACTGCGGCTTTCTTTGAAAATGTTGCAGTCTGTTTGTACTTCGTTGACTATACGATCACATCCTTTGTTACCCAGGTTCTCACCTCAGTAGATGGTGACGAACATTAACACACATAGAGTGGTTACATTGACACTTGAAAACGCCACTTTATAAGACTGAGGATAAGCCACGGATGAGTTGACAACACACAGTTTATTTACACTGTACACTTCAGCATGTAATAGTAACTCTCGATCTTAACACTTGATAATTTCATCCAATAATTTCTTCTCATGATTATGACAAAGGAACGTTTTTGATATTCTTAGTTCTGTAATAGATCTTGAATCTCTTTAATTATTTCTTGTTACATTTGTTCAGGTTATTGTCTTGATTGTCAGAAAACCGGACAATTCCGGGGAATGATAACTTTTCCTGAAACCTATCTGTTGTACTGACCTCACATCACTGGCTCACAGAACTTCAAATTACCAATGTCTGCGTACCCTTTTCTCTGATGAAAGTATCTTCATGTAGCATAATTCATTCTTGTTTCGTCTAATACACGTCTGCTGCTTAAAGTAATCTTCACTCTGCTTCAACTGCTGATGAGTTTGGCTGCAACAGACCGTCGGTTTCACAAAACTCGATGAGCTAGCAATACATTTCAAGATGGTTGTCCATCTTGTCTTGACCGCTGAACAAGCTCGTGCGGTCTACTCTTTCTCACTGACGCTTCTGAACTGCCCTTGGGAAGCGTGTTTCTCTCGAATATATTAACTAATCTACGAACTCTCTGGAACGTCCCTGGTGCGCACTTCCTACCGCGCATTTCCATATGTTTCCACCTTTGCTCTTTTTCTGACTATTCCTGCCTAACTGACCTAAGCTTAAACCCAGTTCTTCCCCTTACACTGTTACAAAAGCATTCAAGTAGACGTCTGAGAGTGTACAACGTCTTAGAGTGTACGAAGAAGAAGAAGAAGAAGAAGAAGAGGAAGAAGAAGAAGAAGAAGAAGAAGAAACGTCACTTTAGTGGCCTATTTAAATTTTATTTCATTTCATGTTTTTTTCGTGGAAATAAACATTAAAACTTTTTTTTAAAAACATAGTCGAATGACAGTTATTGCTTAGTGTTTCAATATTTATTTCATGTATATCTAATAAATGCATTTGAGGATACACGAATATAAAAACAGTGAGTGATTTCTACCACGCTGTTTTTACGCACTCTTCTTCAAGTACCATGCCTAATGGCGTAGGAGATCATGTCTCTCCACAGCTTCCTGTCTCCAGTACAATTTGTCAATTCTCCTGTTGACTTCTCTCCATGCCACGATGTCAAACTGTCCAGTATTTGCTCACTTTGTCTTCCCCTCTCTCCTTTTCCTTCAATCTCACCTGTTGTTACGATATATTCCAGCTTTCCTTCTCTCATAACATGCCCCAAAATAAAGATGGTTGCTTCTTTCTAACTTGTGAAATAAGCTTCCTTTGCTCAAAGGCCTCTTTCAGGACATCCTCATGACTCTTTTTGGCTGTCAATGGTATTTTTAACATTCTTCTGTGAAACCACATCTCAGTATTTCGCAAACATGATAATTTGATGTCATAAAACAGACGTCTAGGTATGTTTCAGTCACACATTCTCTCATTAGAGAACAAGATGAATAGAAACTTCGCAAGTGGATAGCAAAGACATGTAAACATATTGATAAGGAGAACGACGGGCAGAGGACGGAAAGGTCAAATCATTTCCCGTACCGTCGGGCTTTTTTCGTTTTTTGTAATTGACCTTTCTATATATGGTGGCTCAGAAGTAAATGGGCAGTTGGTGGGATAATCAACATTCAAGATTTGAAATCAAGAGTCCACCAGCAAAGACAATAGCTGATGAACTAAGAGCACAAAAGGAAGACATGCATCATAATACTCATCATCACCATCAATATAATCATCATCATCATCACAGTCATCATCACCATCATCATCATCATCATCATCATCATCATCATCATCATCATCATCATCATCATCATCATCATCATCATCATCATCATCATCATCATCATCATCATCATCATCATCATCATCATCATCATCATCCTCCTCCTCCTCCTCCTCCATCATCATCATCATCATCATCATCATCATCATCATCATCATCATCATCATCATCATCATCATCATCATCATCATCATCATCATCATCATCACAATCATCATCATTATTATCGTTATCATCATCATCATCATCATCATCATCATCATCATCATCATCATCATCATCATCATCATCATCATCATCATCATCACCATCATCATCACCATCACCATGATCATCACCACCACCATCATCACCATTGTCATTTTAACCATCATTATCACCATCATCACAATCATCATCACCATAATCATCATCATCACCACCATCATTTCCGTCACCACCATCATCATAATAATAACCATCATCATCACCCCCATCAGCAGTATAGATATCACTATCATCACCATCATCATAGCCATCATCATCATCACGATCATCAGCATCATCACCATCTTCATCATCATCATCACCATCATAACCAACATAATCAGCATCGTCATCATCACTATCATCATCACCACCTTCATCATCATTATCAACTTCGTCATCATCATCACCATCTTCACCATCACAACACAATGATCATCATTATCACCATCATCATCACCATCATCATCACCAATAATCACCATCATCATCATCAACACCATCATCACCATCATAGCACAATCATCATCATTATCACCATCATCATCACCATCATCACTGTCACAGAGTGTTTTGAGGGTATTTTGCAGGTGTGAGTGTTCCCATGCTCCAGCGGGAGTTTATTAGTCATGTGAGTTGTTGTGAGCTGGGAATGCGTGCATTGTAATAATTCAGCTACAGGGTTGTGAGCAGTGCTTGAGACAAGCTGTTAGCTTTTGTGATGCGTGAATGAAGATCAGTGGAGCGTGAAAGGGTTTCACGGGTTTTAGTGAATACGCATGAAAGGGGCAGTCAGCGGGAGGAGTGTGTTGTTTGGAGACGTGTGTTGGGTCAGTAGAGAGTTGAGCGAGTAGAGAGAGAGAGCAGACAGTAGACAGGAGACAGCGTAGAGCGTAGAGAAGAGAAAGGTGGATGTCTATAGTAGGACGTGAGTAGAGGGCCGGAGTTGTGTAGTAGACGTTGCAGTAGTTATTCATGAAGTAGCCTATTTGTGGCTGTAGTTATTCCGAGAAGCAGAGTGTGTGCGGATACTCGGGATTTGGGATGTATCTAATATTTGTAATGGCCCTACGTCCATTGTGAATTATTTGTGAATCTAATACATTGTTGGAGATTGACAGAGCTGTTGGAGTTAGTACTTTATTCCTAGACAGTGAGCTATACGAGTGGTGTATAAGTGTTGTCTAACTTACATCCACCCACATACACCCTACTCGTCACAATCACCATCAACACCATAATCACCATCATAACACAATCATCATCATTATCACCGTCCTCATCACCATCACCATAATCACCATTATCATCATCATCATCACCATCATAATCCTCATCATTACCATCATCGCCATCATCATCACTATCATCATAATCACCATCATCATCATCTTCACCATGATCATCACCATCATTATCATCACCATCATCATCATCATCATCGTCTTCATCTCAAAATCATTACCATCACTATTAACACCACCATCATCATCATAATATACCTATTCGCACCTTATGAAGCATGAAGCCACCACAGTAGCTGATTCCCTTACAAGAAGCCTGAACCAAACATTCACATGCTCCAGCTGGCAGTGGCGTATGTTGCAATATGATTTTATGATGAAGTTGCCATCCTCATACATAACCTCATATTAGTCACCTTGCATGACATACGGCTGGGAGTAGTAGTCCTGTTCTTTCTAATCAGAGCCCCCCCCCCCCGGGAACTACAGGGGGAGGGGGACATGCATATCAATTGCTTTAAAAAAAATACAAGCAAAAATACAAAATTGAAGATAAACAGAAAGTATTGGTAAATAAACCTACTGCAGCTCAAATTAGGAATAGGTTATTTTAGAAGTAGAGAAACCCACTTGGGAAGAATCTTCTTCATTGGCCGCTGACTGGCATAGCAATCCGTGACCATCACGCCTTGTGACGTCTTGTAGGTGTCGTGGATGAATTATCAGATAGGTTCTAGATGTTTATAGCCCTGTCTGAGCAGAGGTGATAGTGATGACAATGTGAAAGTAAGGGGTAAGATATAGTTTTTATCACGAGGGTGATCGTGTAAGAGAAAGGACAGTCTCTGGATAGAATAATTTATCTAATCCAGCCTATCTGTACGACGATATTTAAATCAGACGCACTTTCTCTCCTTGTACGAAAATACAAGTTACACTGCACTAACATGCACACAATTCTGTGACAAATACGCACGAAAGTGAAAACAAACTATGGATAACATATAATGGATAGGGGTTGACCGACACGATAACTAAAGGTTTAATAAAGTTTATTATCAATAGAAAATCACAACATAAATCATATGCATCAAGAGATCATGGTTTACAGACAAAATGAAAATTAATCAAATAGGTTCTCCCCTCTGGTAAAGGAAAAGAAAGGACGACCCCAACAGAGGTTAATTAACCCAAAAGATCAAAAGGTAACAATAAGTTATGAAATAGTCAGTGTGGGAAAAGAATAGGTTCCTAATGTAATCTATCCCGTGACTAATCAGATTATTGAGATAAAAGAAAAGAAAGAAGAAACCATATAAGTATATGATGTTAACAAAAGACATAAGTTTCTTCCTCTGTTCATTCAATCCACATACACGCGATGGCCACTTTCAGACTATGCTTACCCCAGTAGTTGTCGCAGGCATTCCAAGGAAATACACTAATAAGTAATATTACTATTAAGTGTCAAATTTAAGTTTTGCCAAATCCAGCCCCAGACTCTCCGTAGTTGCTGACTGCAAATTTCACAGGAGTCGCTAGAGTCGGTGTTTTAATTTGTCCTGGATACAATAAGTTATCTATGCCTTCAGTTGGTTGGAGTAGGGTTCATGCGTGGTGATCGTCGATGTAAGATAAATAAAACATATGCAGATCCTCCGTTGTTTAGCCTCAGGTGGCTGAAACGCTAGGTTAAGTTACACAAATGTTGCTGACAATATATTTCGGCACAGCTGGCTGATGAGATTGATATAAATAAATCTGGTAATAGTTCTGGTCCAGTTAATATTATAATTTAATGTTTCTATTCTGCTTTCTCTCATGGAAACGAGGAAAATTGGACCCCACAGATGACAGCAAGAAGCTCATCAATATTAAATATTCTTGGATGCTTATAATATTATAAGTTCGTATGATCAGAAGTTCACATGGCTATAAGAAAAGCCGCTAGTACCCAGGTTTGATCAACCTATATTTTAAGGAAAAGAAAATGTAAACATTTAACCAAATTATCAATATCATATCTAACACGTGTTAAAATAGGACCTCTTCACCACTCTGTTATAAATTAGATTTAAAACACAAGTGTCTAGCTTATCCTATCGTTCTTTTAACGCGTGATATGAACACTAGTCATTTATAACATTACATAAAATGGATAGAAGTAAATAATATATGCCGTCAGTAGGCAGTTATTTAATGTACGTACTAGTCAATTTAAAACATCTCTTACTGGGAAATAGCGAGTAATTAAATTTACTTTACGGCTGGAAAATTTAGTTATAAGTTATTTAATTAGCACAGAAAATCTCAGTGAAATATAATGAAATCTTTAAACACACTAAATCACTTTAAAGCTAGTATATAAATTACCGCCATCAGAAAAATGAAACACTCCGCGAAAATCTAATTATTTTCACTCTGTACGAGAAATCTTAAGATAACGAGCTAGTGAATTCAGATAGATTTCTGGGCAACTGATCATGGCTACCGGAGAGACATGGTATATATTGATAAATTTCGTTCTATCGTTCTTAAATGCGAAAGTCACACCTACTGCCAGACCCGAGCCAATTTGCCGTTCGATTCTTGAATCAACGGTAATTTTACCACCTCTTCTGCCTCTGCCTCTTGATTTTCATCATCTCCGCCCTGCCGAATATCAGCACTTCCCTTGAAAGTTTTACAATCCAAGGTCCGTCTCAGACTGAATATCGTGCGTTCCCCTAATCAAAGAATCTATTACGCCATGCTCCGCGCTTCGCTCTCTGTTTCACATAGGGCTTAATTGCCAGACGGCTCACGTGTTAATTGCACTGGTGAATCCTTCGTTCATGTAGCAAAAAATATAAACATGATGGGGAGGGGCAAAAATGGATGATTACTGCTGCACTATTTCCATCTGTGACAGGGCAGCAATAAACTGCCTCCAATTTACTCGGTCGGCAGCCATCCTCCGTGGGATGCCCCAGATCTGGTTCATGCTCCACATCTCTGCTTCAACAGTTCTCCGCCAGGTAGCGTTTGACCGGCCTCACTTTCGCTTTACTTCTGGAGTGCATAGCATGGTAGATCTGGTGATGTTGTGAAGGTCTCTTCTAAGGATGTGGCCAAGTCAATTCTGGAGTCTACTCGCAGGTCTTGTGAAGAATGTGAACACCTTAATATCATTAAACACTTCTTGCTGGAATGCAAGACACACGACCAACACAAACAAAACATATTGTAAATCTGTAATATAGAACTGAATTTTTAGAAAAAATTGATTGACACTTAATTTACACAATTAAAATTAAAACAATATATCACACAAATAAAAAATTAAAAAATTGGTCATGTAAACTTCTAATATTTCTAACACCAACAATAGTAACAAAACAACATAATTAAGAACTAATATATATATATATAACAAATATGAATAATCTAGTTTGGTTTTGTTTGATTTGGTTTTGTTTGGTTTTGTTTTGTTTGGTTTTAAGGATCATCTTCATTGTACACGGACAACTCCATCAGTGCTCCAATCTCCTTCCTTAGATCGCACAAGGAGGATCTCAGCACAGTGCACAAACTTCGTATCACTGGCGAGAATCCCAGTGTGTGTATTCGGGAATCAAACATTCTCTATCAATTTATTTAGCATCTCACTGTTCTGTTGATGGACTTCCATGGAATAAATCGTCTGGCGACAGGTAAAATTGCAGTGTTCGGATTCACAAGTAGTCTGCATTTTTCTGCCTGAAAAATGTGAACTGTATATTCCTTACACATACCATTTAACAAGCTGAAAAGATAGACAATGATATAAAACAAAAGAATACAAAAGACTAGAGGTGATTTCATTGCTTTGGGAAATATATGGAGATATAAAGAAATCAAGTCTCCCCCCGAAAAATAATAAAAATTAATAAAAAAATAGTAAAAATCTGAATCTTCAATTCAAATGTCAAAGTCAGTCCTATTGTATGGCTATGAAACATGGAGAACCACGAAAACAACGACCAAACAGGCAAAGACTTTCATAAATGAAATTGGTTTGGTTTGGTTTGGTTTGGTTTGGTTTGGGTGTTAATGGCTATCTTCATTGCACACTGACAACTCCATCAGTGCTTCGACCTCCTGCCTTAAATGGGTGCTTGCGTAGAATAGAAGGACTGAGGTGGTATGACAAGATCACCAATGTTGGAACTGGTGACAAGAACCAGACAAGTGCAACAAGTGGGACAATGGATGACAAGAAGACTGGTGATGGAGGAAACCCACTGATGGCATCACGTGATAGTCATTATTCTGGAATCCCCAGGGTTAAGAGAGATAGAGGAAGAACAATGAATACATGGAGAAGAGAACTGGAGACAGACATGAAGGGTGAAGAAGATATAGATGGCACGGACAGAAAGACTTGGTTTAAGTTTAATGACTGCTTATATTCCTTGCGACACTGAAGGGTGTTGATGATGACAGGGCTGGGATTTTAATGACTGTGATGAAAAACATTGATACATTGCTAAAAATTACAAAGTATATGTATAAAATTTAAAATAACATGTAACGATAAAAATTAGTTATGGAAGGATGCTTCATCTTCTTTCACGCCATAGGCGCATTGATTTTTCAAAAACGTACTATCGTTTTCTAGTGTCATTGAAAAAAAACTATTTATAACATGATAACACGAAAGCCTATTCGTTCAGACGGAGTGAGGAGAGAACGGAGGAAAATGATACCGTATGCACGCGTGCTTTGAATCTAAAGCCTAGCAGACGCGATCTTGTAGTGTTTGAAAAAAAAGACGCTAGTCAACCAATGTTAGGAAGTTGGGCCACGAAAGAGACCTTAGCTCTTATAAGAAACAGACGTATTTCGGACGTTCTACGGGAGATAGTCGAATTTAGGTTGAAAATAGCGGTAAAAGCCGTGAACAAGTAGTAGTTTAAAAATTTCAAGACTAACATGGAAAAGAAGATGGACTTTCTTATTAATAGGTTTAGAAACATAAAAATTAGCTAGTTTGATAGCCTATCTTTTCCTGATAAATAATATGCTTTTAATTATAAAGACGGACAGATAACATGGAAGATATTGACAAAAGACTGTATTGCTCACTACAGACGAGCAGACAGATGTTCGTTTTCACATTGACTAACGTTACATTCTGACGCGTCCTTGAGACGGAGGCAGTAAAAGGGTACATGTAAAGAAAGGGGAGACAAGGCGGATAGAAATTATGGGATGGCTTAACACTAAAAATATTTTAGCAGTAGAAATCTTAGAAGTGAGTGAGAGGAAATTTGAATAGTTTTTGTAGTGTTGGGCCCAAAACCAAGTCCATTTTTGGGAAAAGCCAAGTTCGGACCGACCGACAGACAGAAATACACTACACATTGGACCAAAAATTGGACCTTTTATTTTGAAAATTTGAAATTTGAACTGTAGTAGATCTCATTGGCGAAAACAGTTAATATTATTAGCAAAATTGACGGCTCGTTGCCATTTTGCCTAAGACTGTCCAGACAAGCAGATCGTTGATGCTAAGAAGTTTGTCGTCCATTAAATATATATGATAAAAGAAGTTGGACGCCCTAGTCTAGCCGGCAGCTCTTCTGAGTTTGTGCTATTCCAACGTATCTGTGTATTTCAATTGAATTTTGTGGTAAGATTGAACTTATTAACCTTTTATTTAACATTTTAAGGGAGAGATACTGACATGCCATAAAAATGGATTACGACAAGTAAGTACATATTCTAGGTCCCCAGCCAAGTCTACAGGGCCTAGAGGTGTATTATAATAGGTCAAATTATCAAAATAAATGTAGAATACAGATCTTTATTTCAGGTGGTCAGTGGGAACATATCACCCACCTTATTGTATGGAAGAAAGAGATTAATCATAATATTTCAGATGCAGTGCAGCCCTTAGAGGAGAGGAATGTGAACTAGTGCTACCTGTTACATCATTGATGTAGATGTGCTGGGTTGGTCAGAGAGATCTGACTCATGTCTTTTATTTCAGGCAATTGTTACTTGTATATATTGTGGAATAGGCATTATGTTGAGACCAGCCTAATTTTGTGGTTGCAGGGGTTCTTGTCTGGTACTGATTTAGTGCCAGGTCACCTGAGTGGTCAACCCTGGTTGTAGAACTGCCAGCCTTTTGTTTAACTCTGAGCCAATGTGGAGTGAGCGGGAGTTTCATCTATCATCACAGGCCAGATAAGTGATTGTGGCCTGGCCTGCGAAGATTCATCAACACAGTTCCTAAATATATACCAACATTGTGTAAAAGTAAACCTTTCCACGAACAAAACTGTATAAAAAAGCAAATAAACTTTGTAAATTGAGACATGAGGATGATGTAAATACCCGAACCGATATCGAAGCCTAGTTAAGATAGACTGTAGATTTATACCAATTTTAGAAAATTTTAAATTAGATGTATGACCATTGCTTCCTTTTGTTCAATCAATTGTATGTAAATACCTTGCCATTGATTATTTTGAGTTGAAAGTCCTGACCAGAAAAATTCAAGGTTCAGGACAAAATAAATTTTGAAAAAAATTGTATATTACTAAACTTTACACAGAGTGTTAGTCAAGTTGATCATAGGAATTAATATTGTGTTTGTGGTTGTGTTAGTGTAATTAATTGCCTACACACCATACTTTCATTACCCTAGACATTAGACGTAGCTATCAGACATACTAGTCAAGAATAATCCTGAATGAGATCGTAAGGTGGTAGTAAGCAAGGTACTCTGAAAACTCACCAAAACTGTTATCCTCAGGGACCTTCACAACTGACCTCATTCAGTACACTAAGTCCTCATAATAACTATATTTATACCATCAAAACCCACCACAATGACCTAAAAATTGCTAGAAAATGACTTATAAAAATGCATTTATGACCCCGAAAACACCCCTAGTATTAAAAGAAGAAAGTGATCAGCACAATACAAAACAAACAGAACGTAAAAATTTAATTTAAATTAGTTTTGCTGTTACTGTGCTATTCTGAAATTCTTCGGTTACTAAAAACAAAAACAAACGAACAAAAAATAAAAATACAAACTGTGACGGTATTGCCTCCCCTGCATTGCAGTAGTGGTCCAACAGTGGCCAAAACTCATCAGTATCTAATATTGGCTTCAAAATTATCTACCTTCGCACAAGATTACTCTTGGCAGAGTCGTAGATAGAAGGGTAATGACGCTTCTATCCCGAGGGGGTGTTCACAAGATATTCAGAAAAGCGAAAACAATGCTACAATGGCTGAGCACGTTAATTCTATCATATGCCGACAACTTTTGTGAAGGATTAAGCAATTATTAGTTTCAGCTCGTTAAGCCACCACCCTGATTTATTCAGTGGAATTCTTATTATTCTGGTACAGCTCTGTTTTGTGTGTGTTTAGTAAATTGACTGAGACAAACATGCAGTACATTTAAAATGATTGAATCGAAGTTAAATTTGTATAATTACAAATAACAGATTTAATAATCATTTAAGTTTACTTACTTACTTACTTGGCGATCCCCTTCTACCGTTTTTACCTTTACAACGTTGTATTCTTTTACATTGTTGGGTAAAATGTATGTGAGAATAAATGAAATCAGTATAAAAGACAGAGAAAGGAAGGCCAGAATGTCAGACGGGCCTGCGTGCCCAATTCTCAACCCCATGAAAATAAAGTTCGTTCGTTCTTTCTGGGGGAGTCCGTTACAGTATAACTACTGGAAAAGCAAGCTAGAGGGTCTGCAAAGCTTTGTGAGCATCATTATTTTTAAACGTTTTATTTTTCATCCCAGAAACAATGTCGATTAGTTAGTTATATTAGGGCATGTACATAAAATACGTATGAAAGATTGTTTTTACCATTTTGATTATTTCCCTTGATTTCTCTCATGAAGCTATTTCACCTTGATCACAGCTTTGGTGTGCATGAATTTACACGGAAAAATGTTTGCCTCGTTCAGCCGAGACTCAAGATTCCGTCGGTCATATATGGGCGTATGTCAAATAAGAAAGATCTTTTGATTTTGCGTATTCAGCATCTTATTAAGCAGTTGTTTTTAAATAAAATGTTACCTCGTTTTGGCGAGGCTTGCTTAGTCCATCAGCTTTATTAGGGCGCATGTTCCAAATGAGAGAGCATGCGGTCTGAAATAATTTGATGACTAACTTTATCACTAACTTTTAAATAAAATGTCGCCTCCTTGTGGTAAGGCACGTGCCGTTCAATCAAGACCCAGGGTTCTTCGGTTATTGTTATTGTTGAACAGAAACCCACAGGTGCTCAGTCTCCCTTAGTATATGTCGTAGAGTGTGGATGTTAACGGTTCCTGTAGCTCGCTGGTTGTATACACGGCAGATGCATCCTCTCATACGTCCATCTCTGCTAGCTTTACGTTTGATGCCTAATTCCAACAGTTTTAACCTCGATGCTCCATCCATTGCAGCGTCATTCTCTAACAGGCGATCATAAATGGTTTTCACTATCTCCTCCTTATCCATATCCAGTGTCCCCACTGTGGGTGTTCTTGATACTAGTCTGTCAGTTCTCTCATTACCGCATAACCCTGCATGAAAAGGCCAGCAGATCCGCACCTGCAGATTCGAAGCTTCAATGAATGTTTTCCATTCATGTCGTAGCAACCATTTTGAACTTTTCGAAATATGGACTGAGAATCTGACACAATGGCTGCCTTTGTTAATGAAGTTTCAGTTATCCACCTTAAGGCTGCAGTTACTGCCTCTACTTCCATTCTCATGTTGAAAGTTGTTATCTTGTTAGCCCCGCTATGTTCAGCGACGATTCTGCCCTTTCTCTAGCAGAGAAACCCCAAACTGATGTCAGCTATATTAGGGCACATTTATTATTTGGGCGCATGGCCAAACATAAAAAGACCTTACTGTCAGGGAATGCTGTTTATCATCTAAGTATCCACTTTGCTAAACTGGGTTTAAATTAGAATCCACTATTCAAAATTAAAAACATAATTAAAATTGTTCAATGTAAAAAATACATTTTTTTACAAAAAAACCCCAAAAAAACACATCATCATCATCCTCTTTTGTTCTAATTACAGAGTATGGAGCCACCATTACAGCTGGCTTCCTTACAGGGAGCCTACACCGAGCTACATGCACTTGCAGCACTGTTTTCTGTGACAATATGTTTTACATGATGAGGTTGTCAGCCTCAGTAGTCACCTTAAACCAATTGGCTGAGGGTGCATTAAGCCATGATTAAACTCTCCCCCCCCCTCTCCCCACCCCTCCCACGCGTCACACGCACACAAACACCTACCCCAAAAAAAAAATAAAAAAATATGGAGAAAATAAAAGTAACATTTGTAAGTTATGTACACAAACCCATAGAATTCTTTCACAGACTCGTGCATGACACTGAAACTGAAACAAGGAAAAATAAAGGAAATTTGACAAATAAATTTATATTTATTTATTTGTTTTTCACAGAAAACAGAAACAAAATAAAATAAAATGTAAAATGGAGGTTTAATGTCGTTACAATAGACAGCAAAAATTCCTGCCCTATAGGAAATTGATTGAACAGACTGGATCTAACTCTGAGATGAAATGTTAATGTGAAGTACTGCTTAAGTCCATCTCAACTTGTGGCCAAAATTAACCTGAGGTCGTAAATCGACATCATACCGTTAAATCTATCGTTCTACACAACATTTTACAGTTAAGAGTTCGGATCATCATGCCAAATGTCATTTTAATGTGATATATCTTTCTTTTCAACTACTAACCCACAAACTTTGAACACGTTTTTCTCAAAACAAGCTGAAGTAGAGTGTGATGAAATATAATGGCAGTTAATTCCCTTCATTTTAACATTTTTGTCATATAACTTGATCAAATAGTGGTGAAGAAATAATAATTTAAAAATAGTAAATGAATTTTTAGTCACCCAGAGTTGCAGCGTATTAAATATTATACAAATTGTAACTTACAGGTCTACAAAAGAAAAACATAATAACTATTTCATTTAATGTTACTCGAGCGTCGAGTGGCACAGTACAGAGAGAACTAGCATCTTGAAGCAAAAGAACCTGCTTCGAAACAAGGTAGTGATATGCTCCAACTATCCAGCTGTAAAAATGGGAACCGGACTGAAAAGGTAGCGAAGACAGAAACTAGTCATCTCCCCCTCCCTCCCCCCCCCCTCATAAAGCTGAGACCTAGTGTAGGCGAAGTCTCGAACACTTCAACCCTCTACGTCAGTATCTGCCAGATGACTACCTTTACGTTACAATGTAACTTATTGGCCTACTAAAACAGCGTATTGTGTATTTGATACAGTATGGCTTATATCATTATCATTACTAACCTTCTACACTTCATGTAGTATTGAGCTTCAACACATTCATGTCAAGTCTTCCTGTCACGTGCCATTAGCTCAAGGTTTTCCTTATTTTCATTTCTGTCTCCAGTCTTCCTCTCCATGTATTTTTCGGTCTGTTTATTTTACCTTGAGGGTTTGAGTTTTAGGATAACAGTTTTTGTACACAACCATTTTTGCTGCCACTTGTGCAGTTTTCCCTTGTTCGTTTAATGCTAGAACATTCCAGATGCCAAATCAGGAAATATTCTTAGAGGGAAAAATAGGTAAGTCAGCATTCAATACTCATTTAAGCTTTCTCTGGATCGTTTCATATGACACGCTACCAGATCTTCTGTATATAATGGTAAAATTGGAGGTAACGGATCCCGTTACACGCCCATTGAGGCATATTGGGAATATAGTGTTAGGCCCATATTTACTTGACCATCAGTACACTAGGGATGGTGTGGTCAGCACCACGCAGGCCGTATTGTATGGCTGAGTTTTATTGTAACATCCTATAAAGAATGAAAAAAAAAACACTATATAGTAAAATTATAACCCATTTGGGGTTGAACCTGGTTTCCCACGCAAAAGTCAAATCCCAGTTGTCATGTGCATGGACCATAAATCAAATAAAAAACCTTTGTTGACTATTGTCGACAGAAAAAAACCTATATCGTATATTGTTTGATAAAGTCTCTGTGTCTTAAATTGTCTACAGTACGTGGTAGCAAATCCCATGCTCAACCTACATTAGTCGCTTTTTACAACATGCACCGGTGATAATAATGCAACTACTTTCTGCTATCCTTTCGAGATCCAGTACACGTGGTTGAGTAAACATTCAGAACTACAAAAACAATTTTGACAAACTTAATTTACTTTGACCATCCAAACATGACCCGTGTAGTTTCCATGGATCGCCGAAGAGGCAAAGAAGGAATAGGACTATTACACCCTCAAGCATGTCGTATGTGGCGATTTATATGAGGTTGTGCATGAATCTGGCAACCTCACCAAGTAAGACAAATGCTTAAAAAACCACTGCTGCTAGAGCGTGTGAATGTTTGGTGCAGGTTTTTTGTAATACGACCAGCTGTAGTTAAAGCTTAATACTCTGTTAGGAGCGCGAAAGGAGATAACGATGATGACGATAATTCTAACTTTCATTCATTCATAACCCTCCACTCCCAAAGGAGCATAGGCCTTAAACAAATGCATGCCAAGTCCTCCTGTCACGTGCCATCATCTCAAGTTCTTTCCACGTTCTCCTCATCATTTTCACCTCTGTTTCCAGCTCTCTTCTCCATGTGCTTCTTGGTCTACCTCTGCCTCTCTTGCCCTGGGGGTTCCAGAACAAGGACTGTCTTATAATGCTATCAACAGATTTCCTCAGTGTGTGTCCTATCCATCGCCATCGTCTTCTTCTCATCTCTTGTTCCACTGGCACTTGTCTAGTTCTTGTCCTCAGTTCCACGTTGGTAACCTTGTCATACCATTGTAATCCCTCTATTCTACGCAAGCACCCATTTATGAAAGTATGTAGCTTTTTGGTTGTTGTCTTTGCTGCTCTCCATGTCTCAGAGCCATACAATAGGACTGACTTCACATTTGAGTTGAAGATTCTTATTTTCGTGTTGGATCCGATTTCTCTTGATCTCCATATATTTCACAATGCAATGAAAGCTCCTCTTGCTTTTTGTATTCTTAGTTTTATATCACTGTCTGTCCCTCCAACTTTGTCTATATTGCTGCCAAGATATGTGTTCGATTCTACATCTTGTATTGGTGTTTCTTCAAGTTCAACCCTGTTATCATTACCTGCATTTATTCTCATTATTTTTGTCTTTTCCCTGTGTACTTTCAGACCCAGTTGCTGTGACCTCTCATCGATTGTTTTCCAATTGTCCTGCATCTGATTACGGTTATGGGACAGAAGAGCCAAGTCATCAGCAAAATCCAGATCATCCAACTGCTTAGTCAGAGTCCACTGGACTCCATTTCTGTTGTGTGTTGTCGATGATCTCATAACCTAGTCTATTGCTAGTAAGAAAAGAAATGGAGACTAGAGGCATCCATGTCGCACTCCCGTTCTTATCCCAAACGGTTCTGTTAGCTGTCCTTCGTGAAGAACTCTGCATGTCATGTCTTCATATGTTTTCTTTATTAAATTAATGATCTTCAGGGGAACTCCATAATGCCTCATCAATTTCCAAAGTGATTCTGTCTACACTGTCAAATGCCTTTTCGTAGTCCACAAATCCGATGTGTAGTGGTGAATTCCATTCCAGACCATGTTCAACTATTATTCTCAAAGTGGCTATCTGGTCTGTACATGATCTGTTTTGTCGAAAACCTGCTTGTTCATCTCTCAGTTTCTTGTCTATGGACTCTTTTAATCTCTCAAGGATAATCCTGTTTAATACTTTTACTGGCACTGATAGTAACATTATTCCTCTATAATTTGTGCACTCTAGTAAATTTCCCTTCTTAGGCAACTTAACCAGATATCCTTCCTTCCATTCTGCTGGTATCTCTTCCTTTTCCCAGACTTTACCAAGTAATTTATATAACATCTCTGTAGCCGTGTCGATATCTGCTTTGATGGCCTCTGCTGGAATGCCATCAGGTCCATACACTTTTCCATCTCTAAGAAGCTTTATGGCTTTCTTTATTTCTTCCTTCGTTGGTCTTTCACCGTTAATTTGTAGCTCTTCTTCTGCTGGCTGGATGTCCGGGGGTTTTGCGGAGCTGGTCTATTGAGAAGGTCCTCAAAATATTCTGTCCACCTCTTCATTTGCTCTTGTATATTGCTGAGCAGTTTTCCATTATTGTCTTTTATGAGGCAACTTGTTTGCTTGTATTTCCCCGTTAGCTTCTTAGTGCTGTTATACAGTTCTCTCATATTTCCTTTGGCTGCAGCATCTTCTGTCTCTCTTGTAAACTCCTCAATATACTTCCTCTTGTCTCTTTTGATACGTCTTTTTACTTCTCTTGGAATTTGTTGGATATTGTGACCCCAAATTTGTCTCTTGTTTCTTGATTTCTTAGATGTCCTACATTAAATTGTTGTCTATAATTTTGCATTGTTGCATATCTCTTGAGTTTCATTTTTACTTTGGCTATCAGAAGGTTGTGATCTGATGCCACATCTACACCTTTATATACCTTTACATCCTGCAATGATGATCTAAACTTCTTGTTTATGCATATATGATCAGTCTGATTTTCTGTTCTATGGTCTGGTGATATCCATGTTGCCTTGTGTATTCTCTTATGTGGAAACATCCTTCCTCCTATAGCCAGTTGATCTGAAGCACAGAAGTTTGAGAATAGTTCCCTATTTTCATTCATTATTCCTAACTCATGTGTTCCCATGACATCTTTAAAGCCGGTGTTGACTGTACCTATCTTTGCATTCATGTCACCCATCAAAATTGTGATGTCTCTTCTTTTTACTTTTTCCATAATTTCCTGTAGTCTAGTATAAAATGCTTCTTTCACAGACTCTTCTTTGTCATTAGTTGGTGCATAACATTGGATGACATTTACATTTATTTTCTTTTTAGCTGTTTTAAGAGTAGCTGTTATTATTCTGGGTCCAACAGCTTCTCATTCAATGAGTGCTCTCTGTGCCTCCTTAGATAACATAAGAGCTACCCCTTCACTTGGTGTAAACTTTCGTCTTCATGTCCTGAGGACAGCACCAATTCACCTGTGATGAGTTTCCTCTTGTCTACCCCTTCCACTTTGTCTCACACATTCCTAGAACCTCGATTTTATATTCCCCCATTTCTGCTGCCACTTGTACCACCTTCCCTTGTTCGTTTAATGTCCGAACATTCCAGGTGCCAAATCTGGAAGTTCTCCTAGAAGAAAGAAGGCTAGTCAGTAACACAGACTCCTTTCGGCTTTCTCTGTGTTGCATCATACGCCTCTCTGTGAGAAGACCTTCCCCTGTCTTGGAGGGCTGTGTTTTATTTTCCTTAATTGACTTGTCCATGTTTGTTGAAGTTTTTTGTGGTTTAAATTTTTTACAGGATGGAGTAACCAGCCCCATGCCCAACCCTCACTAGTCGCTTTCTACGATATGCATGGCAGGGAACAGTGTTACTATTCTTTGCTCCCCTTTCGGGCCCCGGTAACACACGGGTGAATTCTAACTTTACTGTCCATTAAACTTACTTTCCATGTAAATGTAAACAGACAAACAAAAGTAATCAAAAATTATTTTATATTTAATATACTTTTTTGGCAATAATTATAGAAAACCGCAAGCACAAACGAACGAAAGAACGAACAAACGAACAAACTTTATTTTCGAAGGGTTAAGAATTGGGCGCGCAGGCCCGTCTAACATTCGGCCCTTCCACTCTCATTTATCTTGCATATTATATCCTTTCATTCCCACATGTTACTTTAAGCATTAATATGGAGGCATGCAACATTATAACGGTAATTTAACAGCGTGCGTTTACAGTATGCAGTCATAATCAAAATTAAGTATTGTTAATTAAACAAACATTATAATAAAATTAAATTAAATTTTAAAAAAAGATACGTATAGAAAATTATGATTTCAAGCATAATCAGATTAGTTGGCATGGTATCAGAACTCATGAAGTATTTGACAGTCTGCTATTGAAGGAGGTGAGACTTGGTGTTATTTCTTTGCCCTCCTTAACCCAAGAGCAGAATCAGTAGGAGAGATAGATGGGCATAACTTTATTTAAATGGGTAAAGAATTGGGGACCCAGGTCTGTCCGACCATCCAGCCCTTTATCTTTCATTCTGTATCCCGATACTCACTCATGTGTTCATCAGCAATTAATCTGCATTTTTTAATGTGTCATTAAACATCAATACAGAAATTACATAATATATTCTCGCTTATATCTGTACATTCTTGAGGGAAAATGAAATAATAATAATAATTTCTTATGCACTTCTTATGCAGGACACATCTTCGAGCTGTAAAAATGTATATCTGCTCATTCGCATACACATCATCACATTTAACAAACAAAATACAATTACATATTTCAAAAGTACAGTGCTATGCAGGTACATTCTCACATACATTACATTATATAGCAATACTACATGGATATAAAACAAATTTTTCGCATAGATAATAACGAGCGGAAGAGGAAAAGAAAGGTTGACATAGATGAGATGTGGTCTGACAATGGCTGCTTCTATGGGGGTAGATAATCGGTGTTGATTAGGGGTTTAAAAAGTGCTTTGTTGAATGAGTATTGTGTATGTTGGTTTTTTATGTGGTGTGGAAGGCTGTTCCACAAGTAGGCTCCAGAGTAGGCTAGACTCTTTTTGAACAGGTCGATCCTAGGTTTGGGCAGACGTAACTGATGTAATTGTAGTCCCTCTCTTCTACTGGTTTGAAACAATGATCGCAGGTACGGCGGGGCATTGTTTGATAGAATTGCGTGAGTCAGCCTGGCTTTGTTGTAGAGAAGACTTTTGTTAGGGACAGTATTTTGGGTTCTTTTCGTGTCCTTGTGTGTAGTATCGTGCGATTATCGGTGATCAGACGTTCTGCTCTCTTATGCAGGGAGTGCAGTCTCTTTGAGGTGAAAGCAGGGCAACCATCCAATAGTGTAGAGCAGTAATCTAGATGTGTTTATATATGTGAGGTGTAGAACAATAGTCTAGTGTCTGCGTCTAGGAAGTATTTTATTTTGGCTAGCTGGTACGTCTTTTGAGCTAAGTGTTTGATTAAATTCCGTACATGGGAGTTCCACGTTAAGTGCTGGTCAATCGTGATCCCTATAACTTTGTGTTCTGTTACATGTTCAATTTGTATTGATTCCGCGTGTAGCTGTAGCGATCTTTTGGTGAAGTTTAGAAGTTTCTGTCTGGTGGTAATCAACATAGATTTTGTTTTTCCTGTGTTTACTGGCATACGGTTCATATTACTCTATTTTGTTACATTGTCTTCATCGCTTTGAAGAGTCATTTCAAGTGCCGCACAGTCAGTGTCACTAGTGTAGATAGTACAATCATCTGCAAAGAGGTCACATGTTGAATAATTTAGATGTAGTGGCAGGTCGTTGATGAACAGTGCGAAGAGTAGGGGTCCAAGAATAGAACCCTGCGGTACTCCTGCATCTATCTTCGAGAAATCTGATGTCGAGTTGTTGTGGAACACTAACTGTTGTCGATCTGCCAGGAATGATTTGATGATGTTTAGTGGATCAGGACCTATTCTGAGGGTTTCTAACTTTTGAACCAAGATAGTGTGGTCAATCATGTCAAATGCTTTTTTGAAGTCGACAAAAACAGCACCACATAATGTTCCATCATTTATGTTCTTCTTCTTCTTCTTCGTACACTCTCAGACGTCCACTTGAATGTTCTCAAAGAAAGCAGTAGTCAGTTTGAGGCTATTTGAATCCCCGTAAAGCTTTGCCACGAAAGGAGCTGGCGTCGGCCATATGCACTTTCTCTGTACCACATATAAGGGGCAACTTTGAAGCAGATGTTCAGCAGTCATTTTATCAGTGCCACAGTTACACTGATCGGTAGTTCCTATCTTTAGCTTGTTGAATAGATGGTATCTCAATCTGTTGTGGCCAGTGCGGAGTCTGAAGATTACCACCTGTTCTCTTCTGTGGAGCTGGTAGTAAGCATCATTCTGTGTGTGCCCTGGATGTTCTACATTCCATTTATTTCTGTAACTGATTCTGATAAAACTCTTTGCCTCCTCAAAAGTTATACTTGCATCAGGCTGAGGTAGATGTGAACCTTCTTTTGCCATTCTGTCAGCCTCTTCATTGCCGGCGATGTTACAATGAGATGGGATCCACTGGATCACAACACTTTTGAATCGTTGACAAAGTTTGTGGAGCACTACTCTGAGATCATCCAGGTCTGTATTATTTTGTCTTTTCAACGTTGCAATTACTGACTGTGCATCAGTAAAGAAAGCAACTTGTCTCTCTGCCGTTTCTTCTGTCAATATAACCCCTGCTGCAGTTTTAAAGGCCTCTGCCTCTGCTCTGAAGTTACTGGAGAATCGTCCTGTCGCCACTGACAGCCTTTTTTCTGCACCAGGAATGTTTTCTATCATTTTAGGGAAACGATTTTGTTTCCAAACTGGAAGCTTGTGTGCAGTGTAGATGGGTTTAACAGTGGATATTTCATCTATGGATACTGCTCTCATTTGTGGTTTGGTTGATTCTACAAAATTACTTCGTTTGAGTCTTTGCCTTCTAAGAGCATTTATTCTATGGCACATTGGGTGGTCTGTTAGTCTTTTGAATTTTTCGGCCTGTTGTTGAGCCCTGCAGTCTCTTCTATCTGTCATTGGCTGGAGGCATGTAATCTTTTCGAGTTCTTTTATAGGTGTTGACTTCATGCCTCCCGTTATAATTCTCATTGCTTGATTTTGGAGTCTGCTAATTTTATCGAAGTTTGTCTTAGCTGCTGTTGCCCATGCTGCCATGCCATATTCAAGAACTGGCCTCACTCGCCCTGTGTACAACGTCTTAAGCACTTTCTCATCTGCACCCCAAGTTGTTCCAGCAAGTTTTTTTCATAATTGCCATTCTTTGTCTTGCTCTCATTCGATTTCTGTCAACCTGTTTTTTCCAAGTCAGACGGCGATCAAAAATAATGCCTAGGTATTTCGGATTTTCATGTTCGACAGCCATTTATCTGCCATTTTGGTGAGAGCTGTGTGACAGGAATGTTTGGGTCTGAAACCTGACTGGCTCTCATTGAGCAGTTTGATTACTGTTAAGTGTTGAAGCGTGGTGTTGTAAATGTGTTTCTCTAGTGGTTTTGATATAGATGATCAAATGGATGTTGGTCCGTAACTGTTGGGATCGCTATGTGAGCCAGATTTATAGAGAGGATACACTGTGGCAGTTTTAAATGCTGTAGGGAAGTAGTTGTGTGCAATACATTGGTTGTATACATAGGTTAAAGAGTCGCAAATGATGGGTGCAGCGTAACGTAGAATCTTATTGCTGATACCATCAAGTCCAGATGAGTTGTTGTTTTTTAATGCCAAGATATATTTGAGTACTTTGTGTACTGTTAGAAAGGGAATATCTCTTAGATCTGTTGTGGTGTGTTCGGTGCTGCAGAAGTCTGTTAATTTACTAATATCGCAGTCCATTGGCTTTAGTGTCGACTTGAGATGGGTAATTTCTGTTTTGAAGTGCTTACTAAAATGAGTTGCAGTGAGTCAGCAGCTTTTTGGTAAAGAGTTTAGTGACTTTGATTTGTGTGTTAGTGTTCTAATGGCTGCCCAGACTTCTTTGCTGTTTTCTTTGTCTTGAATCATCTTTCTGAAATGTAGTTTCTTTTATTGACGAATGACATACTGTACTTTGTTTCTAAGTGTCTGATACCTGCTGAAATCTTTGAGCTTTTGAGCCTCGTCCCGCTCTCTCATTGCTGATGATATTTCTTTTGTTATCCAAGGGGTCTTTCTGATTTTTTTTTTGACGCCGACCTGCTTTATAGGAAAATGTTTGTCGAATACGTTGTATAAAGTTTGTGTCCAGTAAGTTATGGCTTCTTCTGGATGCGGAAGTTGGTACACGTATGAGAGAGGGGATATTTGTAGGTCTTGTAGGAACAACTGAAGGTTAAAGTTTTTGAAATTTTTGTAGTGGACTGTGATGTGTTCCGTTTTAGGTGCTTTGAACCCCTTTCTCGTCCAGGTACAGCAAATAGGATAGTGGTCACTTATAGCTGTCTGTGTGACTGTGCATTATATAATGTTTTCTGAGGAGGTCGTATAGATGTGATCAATTAGTGTAGATGATGAGTCTGTTACTCTTGTGGGTTGGGTGACTAACTGTGTGAGATTGTATGAGATTGTGATATTATTCCACGTGTTGTTCGGTTTGTGAAGGTCAATATTGAAATCCCCCAGTAGAATAATTTCCTTCGAAGAAGCCCAAACATTGTCCATCATTCGTGAGAATGTGTCAAACCATACAGTAGAAGAGCTAGGGTTTCGGTACAGGTAACCAATTAAAACAGGGGTCAGGTTGGGGAGTTTTATTTCAAGCTATATACATTCAATGCCAGTATGTTCTAGATCATCACGGCGTCTGTACTGAAGAGATGTTGAGATGTATATGAGTAGCCCTGTTTCAAGTTGTCTGTTAGAATCCCTCCGGATGGTTGTGAATCCATGAATGCTAATATCTTCATCTGTATTTTTCTCATTGAGACGGGTTTCAGAAAAACCGAATATGTGGAAGTTTTGTTGGAGAGAGGTGGAGACTTCAGAAAGCTTACCTAGCAGGTGGTAAATGATTAAATGCCCAATTTTAAGCCCTGTTAGTTTAAGCCATGGATTAGTGATATTGCCTATATTTTGATTAGAGTTTTTGCACTCGGACATGATAATAGTCAGGAGGAAAGGTTGAATGGGGGAAGTATGAATAAGAGGAATTGGCACCAAGACGAATAGTAGTAAGACGCAATAAAAATTAGTAACAAGGGTTAATACAAAATTGTAAACAAATTATAAAATATACACTACAGTAGATTTCACTAACGTTCGTGGACACGGTTAAATGTATGTGGATCTTTGTAAAAAGTGAGGTTTATAATCTTCAAATACAGTCTGTTCCGAACACACAGGAATGTTATTATTTAGAAAGTAAATAACTAAACATCGCGAAGTTGCTAAAGAAGTGAGATTAATAGTACCAGTAAATAAATGCAAAACTTAATACAACTAATTCAAAACAATTCAGATAACTGAACTACGAGGTATGTAAACATTGTAAGAAAATTGTCACAAAACAAGCGCACCCATCCACACTGTGAATGTTAACAACAAAGTTAAGCTGCACCAAGAGAATAGACGGGCAGACAGACAAACAGGCAGACATACATTGAGAACAAATATATGAGCATTATCGGACAGTTACTTGTCTTTCAGAGACGTCGACTTGTGAAGTGAACAGTCACTGATAATGTTGAGGAGAGGGTTGTTGAAAATAAAAGCGAGATGGATTAGGCCGTAATAGATGATTCATTTGATAGTAGGTGTGAGCTGGATGTTGAGGTATTGTTGTTGTATGAATGGGATATTCCGGCCAGTAGGACCTCCAAGTGTAAGGTGCGTAGTTCAAGAGGCTTTGCTGATGTAGAAAGTTATGAAAAGTTGGATGTGCGGGTTGATATGGGAAAACATGTGATGACAGCGATGATGGGTGATCTCTCATTGGTGTCCGGCACGACAGCGGACGTGGAAAGATTTCAGTAGATGGACCCTGAGTTGTTTGAATTGAGTCACTTACAGTCCTTTGGGGATGGAGTGCCTCAGGCTGTTGTTGTTGAGGTGGGTCGTCGGCCGTAGAATGTTGCTGAAGGCTGATATTATTGGCTGTTTCCTGCACATTGGTAGTTCTAACAAGGGGTATGTCTTGATACTCCTGATTGTGTGACAGTGTTGTCTGGCTGGTGTTTGAAGTTGTGGGTATTGATGGAAACTCAAGGTCGTAATTCGCATTAGAGAAGTAGCTGGTTGCACTCGTGTGTCGTTTAGAAGGATACTTGGATGCTGATGTGCTGGTTGTGCCTATGAGGGTGTTTTCTGGATGTTTGATGTTTGTCGCCAACATACTGGTTCCTTGATCTGGTAAAGAAATGTCGCCGCTATAAAGATGCTTCTTAGGAGCTCCAGATGTGGCAAGGAACGAGGAGTGTTCTATAAATGTATGGTGGTGTCTGACGCAATGCTTTTTCAATGTTGTGTTGTTCATCACAACAGATTTCCTATAATATGAGCGAACTGGAGGTATAATAGCTGAAAAAACATATCTTTGCATTTGGGAACAGGAACTGGAAGTTAGATGTGATTAGATTTAGCTCTGTTTGTGCCATTTCGTTATGTTTTAGCGCGTCCAACAGACCAATGTGCACAGTGACATTGGCTACATTAAGATCAGTTTCATAGCTTTTAAGGAGGGTCAGGAGGGGCCCAATTTTTGTAGTGAACAGTGACCGTGTCTATATCTGCTGTTACTAATTTAGATTTTCGAAGGTCCTTCACATTTTGGTCACCAAAGATGAGGTGTTTCCTTCTATTTGAAAGACGTATGTGGGTGCCGGTGACAGTGTGTGCTGTTTCTTGTGTTTGAAATATGCCGGGGTAGGGGGAAGGTTTCTTGCTATGATGTGAACTGGCTGTTTCCGGTCGAAGTGGAGGCTGCCGATTAGAAACCTGGACAGGGATTGTGCTGACATCTGCAGGGAATTCCAGAGTGCGCAGAACATGGTCCTCTTTATGGCTCAGTTCAGCTTTTGTCGATTGTTGTACTTCTGTTGTACCACTGTTGGAATTTCCCTTTGAGTTTTCGTGTGTGTGACACAGACTGTATTCATTCTTCTGCTGTGTGCTTTCTTTCTGTTTTTGAGACTCGTTTCTTTCACAGCTATTTTTGAGGGACATATGATGAGCATAGAGCTATGTAATGCTTCATATTCGGTTAAGGTAGAAAACTTAAGAACCGCACACTGATTATTGTTCTTGTAAGATAATGTTACGCAGGGCGTGTATAGCGTGCTAGACTTCAAACTTTGAGTTTTCTTTTTAACCGCTTTAGTTACATTCTAAATGTAGTCCTTCTGTTTGGTACCTTTTGTGTTCGGTCGGGTCGTGGCGACCGAATTTACGTGTAGCATTGTGAATGAGAACGTAAATGCCCCGGCGTATTTAATGGGCGGGGAAAGAGGTCAACTATAGCCGTTCACTCCGCTCTCATTGACAGCTTGACTCGTCGACACACATATTTACCGGTGACCAATTTCTAAAGGCACGGTTCTCTGACATTTCGTAGGGTGTAATAAAACATCCATATCTGTCGGCTACCCCAATTACACTGACAAACAACATTTTTCTTTCTTATGTAAGAATAAGTGTTCTTAGGTCAGTTTCTTGCACTGATTTCAAATTTGAAATCCGTTTATCTCTATCACATCGGGTTCTTAAGATATTTGTGAATAAATATATTTTTGGAAAACCGTTATTTGCTCCATTTCATTTTTACTATATAACATTAAAAATTAATAAAATGCAAAATAATTCTACTTTTTAATACTGCTAAACGATGCATGACCTATGTTACGCTATTTTTCAAATAGTTACTGTATTTTGAAATAATTCTGAGCAAAATATGGCTTCTAGAACTTGTAGAAATTCGGCTGATCTGTTCTGTTAAGTGTGCGGATATTTTACCGATCATGTTCACCAGAAAAACTTTACACCATTACTAAAGAAAGCATATGAACTTTATTTCGATTCGAAAGTTGATGATGCAAATAAATCTTGGAAGCCAAATGCAGTTTGTTCGACTTGTGCAAATACATTGGCAGGTTGGTTACAAAAATCGCCGAAGCATAAGTCGATGCCTTTTGGAGTGCCAGTAATATGGCGTGAACCGACAAATCACGCTACTGATTGTTACTTCTGCTTGACAAATATCCATGGTTTCACTTTTAAAACTAGAAAGTCTGTGGTTTATCCAAATATTGAATCGGTTTCGAAACCAGTGCCTCATGATCCAATCACGTGTCCGATCCCAGTTCCACCAGAACAATATCCGTTGGACGTGAATGAACCATAAAAAAGTGATAGTTTACCTGCTTTAGAAACTAATTCTGACTCGGATTATATACCGGTGAATGATGGTGTTCACTTAATTAACCATTCAGAACTTTCAGATCTATTACGTGATCTCGCTCTTACCAAAGGACAAGCGGAATTACTCGGTTCGCGACTCAAAGAATGGAATCTTTTAGCGCCCAATACTCCGATATCTAAATTTCGTCATAGACACAGAGAACTTGTTCAATACTTTGAGATGGATGACGACATTTGCTATTGCAAAGATGTAAACGGTCTAATTGTGCACCTCGGTCATGAGGACATAGTCAACGAATGGCGACTTTTCATCGACTCTTCCTTGACTAGTCTAAAAGCCGTGTTATTGCATAACGGAAATTTATTTTCATCAATTCCAGTCGCCTACTCTGTTCATATGAAATAAACTTATGACAATATGGCTATACTTTTGGCAAAAATAAAGTACAATGACTACCAATGGCGGATTTGTGGAGACCTAAAGGTTATTGCAATTCTCACGGGCATGCAGACTGGGTATACTAAATTTTGTTGCTTCCTATGGGAATGGGACAGCCGCAACAGACAGGAACATTATGCAAGAAAGGTGTGGCCTATCAGGGATCGTATGCAGCTCGGGCATAAAAATGTAATACACGAGCCATTAGTTAACAAAGACAGCATCATTTTACCACCGTTACATATAAATTTGGGGCTCATGAAGAATTTCGTAAAAGCGTTAGATAAAACGAGCAAAGCTTTCACTTATCTTCGAGAAAAGTTTCCGCAAGTTAGCGATGCAAAGATAAAGGAAGGTATCTTTGTAGGACCTCAGATTAGGAAAGTTATTGCAGACAAACAATTGGAGAACTTGTTACATGGTAGTGAACTTCGCGCAAGGATGGCATTCAAATCGATCGTCGATAACTTTCTGGGAAATCACAAATCTGTCGACTATGTGCATATTGTTAAGCAGTGCATAGATGCATACAGAATTATGAGCTGTAACATGTCCCTCAAAATCCATTTGCTCGATTCGCATCTTGACTTTTTCCCTGACAACCTTGGCGAAGTCAGCGATGAACATGGAGAACGATTTCATCAAGATATCGCCGTAATGGAGTCACGTTATCAAGGACGGTGGAGTGTGACAATGCTTGCCGATTATTGTTGGATGCTTCATCGCGATGTACCACATGCCATTCACCGACGAAAGTCGACTGCAAAGAAATTCAAGCCTACATAACTGTTATACTTCTTGTACGAATGATGTTGTAATACTGTATGCGTTGTTAAAAAACTTTAATTGCGTATTTCTAGAGATCCCGACCTGATAGAGAAAAACGGTTTGCAGATTTAAAAACAGCGCATTAAAATTGACCAGAAAAACATAGAAATGTTAGAAGAAAAAAATTTTTTTATCAGTGCCGAACAGGTGGAACGTTTTGTAATTCCAACACGAAAGCGACTTACTATATTTATAATAGAAGATATGCTAGTCTTTATTTTTCCTAAAAATCACAGTTCCTTTTCACATGAACACAATAATTTGTATTTCACGATAAAGCAACTAACACTGTATACACAGTGATATAAAAATCCTTCAGAAATAAGGCAGTTTAAAAATCCATATGTAGGACTCCACAAAAACACGTCCGCACGCCATGAACGAAGTAACAAGAGCACAAAGACGAAGGGAGACAACTGTTCCTGGGTGATCCATGCCGGGTTGTTTATCTTGTCTTGTCAATTACAGAACAATGGTTGTTGATTTGTTAATAATTATCAGTATACTTATATGTTATGTTGTTAATATTAACGACCACCACAATCACAATGATAATAACGACTATTGTAGAGGCGACGCCTATGCCGATGGATATAAGAGAGAATTTGCGAGAGTCCCTGGCGCTGATTGTCGCTGACTGGATGTCGCCTCTGGCAAGGGCGTCTTTTGACTGGGAAGATAAAAATGGGGGTCGAGTCATAAAACAAACAGACACGATGCAAGGAAAATGATCGAAAACTGACATCATAATTAAAGGGGCACGAGGCAGGGAGAGAAAGAGAAGATGTGTGTTGTTGTCTATGGCTGCTGAGCTCGTTGCTATTTCCCAGCCAGTGCCAAGTTGAAGAATGTTCATGTGTTCTGTATCTGTTGAGTGGTGCTGTATAGAGTATTTGTGATAAATTAGGGGCCCTTTCTTCTAGCTATGGACAGTCCTAGGAATGTGAGCAGCACATGCTTAACTGTCGCATACAAATAGAGAAGTAGGCAGATAGACAGATTGACACAGACAGATAAACGGACAGACAAACAGACAGATGTACAGACAGACAGATAACCAGACAAACGCACAAACAGACAGATTGATAGACAGACGATTAGATAGACAGACAGACATATTGACAGACGGACAGACAGATAGATAGATAGATAGATATATAGATAGACAGACATGTAAACAGACATGTAAACAGACATATAGACAGACAAATAGACAGGTAGATAGACAGATAGATAGATAGATAGATAGATAGATAGATAGATAGATAGATAGATAGATAGATAGATAGATAGATAGATATATATATAGATAGATAGATAGATAGATAGATAGATAGATAGATAGATAGATAGATAGATAGATAGATAGATAGATAGATAGATAGATTGATAGATAGATAGATAGATAGATTGATATATACCTCATTAGCTTTCATAATAGCAACAATACCAAGCGGCCAGAAGCAGCACAAACAAGCGAAGAGTGCTAGACCCATGTTGTCTGGAACGCTTTCTATAGTTACAGCTCGTGTCGGAGCTGGTTGCGTGATCACTACTGTCGATGGGTTATAACCAGCCGACGGACCCTGATGAAATAAAACGAGAATTTGTGATTATCTTGGAGATACTCATGTGGGGCTTACTAGCGCCACCAAGCCAATGTTTGGCTTTGATTGCATTCAAGAAGGCTCACAAAATAAGAGACGTTATGGTCCATACTATTCAGTAATCTGCGAAAGAAATGATGACAGAGAAATATGGTGTGCGATTTCTGTGCCATGTCTTGAAAATAGCACAATCTCTCATGGATCCACCCTCTTCCGTTATGCTTCCTTATGCTTTGGTTTTTGGACCATGGGCAGGAAATCTGGTGTTAGTCATTTGCTTGTGAAACTCAGTTCAACCTCATATTGGTTATAATTTGGGTACTGTAGTGGTTTTTGATGTTATTGCGTGGTTGCTATGTTACCTAGTGTACTGGATGAGGTCAGCTGTGAAGGCTCCTGAAGATAACGGTTTATGTGAGTTACAGAATGCCTTTCTGCTACCACTTATGACCTCAAACAGACTTATTCTGCTATTATGTATGTTAGCTACGTTTAATGTCTAGGGTAATGAAATGTGATGTGTAGGTAATTAAATACACAGACCCACACACATATAAACACTAAGTCTAATAATAATAAGTTCTATGATCAACTCAACTAACATAGGCTTTAGAATTTAAATTTTACAATTTTTTAGAATTTATTTAGTCCTGAACCAAATTTTCTTCTGGTCAGGACGTATGAACCAATATGTATTTATCAATAAAAGTATATATATATTGAATAATCAAAATGAAACACTTTGTACATAGATATATGGGTTACATTGGTTAATATTAACACTAACTACAGAGTTTTTTGGAAAACTAGCACTGGATGTCTGGTCGTGGTGGTGTCATCACGCCCGATCTCTGTGTACAATAGTCATTGTCTCTTTAATTATGGAACTGAGGTATAGTTTCTATACACAAGGATTTTTATTTATTTTAGTGTGGAAAAATTTGATGAATCAACAGCAGGCCAGGTTTTCAACTTAACTGGCCTGTGACGATGTAGTAAAGACTTCAAGTGGCCCACTCCTCACAGTTGCTGAGGTAAAATGGTAGGCTTCTAAGTCATCCACTCTTGGATCTCTTCAAAGCATCTGACACTAGTGCAGTGCCAGACCAGAAACTCACAATTCAAAATTGAAAACACAGTTACGTTGTACTAGCAAAACTCAGCTGAGCTGCTGGCTAGATTATGGCGTCCCACTGATAATATATAATATTTCCTGGAAGTCTCACTTCTAGCATTAACGAACTGTGTATATGGACAGTCTTTTAAAAATGGCACTTGCCGGCTACTTTTTTTCTATAATATGAACTCGTTCGTCCAATCAGCGGACTTCCCCTCTACCTTTCAAATATTTAAACTACTATGTCCAATTTCGGTCCAGTCTCAGTCTAGTGTGTAATATTTTTCTGTCGGTCTGTCCGTCCGAACTTGGTTTTTCCCAAAATTACACTTGTTTTTGGACTAACTACAAGAAATAACTACACAAATTTTGTCTCCCCCTACTTCTAAGATTTATATGCTAAGTTATTTTTAGCTACTATCCTCCTATCCTGCCCCTTGTCCACAGGTAATGTTTTTCTGCATTTTTAGTCTCAAGGACGTCAAAATGTAACTTTAGTGAAAGTATGCACAAAAAACTGTCTGCTCGTCTGTATTGAACAATACAGTCTTTCGTCAATATCTTCCGTGTTATCTGTCCGTCTTCGTAATCAAAAGTATATTATTTCTCAGAAAAAGATAGCCTATCAAACTAGCTAACTTTTATTCTCCTAAACTTATTATTAAGAAAGTACATATTTTTTTTCAATGTTAGTCCTGAAAATTGTTTTCACAATTCGTTCACGGCGTTTGCCGCTATATTCAAACTAAAACGACTATTTACCGTAAAACGTCAAAGATACGTCTGTTTCTGATAAGAGCTAAGGTCGTTTTTCGTCCAATTTATTACATTGTGTCAACTAGTGGCGTAATTTTTTACTTTAAAACTACAAATTGCGTCTTCTAGACTTTAGATTCAAACACGTGTTCAGACCGCATCATTTTTTTCTTTTCTTTCCTCTCCGTTCTTGCCCCGTCTAAACTAATATGCCGTTTTTGTGTCTTCATGTTATAACTAGTTGGTTTTCAATGGCGCTAGAAAACGCTGGCGTGGGCGAGAATGTATCCGCGTATCTTACCTATATTTTTATCCCTACATGTTATTTTACCGGTTATCTTTATAAATGGAGGAATTTTAGCGTTGTATCACTGTAATCTCACCACAGGTACTTAGTGTTCGTTATTCTAAATAACATGTTATATTGGTTGTTTTTCTTGTGTGTTGGTTCTTCCAGGCTGTAGTTTATTTGTCGTTCGTTACACTGTTTTGTTTTAGTTTCACCGAGCAAGTAAACCCGGGGGTCGAAATGACTAAGAGGTAAGGCGTCCGTCTTCAATTCTAAATTCAACGGATTCGCTCCCATTATAGGGAATATAATTTATGGAATTTTGTGTTTTTCAGAACCAGTAGTTCCTTATGATGTCAAACCCCCGCCCCCCCTCCCTCAACCCCCGTTTCTCATATTTCCGGGGTAGTGAGGTCGGATGACAAGCCTTCTCGGATAATGGAGAAAAAATAAGAGGTCCCACGTAAAAGTTGCGCACGTTAAAAATCCCATGGATGTTGGAAATCGAAAAGAGTAGGCCATACGACCGCTGCCAAGGCAGAATTTACAAACATTAGGAAAACCTACCCGCATATAAATATTTAAAGAATGTGTGTATCATGTATACACACATTTAGACCCTCGCCAATGCTATGGAGTTCGTGCACTGTGCTAAGATCCTCCTTGTGTGATCTAAGGGAGGAGATCGGAGCACAGATGGAGTTGTCCGTGTACAATGATGAAATCAAAACCAAACCAAACCCAAGTAAACCCTCGTCAACACACATAAACCCTCGTCAATACACATAAACCCTCGTCAACACACATAAACCCTCGTCAACACACATAAACCCTCGTCAACACACATAAACCCTCGTCAACACACATAAACCCTCGTCAACACACATAAACCCTCGTCAACACACATAAACCCTCGTCAACACACATAAACCCTCGTCAACACACATAAACACTCGTCAACACACATAAACCCTCGTCAACACACATAACACTTTGAACCTATAATTAACTAAAATACAATAATAAAAACTAAAAAACAAATCATTGAATTTAAAAAAAAAACATAAAGTTAAAAAGAAAATGGCGGATGTGGTTGATGATTTCGGCTTGGTTTGGTATTTAAGGATCATCGTCATTGCACACGGAAAACTCCACGCACGCAGACTGTTGACAATTATACCTTTGAGTGACATACGAGAGAGCGTGTCTTGTTTGTTTTTTGTTTTTTTTTGGTTCGGTTTTTGCCTTCTCCTGGCGAGGCGCGTACCTTTCAACCTATTTGGTTAGATCGGAGCGCATTTAACATCCACAAAAAAGTCAACTCTGTT
Organism: Oreohelix idahoensis; assembly: GCA_024509875.1. NCBI lineage: Eukaryota > Metazoa > Mollusca > Gastropoda > Stylommatophora > Oreohelicidae > Oreohelix > Oreohelix idahoensis. The sequence continues at coordinate 232,228 of JAMPIV010005671.1, forward strand.
GACTGATAACCCGATCAGCGTTGATAGATACTAAGTCCTGAAAAGGACCAACATTATCTATCTGCTAGCATAAAGCCCTAAAAAGGACTCGCCAGCTACGCCAACGCCCGAGCTTAAGCTCATAGAAGCTATTGATTAAGAGCGTGTCTGTTGTTGCTGTTGTTGTTTTGATGAGTTGATGGGTGGAGATCGGGCACTCAACATCATATCATTGTTGCCTCTTCTCGTTCCATCTTGGTCTACCCTGTTCAACCTGAAAGTTGGTTATAATTGGAGTATTTAGTGTCATTTTATTTACTAATTTTGTATTCAATTTAAATAACTGTTGTCTTTTGCAGTTACTGATTTGTATTTAGTATTTGTCAATTTTATTTATTTTTTTGTATTGTTTATAGATAACTATTGTCCTTTACGCTTGGTTTTAATTTGTATTAGTATTTGTTCATTTTGAGTTATTGTCTTTTTTTTTTTTTTTTAAACCTTGTTGTCTTTCCTTGTCCTATGAGTAGTTAGTTTTTTGTTAATGCTTTGTTAGTTCTTGTTGCTTAATTTCTATTTAGTTGGACGTTTTCCTGGAGTACTAACCTTATATGTTTTCCTTTGTTTTATGTATATATTTTTTAAGTATTGATTGGGCATCTCTTGGGGCATCTATACTTAAAACCTTATCACCTGTTAAGTCTATATTGTGATTTCTATAGTAGGTTTTTAATTCAAGCCTTTGTTGTTCATACTTTTTACAGTGGATCAGGTAGTGGTCTATGTCATTCTCTTCCCGACATTCTTGGCAGTGTGGTTCTTCTACCATAAAGTATGCTGCACCGAGACGGAGACGCCACAGTTTTTTGTTTGATGGTATCTTTAATTCTTCTCTGACCTGGCACGTCCTTGTTGGTTCTTTCAGCAGTTTGAACGCGTGTCTGCCTTTTCTACTTTTCTTCCATGTTGTCTTCCATTCCTCGTTTATAGTTATCTTCACTTGGCTCTTGATCTCCGACCTTCCTAGTCCTGCTTTTATATTGTTTTTACTTGTTCTTCCATTCTTGGCGTTCTGGTCTGCCAACTCGTTGCCAGCAATACCTATGTGTGCTGGAACCCACACTAGCCTCACACTACATTCTCTGTGTCCTAGTGATGTATTAATTGCTAGAATTTCCTCCTTTATGTCTGGCCGGCTACATTTACTTGGGTGTTCTAGTGCTTGTAGTGATGATAGTGAGTCTGTAAATATCGTAACAGCTTCTGGAGGGTTATCTTCGATTATTTCTAAACTTTTAAGAATTGCTACCATCTCTGCGGTAAAAATCGAAGCCCCTTCTGTTACACTGTAGCTCTTTTTTATTCCCCATTGTGGTATTACAACTCCGGCACCTAGTTGTCCACTATCTCCCTTGGATCCATCAGTGTATACGGCCAGACTTTGTTTAGTTAGTTGATCTATGAACTCTCTACTTATCATTTTGGCGTCCTTATCTTCTATGTTTTGTTTGATCTTTTCAGTAAGTGAGTAGTCTATGATTGGTGTTTTTAGTTCCCAGGGTGGTATTTTGCTTCTGTATTTATTACTATTTTCAATTGTGTTTGATAGTTCTTTGAACTGCGTTAGGTCTTCTATCGTTCTCCACCCTGTTGGATATCTATCTTTATTTAAGGGGACGTCTGTGGTAAAGTGGGATGATATAAATATTTATAGGGGACTTAGTGTACTGACTGAGATCAGCTGTGAAGGTATCTGTATCTATTGATAAACTCTGTATTGTTGTTGTTAAATCATACTGGCTACTAGTTGTTGAATCACGCTTTATTTGTTAAATGACGTGAATGTCCACCAGTTGATAAATGTAGATGTTGGGACTGGTGTAGTAAAGTGTAACGATTGTCAACTCATTAAACCCAGCACAGTTTTGGTCATACAGGTCATCTTGTCCTGGAACGTGATGAGGCTCCGACAAGAATGTGAGTGTAGACAATGAGTGTGTATATGAATGTCAGAACGCGAATGGTAGAATGATTCGATAGAGTTGACAAGTTGGTAGTACATCACTCATACTCACACTGTTCGAATTCAAGAAGTACTGGAACTACGGTGGTCTTTTTATAACATTTAATGAGACGCACACTTGGACAGTACGTGTATGGTTACAGGAACAAATGTCGACATAGACAGCATAATGTTGATCACAGGCATATCATCTTAAGTTAGCATTCATGCTTGGCAAATATCATAATGGAGCATTCGTAAATAAGCATTCAGAGTTCCATCATGTAAATCATCTGGCTTTACTGACTGGGCACGTCAGACCATAACCAATATATAGGAAGGCTCCTAGACCTAATCTCGTCTAGCGAATATCCCTTCACGTAAAGTTCAATATATATATATTTTTCCATAAAGATATAGGAATCCCAGACATGGGTTCTCACATGTAGCAGTGATCTCTTGGTTCATCGAGCGATAGTACAGGCATCCCTTTTTCTCACTCGATAAATACAAAGTATATGAATTTCAACATGGCTGTTCTTCTCTCGTGAGTTTCACTCACTATAGGATCCAGACCAAAATTGGTCATTCGTTAAATGTCCTCATTTCTTCATAACTTCTGTCATAGAGGTAATTGAATAATATCATATAATCTAGTGCTGATACATAGGAATGTCATCTTCCTTTGAATAAATATTCTTTTCAAAAGTACCACTGTGCATCTGTTTATCGACAACGATGGCGAAGCCCAAGTTCATAATAAATTGTGGTTTTACCTTTCTATGCGAAATATAACTTTGCCATTCCTTGGCAAAAGAGAATAAACACTGGGGTAAAGTACATACAACATGTCTAAATGACTATCACTTTTCCCCATCTACTTATAGATCACTTTTTCGGCGATAGGCCGGCTACATCAAAATTCTACATCCAGACAGGATGACAGCCATGAATCACACCCCTTGCTAGCGATACTTCCGCTGCATAGCCTTTGACCTTTTCTAGCGACAACCAACATAGTTCGACTTAGAAATGTAAAGATATCCATATATAAGACAGACTCGTCCTACTCATACAAACACTACGTATAAATTCAGGCCATAGATATACTGAAGCAAGAATAATCTATTCCTACCCAGCCAAAGAATAAATCGCAGTAGGCCTAAATTCGTCCGCGGAGTCCGATCGAAGATGACGGAACTGCCTTCAAGGGAAGTAACTCAAAAATGACTTCTCCTTAAGCACTTAAAAAGGAAACACTTTGTTTACCAAAATATTTGCGAACATAATAAGTATATAAATGTATTATATTGCAAGATAGTAAAAATTGCCCTTTACAGTCTTACCACACCTCCCGGGAAAAAAAAAAAAAATTTTTTTTTTTAAAAATACATCTAGGAGCACCATACAATAGGCTCAAAACGCAAGAATACTGCGCAGATGCAAATATCAGGAATAACTATAATTCCTAATATGACCGGTGAGAATATATCTCAAAATCTGAGAGAAATTGTTTCTCTACGAATAAATGTTTCCAGGAAGGTGTGATGTACGTATAATACAATTCTGGTAATTATACAATGCATACCAAAAATTCACACTATAATCTTAAATTTATGATTTATGAAGAAACAATCATCAAAGAACAGCGGTGAATAAACATCAATAAACCGCTAAGTAGAGATACCATCATTCTATTATTAAATTACAAATGTGTATCTTAGTAAAGAACAAAAAATAACTGTTGTAAAGTTATACATATTAAAAAATCCAATATTTAACAGTTAAGTGGCATCATGTGGGCATCTGGACAGAATGTCCGCCATCACATTTTCTGAACCACGGATAGCTCGTACCGAAAAAATGAAAAGGTTGAAGAGCGATTGCGTATCGAGTTGATCTCGAGCTCTTCAAGTTCTTACTTTGGATAGCCGTAAGAGCTTTTTGGTCAGTTTCCACTACGAAATGCGCGCCCAGAAGGAATCTTTGGAGTTTGAGAATTGACCAAACCATTGCCAATAATTCACGGTCTAAAACCGAGTAATTCCTTTCTGCAGCATTAAGTTTTCTGGATATATACATTACAGGATGCAGAGTTCCAGAGTACTCTTGCATTAGTGCCGCTCCAATCCCAGTGGATGAAGCGTCACTACGAAGAACAAATGTCTTATCTGTTGTAGGTAACACTAAAATAGGTGGTGATGAAAACATAGTTTTGATCTTCTCTAGTGAGGATTGGCATTCATGAGACCAGTGAACCATGTTAGGCGACCCTTTCTTTAATAGTGTAGAGAGAGGTGCCATGATAGAGGACAGATTCGGAATGAAACGTCCATAAAATTGTATGAGACCTAAAAGACTTCGCACTTGCTTTTTAGTCCTAGGGATAGAGATGTTAAGTATCTTAGTGATATTATGGTCTTCTGTCTTCAAGAAACCGTGACCTACTCGATGGCCTAAGAAAGCAATTTCGCTAAAGCCAATACAAGCTTTAGATGGTTTTGCTGTCAGGTTATACTCACGCAGAGTTGATAATAATTCAACTAACCCTGAATAGTGATCTTCCCAAGTATCGCTGAAAAGACAGATGTCGTCTAGATAAGCAATGACATCTGACCGATACGATAGGATTCGACGCATCATGCGTACAAATGTAGCTGGTGCGTTCATAAGGCCGAAAGGCATAAAATTCCATTGGAAAAGGCCTCTGGGAGTAGAGAAAGCGGTAAGAGGTTTGGCGCGTTCGGATAATGGAACTTGCCAATATCCTTTAGACAAATCAAGTTTAGTGAAAAAATGCGATTTAGAAAGACGAGTAAGTAACTCTTCTAGTAAAGGCATAGGTTCAGCATCGAACTTCGTAACTTGATTCAATTTGCGATAGTCAACGCAAAGACGTATGTTATTGTCTTTTTTCCGAACAATAACCATCGGCGAAGAATATGCAGAAGTGGATGGTTCGATTATTTGTAAATCTATCATTTCATCCAACTCCTTTTCAACCTGTGTTTGGAAATGTATAGGGATAGGATAAGGTCTAACCCTAATTGGAGTATGTTCAGTTAGAACAATGTCATGCTCAATGACATGAGTTTGTCCAGGGATGTCAGTGAGGACATCCTGAAATGTTTGTAACATAACCGAAACTTGTCGCCGTTCTCCTAGAGACAAATCAGGAGAAACAGTAACGTCTTTCCATGATTCACTAGAATGAAGTGGGATCATTGGAAGCGGAAGATTAACATCCGAAAAACTTGTTTCCTCATCCTGTATTACAGACAGTGATGAGTAATGACCATGTTTGACATGAGAATCGTCCGTTGCCTGGAAAATAGGCTGTAGATAGTCAGGACGTTCATGGAACTCCGTAAGCATATTGATGTGGAAGGTTTTATGCTTCCCGTTGATATCGACGATGTAGTCAACATCTGAAATTTTCGATATTATATCGTACGGACCTTTCCAACTAATAAGGAGTCTATTTTCACGACAAGGTAGCAAAACAAATGCTTTGTCACCAGGACAAAGTTGTCGTAAAGTTCTCTTCTTATTAGCAAATTGTCTTGCCTTCTGCTTAGCAAATTCAGAAGAGGACGTTGCCAATTTGCATGCTTCGATAATCTTCTGTCTCAGCGCGATGACATACTCGTAAGAAGATTTTGTGTCATCGTCAATATTGTCAGCTGTTATAAGATCATGCAGCAAAGACATTGGGCCGCGCGGTCGCGCGCCAAAGACAAGTTCAAAGGGCGAAAACCCTGTATGTTCATTGGGGACCTCTCTGTACGCGAAGAGGGCCGCGGGTAAAACCCTATCCCAATCTTGAGGATGATCCTCAGTTATCTTCCCTAATAAGTTCTTAAGTGTTCTATTTAGTCGCTCGACCATCCCATTGGACATAGGATGATAGATGCTACTCAAAGATCTCTCTATCTGTAGAGTAGACATTACTTGAGACATGGTATCCGATATCAGTTGGGTGCCATGATCTGATAATATTTCTCCGGGGAATCCCAGCCGAGAAAATATAAGCCAAAGAGCATCTGCAATGTCAGCGGTAGTAATGCTCTTTAGAGGGATAGCCTCTGGCCAACGTGTGCACATGTCTACACACGTTAAGATAAACTGATGTCCTCTAGCAGATTTGATCTTGAATGGACCAATGATGTCTATCGCCATTTTCTGGAATGGACGAATAGGAATATCTGCAGCCTGAATAGGCGCAGCATGACGAGGACCTTTGGATTTGACTTCTTGACATACTTTACAGGATCGACAATAGATCCGTATGTCCTTGTTCACAAAAGGCCAAAAGAAAGCCGCAAGAACTCTTGACTTTGTACGGGAAAAACCCATGTGACCAGCACACTGAGAGTCGTGTGCATGTTGTAAGATTTTAACTCTCAAATTCTTGGGTACAAGAATCTGAGAATGACTTGACTTAGTGGAGTCTTGCACCATACGTACAAGTACGCCATTCTTCATTGTAATCCAAGATTTACAATTTGAATCTTTATTCGGATCACCTTTCGTTACAAGAGTGAAGAATTTCTTAAGAGTCGGATCTTCTTCTTGTTGTTTTATAAACGAGTCACGAGAAATTACCAAGGGATCATCTTGGTTATGCACTTCATTATCTTCAACAGATGAAGTTTCAGGCATATTGAGAGCTTGAGCTCTAGTGACTACCGCATTAGCAGATTGCATATTTTGATTTTCCCAAACGGAAATTTGCTCCGGAGTGCATTCTTTGACTCCGTGAATGCGACCGATGATAAGATCAGCGATCGGATTCGGCAAAAGACATGCGTGTACATCTCCTGTGAAGAAAGGAGTAGCAATCCTAATTATAGCGGTAGAGTATTTCTCTATGGTGCCGCCAAATGTTACGCATTTGACTACTTTGCCTGTAGAATGAGAAGGATCTATGAGTGACTGCCTAACCCCAATAGTTGTGCATCCAGAATCAAAAAGTACTGAGACTGGATTGTCATTTACTAAACCTTTGTGTAAGACAAGAGAACCTCTCCCATCATGCGCGATTGACGCAGGAAGAGCGGGAAGAGGATGCCCACAGCTTAAAGTAGACACTGTGGTTGGCTCAAATAATGTTTTGCATTGGGGGCACTGAGATGCTCTCCCAAAATCAAAAGCGGCACATGCCATATTATTAGAGTCATCATTATCTTTATTTTTTTTATAGGCTTCGTGGGACTCTTGCTGTGCAGAGTTCGCCTGGTAATGAGCTTTATGTTTTTTGAATTGTGCTCTACCTCTGTTATTATTGCCTCTGTACTTATCATTGTTTCCACTATTATAACCCCTACTCGGGTTTGAATCATTGCTCCTTTGGTTACTATCATTATATTCATTATAATGAGTATCTCGGTAATTATGATCCTGTTGTCTCCATGAAGGAAAACTTGGATAGTTTCTAGAATGACTTCCTTTGCGGAAGTTCCTGTAATTATGACCACCCCTGAATCGAGGGCTGTCAGCTCTTCTCCAGGTATTCGAAGAAGAACCCTGAAATGATTGGTTACCTTGGTTCTGATAACTGTAATAGTTACCTTTTTTATTAAACCTATTTTGAGGTCCTTGGAATTTGTGAGAGTGATTAGGGTTGTATGGTGTTGCAGAAGCAACTGGCATACCTTCTTTAACCTTACTGTTGCTAATAGCTACGTCCGGATGTGCAGTGACGTATTGGGTACAATACTGTTCCATTTCTTTTAGAGACTTAGGTTTACGCTCATGTAAGAATTCGAGGAAAGGTTTATTTATACTTGACATAATCTTGTCTCTGAGTATCAAGTCCATAAGGGCTTCATAAGTCTTTTCTGTTTTGGATAGCTCAATCCAACGATCAAATGTAAGACGTGTCCTTGCAATGAATTCTGAGAATTCTACACCTGCCTCAGGCACCATTGTCTTAAACAACTTCCGATAACCCTCTTCAGACAACTGATACTTCTTTAATAAGGCTGCCCTAATAACATCATAGTTATCTTTGTCAGCCTCTTCAACCAAACTTAAACTAGTCAGAGAATCACCTTTCAGATTTTCTGATAACTGGTTAGCATATTGTGATTTGTCCACATTATGGGCTCGACACGAGCGTTCAAATCTATTTAGCCAGAATGTTATGTCATCACTGGAAGGGTTGAACGCTGGTACCTTGACCTTGTAAGTAAAGGGTTTACCATTACCACCAGATGCTTGATTACCATCACTTATGTTTGTTAACTTTAACTTTTCTAACTCAAATGCTAAAAGTTCTTTTTGGTGTTCATGTTCTCTTATTGCTTTTTTCTCTTGAGCTTCAGCTTGTAATTTTCTCTCTTCTTCAGCAGCAGCTTCATACTTTCTTCTCTCTTTTTCCATTTTCATCTGGAATCTTTTTTCATCAGTCTGTATCTGCAATTTCTTTTGTTCATCCTCTCTTTGTAATTTTTTTTCCTCAGCTTCTAATCTTTTCTCCTCAGCTGCTAATTTCTTTTCTTCAATCAATGCTTTTCTTTCTTCAGCAGCAGCAGCTAATGCTTTGTCATATTGAGCAACTGCCCATTCTTCTAATTGCTGACCAGTCTTATCAAGAGCCCTGCCTTGTGTGATAAAATAATCTAATGTAGACATGTTGTCTAATAAGATCAGTAATTTGCAAAAGTAAATAAATTCACTTTCTTAGTCTTAATCAAAGACCTTGTATGATAACTTTTTAACCTGTGGAAAATAGTACTTAACTATCCCAATCACTGTGGGAAACAAGCCTTACAAAGGTCTTGTATAAATCCTTATATAATAACAGCTATAAGTTGCTGGTTCACTTTATAATATAAGTGCAGTGCACCAGAAATAGTGTTTTATATCATCAACTGTGTACCTTTAGTAATAGCAATTAACTATCAGTTGATTCTTGTACATCAATTTATATGATCAACTATATTTTAAATAGTGTATGTCGATCAGGCACAAAACAAAACAGTTATACAGAAGAACATGAAAACATTTGCGGAAATGACATAAATCAAATGGGAAAAACAATAAAAGATAACCCGCAAGAGGATAACAAATACAAATAACGCCACAGTATATAAATATAAATTGAGAATAGAACTGAAAGATAGAATAGGGTAGACCAACAAATTACAAACAAATCAAAACAAACTAAAGAACAGAGGAATATTACAAAAACAACAATGAGTACAGTCTTCACAGCTAACACTAATAGCAGCAGCTGTCGCAGCAAATTTTCAATCAAGAAAATTGCACCTATAGAAACGCACACATCAGACCCTCTATTACGTGGGATACTCTGTTGTGTGACAAATATCACATATAAATATTTAAACATAAATACATAAATGCATAAATAGTATGGCAATATGATGTAAATAGAGTGTTGCAGAAAGAATGTGTTGTAAAGAAGGCTCAGTTACACTGCCTAATAGTACAGTACTGTGGTACTTTATTAAACAAATACTTCTGGTCTAATTATTTTAAATTCAACACAGAAACAGAAGTTCCATCGTTGATGTGAATGATAACAATCGATGTAGGACTTCTCAGTTCAATAACATTTCCTTTCGCAAACACTGTCAAATATTCTCCAGTCCTGATGTGTAATGTTCTATGTTTCAACCAAGCTTGCTGTGTAACACTGTCAGTTGTATGGCAAATGTCCAACGAACCAAATGTCAACAAACGCTGACCTAGTTACCGCATACTCTCGACAGGACAGGTCACGCTGACATCACTGTAGAGTTGTACTGTTGATGTATTTGTGTGTCGTAACAGACCCCAAGGAACGTCTGGTCTCAGAAGTTTACTTCTCAATATGGTCACTGTGCAGGTTGACCCAGGAAGCTGGCACACCAGTTGATAAATGTAGATGTTGGGACTGGTGTAGTAAAGTGTAACGATTGTCAACTCATTAAACCCAGCACAGTTTTGGTCATACAGGTCATCTTGTCCTGGAACGTGATGAGGCTCCGACAAGAATGTGAGTGTAGACAATGAGTGTGTATATGAATGTCAGAACGCGAATGGTAGAATGATTCGATAGAGTTGACAAGTTGGTAGTACATCACTCATACTCACACTGTTCGAATTCAAGAAGTACTGGAACTACGGTGGTCTTTTTTATAACATTTAATGAGACGCACACTTGGACAGTACGTGTATGGTTACAGGAACAAATGTCGACATAGACAGCATAATGTTGATCACAGGCATATCATCTTAAGTTAGCATTCATGCTTGGCAAATATCATAATGGAGCATTCGTAAATAAGCATTCAGAGTTCCATCATGTAAATCATCTGGCTTTACTGACTGGGCACGTCAGACCATAACCAATATATAGGAAGGCTCCTAGACCTAATCTCGTCTAGCGAATATCCCTTCATGTAAAGTTCAATATATATATTTTTCCATAAAGATATAGGAATCCCAGACATGGGTTCTCACATGTAGCAGTGATCTCTTGGTTCATCGAGCGATAGTACAGGCATCCCTTTTTCTCACTCGATAAATACAAAGTATATGAATTTCAACATGGCTGTTCTTCTCTCGTGAGTTTCACTCACTATAGGATCCAGACCAAAATTGGTCATTCGTTAAATGTCCTCATTTCTTCATAACTTCTGTCATAGAGGTAATTGAATAATATCATATAATCTAGTGCTGATACATAGGAATGTCATCTTCCTTTGAATAAATATTCTTTTCAAAAGTACCACTGTGCATCTGTTTATCGACAACGATGGCGAAGCCCAAGTTCATAATAAATTGTGGTTTTACCTTTCTATGCGAAATATAACTTTGCCATTCCTTGGCAAAAGAGAATAAACACTGGGGTAAAGTACATACAACATGTCTAAATGACTATCACTTTTCCCCATCTACTTATAGATCACTTTTTCGGCGACAGGCCGGCTACATCAAAATTCTACATCCAGACAGGATGACAGCCATGAATCACACCCCTTGCTAGCGATACTTCCGCTGCATAGCCTTTGACCTTTTCTAGCGACAACCAACATAGTTCGACTTAGAAATGTAAAGATATCCATATATAAGACAGACTCGTCCTACTCATACAAACACTACGTATAAATTCAGGCCATAGATATACTGAAGCAAGAATAATCTATTCCTACCCAGCCAAAGAATAAATCGCAGTAGGCCTAAATTCGTCCGCGGAGTCCGATCGAAGATGACGGAACTGCCTTCAAGGGAAGTAACTCAAAAATGACTTCTCCTTAAGCACTTAAAAAGGAAACACTTTGTTTACCAAAATATTTGCGAACATAATAAGTATATAAATGTATTATATTGCAAGATAGTAAAAATTGCCCTTTACAATTATCCTATGTGTGTCAGTGTGTAGTAGTACTATGAGGTAATACTGGTTTTGTTTTTCAAGCTATGTTGTTATTTGTCATCATGACTTCAAGTGTTTGTTTATCTGAGAAATAGTATGGGGAAAAAGTTCACAGTTCCTGTCAATTTAAACAAGGTATTGTCCCTTTTTTTTTTCTAAAATGTCAATTTTTGAGGGGACACATAATGTTGAGCTCCACTGGCCACAGAGGCTTAACTTTCGTGATGGCGGCAGGAAAAGACTCCTCTGCTCGATTGCTCCCCTGTGTTCTGGAGACACCTCACTAGTCGCTATCTGGACCCAGGAGTATGCTGTCAGCCTCCAGATTCAGCAAAGCTCAGACCAGGTGCTGCTCAATAACTTTAGGACCACAGTCCCACAATTCATGGAAATAATACAGAATTACGTTGACTGGCAATGAATAGGCACAAAATCCGATCTGCCGATGTCCCAGGCTTTTATTTAGAAAAAATATGCACTGGCGCTCAACGCACTGGTTCTTTAGTAAGTTTATTTAAAAATGTGGTGCTGAACTAACGCTTCAAATTGCCTATATTGGCGGGTCTAACCAATCGAGCCATGTTTACACCAGCGTTTGAAAAAAAGTACTCCTACTCACGTTTCCCTAACAACAAAGAATCAATATTTATAGCCCGACTAATCGTGTTTAGCCTTACATTTACTTTCCGCCAATCAAATAGGAGGTAACATGGGGACCTATTTCCCGTACAATGGTGGTGTCAAAATCTGCCACTGAGCGATTCTGATTTTGGTGTTGTCTGACATCCCTCACTATTTATTTTGGCTATAATTTGTTAATTCCTAGACTATTTGCGTAACGTTTAACATATTCTTTGTCAGCAAGTCCTAAGGAACCCAAATATATAAATTTAATGGGGCTAAGGGACTGCGTTCAAAATATGTATTTTCTTCTACCTCCCGTTCACTTCGATCGATGTGGTGTCTGGGTACTGTAATGTTTTCAAACGTAAACCAGTATAATGTCATGTTTCCTAATAAGGGTTTGTAAGTTTTTAAAACCTAACTCTCGTATGGGTAGTGTTTTTTTTTTTTTTTTTTACTGTCGATTTGAAAAAAAGCTAGTGCTTGTGGCCTTACACGCGTGATGGTAGTAATTGTATAGCGAGACGCGTGTTAGTGTATAAAATGACATGAATGGAATATTAATATAGGTCAGCTTGCGTATCTCAAGGTTTTTCTTAGAAAGGCAGTACACGTTTTATTGAAGAAAGCGTGTAGTGATGCAGTAGGCTTTTACTATCAACGTGAAACGTTACAATTTGCAGACGAAGTAGAAAACAAGGGGGATTTCGAGTACAGTCATTGTGACAGCACTGTTCTTTACCATTCTTCTTTCCTTTTATTGAAGTTATTTGTTAGGCTTTACATTTACTTTTTAATTTATATATGTGGATTAGAATTTCACACGACAAATTCTCCCCACTTGAAACAGACGTTATATGTCAGTCTATAATTCTATATACACATAGAGAAATTTATTATCTTTCCTGGGACTTAGGGTGATTCTCATCACACGGATGGCGGCTTAAAAAATCCGCTCCCAGATTTGTTTTTCCACTTATATACTCTATGCTAAACTCATATGGTTGCATCAGTAATGACCAACGGAGTAATCTAGAATTCTCATGTCTAGCCTGTGCTAGAAACGACAAAGGTTTGTGATCCGTCTGCAACTTAAATGCCTTCCCATACAGATAAATATTGAATTTCTTTATCGCCCATATTACTGCAAGACATTCCTTTTCGCTAGTTGAGTAATTGGTTTCAGCTTTATTCATCTTTCTGCTAGCATATGCCACTGGGCTTAATTCCCCATCCAATGCATCTGATTTCTGTAGCAAAGTTGCTCCTAACCCAATATTACTGGCATCTGTCCTTACTATGAATTCTTGACTTAAGTCTGGTAATTTCAAAATAGGTTTACTTGTGAGCTTTTCCTTCAATTCTTGGTAAGCCATTTCACATTGTGGTGTCCATGTAATTCGATCTGGATTTCCCTTACGGGTCAAATCAGTTAACGGTGCACATATGGAATTAAAGTTTTTGATATACTTTTGGTAGAAACCACATAATGAGACAAAGGATCTCACGTCTTTCTTGGTTTGTGGTCTCGGGGCTTTCTTTAGTTTCTCTAAATTCTTGGGGTCAGGGGTCATGTTTCCCTGATGAACGGTGTGTCCCAAGAATTCCAATTCTTTACATCCAACGCAACATTTGGTTGGTCGGGCTGTTAAATTCGCTTCCCTAAGTCGATTAAACAGCATGTTCAGAGAGTCAATGTGTTCCTCAAATGTTTCTGTTGCTATAAGGATATCATCCATGAAATTTGTGATGCATGGATTATTCAGAGGGTCCAATAATTTTCTCATCATTCTAGAGAAGACACTAGGTGCATTCTTCAATCCAAATGGCAATCTATTAAACTCATAGTGTCCTTCTGAGGTACTAAAAGCTAGGTATGGTCTAACCTCAGGCTTTACTGGAATCTGATAGTATCCTTTACTCAGGTCCACTTTTGAGAAATATTTAGCTTTATTTAGTCTGGCAAACAACTGATTTGTATCCGGCAATGGATCCACCTGTCCTTCTGTAATAGCATTCAGTCTCCTGTAATCTATACAGAGTCTATGTTCTCCAGAGGGTTTCCTTAAGAGTACAACACCGGAACTATACGAAGATTCACTGTGTGAAATAATTCCTTCCTTCAACAAATAGTCTATCTCTTCCTTCAAAGCTTTCTCCTTAGCAAAAGGAATCGAATAGGGTTTCATACAGACAGGTGTGGGGTCTATCAGTTTCATATCATATTCCAATAGGTTTGTATGCCCTGGTCGGTCTGTTAACACCTCTGTATGATTATCTAGAACCTGTTGCACTCTCTCTTTCTGAGTTTTCGTTAAATGTGTACTGATTTTCACCTGTGCCGCTGTCTCAAAGGGGTGTAATGGATATTCAAATGATGAAAGTGGTTCCTTTTTCATCTCCATGGCAATGGACAAGGTCAACAAGTGTGTCTCTTCCTGATGTTCTCTTTCCAAATATTTCTTCAGGAGATTCACATGATAGATTTTTTCTTTCCCCTTCTTATCTATCTTATAATTGGTTCTAGACACCTTCTCTAGAACTGTATATGGACCTTGCCATCCAATTTGTAACTTATTCTGGCTACCGGGTAGAAGAAGCAGTACCTTCTCTCCCACAGCCAAATCTCTGTCTTTAGCTTTCCTGTTATAATAGGCAGCATGTTTCTTCCTGGCTTGTTTCAAATTTTCATTGGCAAGTTTCCAGCCAGTTTTTAAACGAGTGGTCAGCTCATTCACATATTGGTATGAGGATGTAATATTTTCCTCTGCCTTTTCATCAGTCCACGTTCTTAACAGCGCTTCCAGTGGACCTTTTATTGGCCTTCCAAATAATAATGTTGCCGGGGCCATTCCGGTTGAACTATGGGGTACCTCCCGATAAGCAAAGAGGGCGGCGTGAAGGTACTGATCCCATGTATCTGGTTTTTCGTGTGCCAACTTTCTCAGGATCGACATCAACGTGCCATTAAATCTTTCCACTTGGCCGTTCCCTTGGGGGTGGTACACACTACAATGGAAGTGTTTGGCCTGGAAGATCCTGAAAACTTCTTCTGTTAGTTTCCCCTTGAACTGAGAGCCATTATCAGTCAAGATTTGATTGGGAAAGCCTAACCTTGTGAAAATTGTGAGCAATGCCTCTGCCACATGTTTAGAATCAATCGATGACAGGGCTACCGCCTCTCCCCACATAGAACAAGTGTCCTCCAGAGTCAGAATGTAGCTGTTCCTTCTCTTGGTTCGGGTGAGAGGTCCCACAAGATCCACGGCAACTCTCTCAAAGGGTGTTCCCACTATGGGCATTTCCCCCAGAGTTGCTGGTGCAGTCCAATGTTTAGGTGCTACTCGTTGGCACTCTGGACAGGATTTTACATATCGTTTGATATCTTCAGTTATCCCTGGCCAGAAATAGTGACAAGCTATACGCTGTCCTGTTGCGCTGATCCCCATATGACCACTGAAGGGAATCGCATGCCCTAGTTCCAACACTTTAGTCCTATATGAAGTGGGAAGGACCAGCTGTCCATGACCATTGGATTCAGATCCAGCCTTCCTATAAATCAGTTTGTTCTTCATATAAAATTCTCCCTTGCCTGGAGGTGTATGAGATTTGGGCAACTTCTTGAAACACGGCTTGAGTGTTTTGTCCTCAGCCTGTGCCTTCCTCATCTCATCTGGATGAGTATTTATTGGATTATCCTCCTCCTTTTTAGACTGTGATCTGGTCTGCACTGTTGCCAATATCAAAGGTCTCTTGGGATTCCCCAAGAAGACATATCTACACCCCAATATCAGAGGGTAGATTGGCTCATTTTTCACTGCTGCTTTTATGATTCCTTCCACATATCGCGTTTTCACCTTTATCCGGGCGACGGGAAGTGTCATGGTAGCTACATCCTTGGTTGCAGTTTGAATCTCCACTGTTTCTGTGGTGTATTGATCTGCCTTAACCAAGTGAGAACTCACAACGGAATCGTAATCTAAACCAGTATCATATAAACACCTTATAGTGACACCATTACAGATGACATCTTCACACACTGGGGGATGGTATGGTTCCTGTAGTTCTGCAGGTTTGACCTTTTTTTCCTTTTTCCCAGATGTCATAGCAGCACAATGAGGAGGTTTCCTTCTACAATGGTCAGTGTCATGATTGTTCATCTTACAATTTTTACACCACCTTTTCCCTTGGTTGAATAATTTTCTTTCATCATATTTCCTTTCATCGAATTGTGGGGTTTTATTTTTATTGTCATACCGTGGCCTATCAAATTGGTGCTTACCTTTGTTTTGATCTCTAGGATCAAATTTATTAAAGTTCTGTGGTGCCCTAAAATTTTCCACCTGTTTCTTTTTATTACCTGATACCTCTGCCTGAGCCGCTTGATACCTTTCTGCAACATTTAGCAACTCACCCAGCCTCTTTGCACCCTGTTCCATGAGAAACTTTCTCAGGTCTGGAGCCATGGACTCTCTTAATTGCTCTATAAGGACCATTTCCTTAAGATCTTGGGTTTTCCCCAGAGAAGTCCATTTCTCCAAGTATGTCTCTAACCGTGCAGAGAACTGGTGATAGGTTTCACCTGACAGTAGTTTAGCATTCCTAAATTTTTTCCTATAAAATTCTGCGTTCTTTTCATATCTTAACAAAAGAGCCTGCTTTAGCATGTCATAATTTTCTTGATCACCTCTGCTCATTTTGGCAAAAACTTCATAAGCTGCCCCACGAAGCCCTTGAGATAACTTTAAGCTCCACCTTTCTCTCTCTAACCCATATGTGGTAGCTAATAGTTCATATCTATTTAGATAGCTCTCAATATCATCGTCTTTCTCAACAAAATGATCTAAATGAAAATTCATAGCTGAGGTTGAGGCTCCCTGGCTAGCAGTGGCATCAGAGGCAAAGGGACTGGCACCATTTTTATGAGCATGGCCTTGAAACTCAAACTCCCTTAGTCGTAACTCATGTTCCCTTTGTAATCTCTTCTCCTCCTTTTCTGCTTCCCTCTCTGCAGCCTGTCTTCTGTCCTCGGCTTCCCTTTCTGCAGCTAATCTTATGTCTTCCCTTTCTGCAGCTAATTTCTTGTCTTCCCTTTCTGCAGCTAATTTCTTAGCCTCCGCCTCAGCCTCAAATTGTATCTTCTTAATTTCCTTTTCAGCCTCTAACTTTCTTTCGGACTCTTTTTCTAATCTTCTTTCTTCCCGTTCAATATATTTGTCACATTTAGCAGTGACATAAGCAATCATAATTTGCCCGTCCATTCCTAACTCTTTTGCAGTCTGTACAGCAGCAGATCGAAATTTTGCCAGGTCCGCCATTTTCTAACAGGTGAATTTATATAATGTCTAACTAAACAATACAATATATTACTTATCCAAGGACACCACAGGCACTGAGAGCTCAACGTTATTTATTTTCACCCAAGGATACCTTTTTAATTTCTATTATTCCCTGAAGTGAATTACCCCCAATATTTTTACTAGGGAAAGATTCAAAATCCCGGGAGCGAGACCCCAATATATGTGGTAAAGTGGGATGATATAAATATTTATAGGGGACTTAGTGTACTGACTGAGATCAGCTGTGAAGGTATCTGTATCTAATAGGTGTAGTGTTTTACAGATAACCTTACTTGCTACCACATTTATAACTCAGTCAGAATTATTCTGGAATATTGTGATGACTACGTTAAATGTCTAGGGTATGTATATGATGAAGTGTAAGTCACAACAACAACAGACAGATAAACAATTTAATTTATTCCACCACACTTGACAACACTGTGACACTCACACACATTTAACACTCTATAAGACTATCTTAAATGAGTCACTGTTAAAGTTTCAAATATTTATGTATTAATTACTTTCACTCTTATATATCCTGATTCAACTACAAAGTGAACCAGGAAACACATTCAAATGTAATCACAATTTATATATACAGAATTTATAAATATGAACATTGTAGTGACATATTTTATTAATATTATCCTATGTGTGTCAGTGTGTAGTAGTACTATGAGGTAATACTGGTTTTGTTTTTCAAGCTATGTTGTTATTTGTCATCATGACTTCAAGTGTTTGTTTATCTGAGAAATAGTATGGGGAAAAAGTTCACAGTTCCTGTCAATTTAAACAAGGTATTGTCCCTTTTTTTTTTCTAAAATGTCAATTTTTGAGGGGACACATAATGTTGAGCTCCACTGGCCACAGAGGCTTAACTTTCG
This sequence comes from Oreohelix idahoensis, assembly GCA_024509875.1. Classification (NCBI taxonomy): domain Eukaryota; kingdom Metazoa; phylum Mollusca; class Gastropoda; order Stylommatophora; family Oreohelicidae; genus Oreohelix; species Oreohelix idahoensis. The sequence continues at coordinate 250,447 of JAMPIV010005671.1, forward strand.
TGATGGCGGCAGGAAAAGACTCCTCTGCTCGATTGCTCCCCTGTGTTCTGGAGACACCTCACTAGTCGCTATCTGGACCCAGGAGTATGCTGTCAGCCTCCAGATTCAGCAAAGCTCAGACCAGGTGCTGCTCAATAACTTTAGGACCACAGTCCCACAATTCATGGAAATAATACAGAATTACGTTGACTGGCAATGAATAGGCACAAAATCCGACCTGCCGATGTCCCAGGCTTTTATTTAGAAAAATATGCACTGGCGCTCAACGCACTGGTTCTTTAGTAAGTTTATTTGAAAATGTGGTGCTGAACTAACGCTTCAAATTGCCTATATTGGCGGGTCTAACCAATCGAGCCATGTTTACACCAGCGTTTGAAAAAAAGTACTCCTACTCACGTTTCCCTAACAACAAAGAATCAATATTTATAGCCCGACTAATCGTGTTTAGCCTTACATTTACTTTCCGCCAATCAAATAGGAGGTAACATGGGGACCTATTTCCCGTACAATGGTGGTGTCAAAATCTGCCACTGAGCGATTCTGATTTTGGTGTTGTCTGACATCCCTCACTCACTATTTCTTTTGGCTATAATTTGTTAATTCCTAGACTATTTGCGTAACGTTTAACATATTCTTTGTCAGTAAGTCCTAAGGAACCCAAATATATAAATTTAATGGGGCTAAGGGGCTGCGTTCAAAATATGTATTTTCTTCTACCTCCCGTTCACTTCGATCGATGTGGTGTCTGGGTACTGTAATGTTTTCAAACGTAAACCAGTATAATGTCATGTTTCCTAATAAGAGTTTTGTAAGTTTTTAAAACCTAACTCTCGTATGGGTAGTGTTTTTTTTTTTTTTTCACTGTCGATTTGAAAAAAGCTAGTGCTTGTGGCCTTACACGCGTGATGGTAGTAATTGTATAGCGAGACGCGTGTTAGTGTATAAAATGACATGAATGGAATATTAATATAGGTCAGCTTGCGTATCTCATGTCGGCGTCTGTGGCCTAATGGATATGAACGCAGTTTCATAATCCAGATATACCAGGTTCGAAACCTACTGCAGGCGGTTTGGTAGCAGATCGCTTTGTGTGGATTTTTAACAATGGTATAAGCGCCGTACCGTTCAGAAAGCAATGGCAAACTACTGAATGAAAAAAATTGCCTAGAAAAATCACAAACAGCCAATAAAAGCTGGGGTTGATTGCCACGTCCTGTAAAGGATAAGCAACTAACTTTTTGCGTATCTCAAGGTTTTTCTTAGAAAGGCAGTACACGTTTTATTGAAGAAAGCGTGTAGTGATGCAGTAGGCTTTTACTATCAACGTGAAACGTTACAATTTGCAGACGAAGTAGAAAACAAGGGGGATTTCGAGTACAGTCATTGTGACAGCACTGTTCTTTACCATTCTTCTTTCCTTTTATTGAAGTTATTTGTTAGGCTTTACATTTACTTTTTAATTTATATATGTGGATTAGAATTTCACACGACAACGTCCCATACACTTGGTTGGTTTTTGACAAATGCTTTATGTGCTGGGTGGGTCACTTCTTGTGCTACTTTACTCCAATAATTTATTCTCAGTTCTTTCCGTCTTAGATCAAGGGGAGGTATGCCAAGAGCTACTTCTAGCGCTTCTACTGGTGTCGATATAAATGCACATGTAATGGTTCTCATGGTTGCATTTTGAATCCTGTCCAGTTTTGCTTTGTTAGAAGCTGCAGCTGAGTCATAGACTATGCTGGCATAACCCAGTTTCCCCCTGATGAAAGACTTGTAGAACATAAGCATTATTTTATTGCTGGCCCCCCATCCATTACCTTTGACAATCCTTAGTATATTTAGGGGTCCCCTACAGCTTTCTGCCAAATTGTCTATATGTTTATTATAATTTATTTGTTTATCTAAAGTTACTCCCAGAAATCTTGTTGTTGAGGAAGTACATATTTTCTGTCCTTTAATGGTTATATTGATTTTGTTATTTTTTTTTAAATTTCCTTTGCTGAAAATCATACCTACTGTTTTGTTTACATTAATTTGGAAGCCCCAACTTTTCATCCACTCTGAAACTTTGTCTATTTGATTTTGAAGTTTTTTGAAAACAGGGTCCAAGTTTTTTCCAGATCGCCAAATGGCACAGTCGTCTGCAAATTGAGATACTGCATTCTTAATGTCGTTAAATTCATCTGCTAAGTCATTTACAGCTATAGTGAAAATTGTAGGTGAAATCACTGATCCCTGAGGAATCCCATTCTGTTGTTCATATATATCTGACTTATCATTGTTTACCTGTACCGCAAAATACCTGTCCTGTAAAAAGTTTTCTATATACCTATAGGTTTTACCAGTTATGCCAATCTTTTTCATTTTGTAAAGAGCTCCGTCTCGCCAGCATTCATCATATGCTCTTGCGACATCTAGAAAAACTGCTACGGTTTTCTCTTTTCTCGTGAACCCTAGCTTTACCTCATGTTCTAATCTTACAAGCTGGTCTACTGTACGTCTGTCTGCTCTAAACCCTGACTGGTTTGGGCTATATAACTGATTTTTTTCCAGGTAGAATTTAACTCTTTTGTTAACAACAGTTTCCAGTATTTTACCTAGTTGTGATGTTAAGGAGATAGGTCTATATGAACTTACATCATGGGCTTCCTTATTGGGTTTTAGGATGGGTACTATCATAGCTACTTTCCATGCTTTTGGTATCTTCCCTAAGCTCCAGATTTTGTTATAAAGGGAAGTTATTATGTTTATAGTTCTTTTGGGTACTTTCTTAAGGATTTCATAATTAAGTATATCTTGCCCTGAGGCAGTACTAGATTTATCTTTTATTGCATTAGTTACTTCTTCCTCTGTTATATCAGCATCTAAATAGTTTGTTTCATCTATCTGGTCTGTCAGTTCTTTTGTAAACTGTATCCTTAGTCTTTCTCTTCTCTCATTTTCTTCCAGTCCAAGGCTACTTTTTGCACTGACTTTATAGAAATACTCGGCAAGGGCATTTGCTTTTTCCATACTTCTTTAATTTGAGTGCTAGGTTTAAGTGACTGACAAAATTCCTTCCAGTTAGTTTCTTTGGCTTTAAATATTATTCTGTTAGATTCATTCCTAATAAGTTTATACTCATCATAGTTTTCTTCTGTCCTGTTATGTCTATATTTTTCTTCTCTCATGAATTTCTGCACAGCTTTTATTCCACCAGGCAACTGGTTCTTTATTCCACTGAGTTTTTATTTTCTTAGTAATGTTATTTATTGGTTTAAGGTGCTGTGGCATATTTTTATTTGGTATATATTTTATTGCTATTTTAAGAATTTCATTATTCAGTGTTTCCGCCCACAAGTCAGTATCATCTGATTCCATGTCTTTATATTCCATCACCTCCAGCTCTGATTGGAAAGCTTCCCAGTTTGCTTTTTTATAGTTGAAAGTCGGTTTCTCTGGCTCTGGGTTCGGACTGACATTTTCATGCATGGTTATTATGATGGGCAGATGATCTGAGTTTGTGTCTTGTAACACTTCCCAATTTACATTCGCTACGTTGTTAGTTGTTATACTTATGTCTATTGCTGAGTCTGCCCTGTTAGCTTGTGGATTAATTCTAGTTGCAGTTCCATCATTTAGTATTATTAGTTCATTGTTTTCTATAAAGTCAAGTAGGTTCTTTCCTGCATTATCTGCATGTTGTCCACCCCAAGCATAATGATGGGAATTAAAGTCGCCTACTATGATTGTTTTGGGGCCTAGTCTGGTGCTTATGGCTAGTATTTCTTCATCTTTAATTGTGCCATCTTTAGCATATACATTTAGGATTGTTAGATTGTTTGGTTCAGCTGCTATAGTAACCTGGATACCTTCCATATAGGTTGTATTAAACATTTCCCAGTCTATAATTTTAAATTTTTCGCTAACTAAGACTGCGACGCCACCTCCTCTACCTTCTTTCCTATCGTGTCTAAGTATCTTAAATCCCTTACAACTATATCTATTATTAGGGTTTAAAAGGGTCTCTTGAAGAGCATATATATCAGTAGTTCTTCCTGTTTCTGCTAGTAGGGGTGTAAAATTCTTTTTGATACCCCTACAATTCCACTGTATAATTCTAAATCTTTCTAAATAGAATTTTAACATCATCTAGTATCCCATTTATTTTGGTTACCTATCCATTTGCTCTTATTCAGTATTTCCTGCACTCGTGGACCCATTATCCATCAAGTTCTCAAGAAAAACCTTATTTAAACTTGTCATCGTTTCCGTAACTTTTTCCGTTATGTATGGTAAAAGTGTCTCAACGTGTCCTTTGATAGTTTCTTCTAGGTTGACCACTTTCCTATTTTTATCCAATGCTACATTCCCTTCTCTCCCTATGTTAATCTCCTGCCTTTCACTTTCCATTCTTTTTAGTATTATTTCACTTTCTTCTTTTAGCTCAGACAGTTTGACTAGTATCATTTCATTTTCTTCTTTCAGTACAGTCAGTTCAGCCACATCCTGGGAAATTTGGTACTGTATGGCTTTCACTTCTTGAAGCAATGCCTCTGCACTTTTCAGTGAATTCACATTTTCCAGTGTTGTAGCTGAACTGTCTGGCTGGCTGTTTTCTTTTGTTTTGTTAGTTATTTTCTGTTCTTTTAACTGCTGCGTTTTAATAGTTTTAATTTCTTCTTTAAGAGACTTGATTTCTTCTGCAACTTTACTGTTTGTGTTTTTTGTGTTTTCTTTTATTTCTTTCATTACTGTTTTAAATGGTTTTCTTGTTAGGATGGATTCTTTTAGTGCTTGTTTTGTTTGCTGGTACACTGGACAGCCCTGAAACCGGGCACTGTGGTTCCCTTTACAATTGATACACTTTCTGTTTAGTTACCTCACTTTATATAGACCCCTCAAGGAAGCTTCTCGTCTTTGCATACTACGTCTATGTTCTCTATGGTTCCCTGAACTATGTGTTCTACGTCATTATGAATCTTTTTTACCTAAGAGAGTTCCTTATTACTCGATAACTCTTTAACTCCTTCTGTCTCAATAATTCTTACAGTTATGTCCCTTACACTACTATCTCATTATCCCCTGTTAACTCTGGCACGACCGTAATTCCTGTGACAGCGAGACTATAAACAACCTCAATGTAGCGTGGATAGCCGTTCGTCTACCAATAGTGTCTTCCTAAAACGTTATCACGTGCAATGCTTCATTATAACTATGAATCACAGAATCCCGCTGATGACTTTCCTGTTTATCCAATTCCCTTTCGAATGCACAATCTTTTAAAACACTTATTATTATTCCCTTTTCTCTCCATATTGAGCATTGGTCGGTGAAATTTCACGATACTTGATTCACTATTCTTGAAGCTACTCGTACATTATTTGAGCTCTCCCATTTGGCATGTCTCCGATTTCTTCTCTGCGTTTCCTAAAAGCCTAAATCTGGTCTTCTCACACTCAAATTTAAAGACATCATTCAGGTCTATTTCCATACATCGGCTATCAATCATGTCGGCAGGTATGAATTGGGGTTCAATTTGATTGTACTGCTATCAAATGTTTCTTGTTACGGCCACCAAAAAGTATAACTTTTTTCATACAGTAGCAGCTTGTGATTACTAGTAATAATACTCAAGACTTAAACTTAAGCCTTAATATTGATTAATAACTATACTTTTTAAAAATTATATATATAACATATATTTTTGAAACTTGATAAGAAGGAACTGTTTTAATTTCAAATGAATTTGAATGAAAAAAAAAAAATTGACTTTTCTAAATTACGAAATTGGAATTGATACGTGTTTGCTGAAGGTCTATGCTCCTTGGGAAGCTAGAGGGTTTTGATTAATTGAATTACGAAATTTATGTGCTGCCAAAATTCAAATATTACAAATGTGTGTTTTTTTGTTGGTTTTGTTGTTGTTGTTGTTGTTTCGTTTTTAGTATAGATCAGACTGGCCTGTCAACCTACCGGTGCACAAATTTGGTTCGTTTGTTTGTTTGTTTGGTTTTTTTTTTTTTTTTTTGTTAAAAATTGTATGATGACAAAATTTCGAATAAAACGCACCGATTAAATAGTTTATTTCATTTATGTACATCTGGTACACTATAATTCGTGTTGGATTGAAAACGAAAAAAAAAAAAAAAAAAACTGAAGCAGTGGAGCGGTCAAGATTGTCAGTCCTCCAGATTCACTCCAGCTCCAGGCAAAAACCTCCTCCTCCACTGCTCTGCGATCCAGCTCCGGATCCACTCCAAAGCCCAAGTTTACATCCCATAAAGCAGAGGTCGGCAACCAGTCGATCCCGATCTGCCGATAGATCTGGGTGGATGGTTTGGTAGATCTTTAATTGAATGCCCTGGGAAGGGGAAAGATATTTTTAAACTAGGGAAATTTAGGACTAGACCTCTCCCGCCGGCATTTAAAATCACGCTGCCACCGGGATCAAAGATATTTTTTCCGCATTCTCCATAAAACTCGGAAGCTGGCTACGAAAATATTTTCATGAACTGCATGAGATAAGAACGCCATATTTTTGGTTGTTGTAAGGTTCCCCGTCCCGAATATATATATATATATATATATATATATATATATATATATATATATATATATATATATATATATATATATGTTACATCTTAAGAGGGTTCAGTGTTACTAAAAGGAAGGGGTAAAGAATCCCGTTACACGCCCATTGAGGCATATTGGGAATATGGTGTTAGGCCCATATTTTCTTGACCATCGGCACACTAGGGGTGACGTGGTCAACATCATGCCGGCCGCCTTAACCTTCCCAGAGTTGCTCTGGTACCCAGTTGGGGCTGGGTCGACCCAGGAGCCGTTTGCGGCCTAAAAAAATCCCACCTCATCTGTGGATTCAACCATAGACCACTGAGCTAGGAAGCCAGTGCACTAACCACTATGCTACCGCGGCTCCTAGTGTTACTAAAGTAGATCCCAAAAGCTCATGGGTTGCCGACCACTGCCATATAGCCTAACTTTATAAAAGTAACTAGGGTAAGGAAAGGGCAGTAACGTGAATATTAATCACGTGAATATTAATGGTACGGTTATTACCCCTTTCGAAAAACAACACTCAAACTGGTTCTATAGCACGTTTCACTAGCTTTGCCCAACTTCAAAATGCTATATCTCAGCGAATATATAACGCATATAAGTGAAATTTTGTGTGTGAATTTGAAATGGTATAGACCCTATGAATCAAATTTTTCATTAAAATGCAGCCATTGGTTTCAATTTTCGTTTCTCTGCAATATAATATCAAATGTCTACTTGCCAACACACATCACACACACACACATTTTGAAATGTCTACAGTAAATTATACGACCTCATTTGCACATGATTGGTTTATCAAACAATTGGCATGATTTTAGCGTGAAATTGCGTGAAATTGCACTTCTTGAACATAAAACAGTTTATATCCGGTGTTACTCACACATTGTCAATCAGGGGTGTGTCTACAAAAAGTATTGTGTGGTTAAGTAGGAAAAATGAGTCAGCGAGTACATTTTATGACATTACAGCAAATCACAAATAGGATTTTTAAGTATTTCTGCAATGAAGCTACTCGAGGAAAACTATATCATTCTATTTCAAACCCACAAAAGAGGACTATTCTTGCATTGGGGATAAGCAAACGATCATTGCACCGCTGGATAGCGACATCTGAAATTTCTAATTCCTGTGTTTTACACACGAAAATTAGGCCAAGAGTGGTGTATAATTCTGACAGAGAATTGATCCGCAGAGAAATGTGCAATATGTTTCACAATAATGAGGCAGTGACTTTAAGGAAATTGAAAATTTGGTTAAGAAAGAATAATGACATTGATATTTCCAAATCTACGCTATGGAGGACTATTAGGAGTTTGGGATTCACTTTTAGAAAATATGTTGGTGGTAGAAACCTTATTTGTGAGAAGCCTCATATAGTTGCAATGAGAAGCAAATATTTACGCGAGGTCAGAGAAATGAGAAGAGATTGTTATTATTTTGTGTATTTAGATGAAACTTGGATCAATGCGCACCACAGTAATGAACGAGAATGGCAATCATCTGATGGGACAACTAAGAGACTAGTACCAAGCAGCAAAGGACAGCGCCTAATAATTGCACATGCAGGAAGCAGCCATCACGGGCTTCTAAATAATACTGAACTCATATTTGTTTCAAAATCAACAGATAATAGGGATTATCATACAGAGATGAATGGCAAGATATTTTAAGATTGGATTTTGAATCATATACTTCCTTCCTTGGATAGACCGTCGTGTTTGATAATGGACAATGCTTCATATCACAACGTTGTGGCACCAGAAGATAAAGTTCCTAATTCATCAAGTACTAAAGATATAATAAAGATTTGGCTGAAGCGTGAATTACTTGGAATTGTAAAAAAGACACCGCATACAAAGATATTTCACATAGACAAGGCAATCCATGAACATGGTCACAGATGTTTAAGATTGCCTCCTTACCATTCTCACTTGAACCCAATAGAATTAGTCTGGGCTAAAATTAAGGAACAGGTAGCAACAGAAAATAGAACGTTCAAATTAAAAGATGTTGAAATACTTACAAAAGCCGCCATCTCCAATATAGCCAGGGATTATTGGAAGAAATGTGAGAACCATGTGCTACAAGAGGAAGAGGAATATTTGAAGAATGATGGTTTGTCCTTCATTCAGCCGAGATTGATTATCAATTTCTCATAAACATCTGATTATGATTCGGATGAAGTTTAATTTCTTTAAAGATGACCTTACCGTTATTTACAAGCACATTAGAGGAGCAACGTTCCATTATGATATTTATGAACCGCAAAGAGGTGATACCTATTGAAATAATTAGATCAATGAAGGTCCAGTTTGGTAGCGCATTAAATGTCAATGACAAACAATGTCACGATCATCTCGCATGCAGATCATTTAAGAAATCTTCTTCAACAGGTATTCATATGCAAACGTGACTGCCACATTATTGTAATAGTAGACACGCCTATGCCTAATCAATTCACAGAATCTGTGACTGAAGTGGTAAAATTTCTTTTCTCGATACACAATAATTAGTATGCGGACAAAGATCAAAGGATTTCATCCGTTTATGGGAACTGGACAAAATGCACAGATATAAATTATATATTTGTTGGGTCTAACCCAATATAACATCGTATGCAAAAAATGGCATTAATACGTTCGACGGTTAATCAGATAATTACATTTGTTTGAGGGCATAGCTAGTGAAACGTGCTACGAGTATAACTTTCCATTCTCACTGTCTGGCAGTGAAGAGAATTATATTCCGTCATCTGCCTATTCTCAACTCTGATCCAGTTATCCGTGAATTGTTCCGGGATCCCCCTCTGGTAGCATATCGCAGGGATAAGAATTTCAAGGACATTCTCGTACACAGCCGTTTGATGAATACTAGCCCTCCATACTTTGGTACAGTCTTGCCACCACCCAAGATGTCGTACGTGTGCGCCTGTGCTCCAGAGTCCGACTGTTTCATTTCCGAAAGGCAATTTTATTATTAGAGAGTCATTTACATGTGAGAGACATGCATTACAAGATGTGAAAGTAAGAAAAGGAGCAAATGTGGGAAGTGATCATCATCTAGTAGTAGCAAGACTGAAGGTGAAACTCAGAAATGCTGGACCAGTTGCAGTCAAACAGAAAAGATATCACATCACGAAACTTAAAGACCCCCTCACCAGAAAAGCTTTCGTGGTCGACGTAAAGAGACGATATCAGATTGCCAAAAGCCAGGAAAGAACAGAGACATATGGTTCATAACCCTCCACTCCTAAAGGAGCATAGGCCTTCAACAAACACATGCCAAGTCCTCCTGTCACGTGCCATCATCTCAAGTTCTTTCCATGTTCTCCTCATCATTTTCACTTCTGTTTCCAGCTCTCTTCTCCATGTGCTTCTTGGTCTACCTCTGCCTCTCTTTCCCTGGGGGTTCCAGAACAAGGACTGCCTTGTAATGCTATCAACATGTTTCCTCAGTGTGTGTCCTATCCATCGCCATCGTCTTCTTCTCATCTCTTGTTTCACTGGCACTTGTCTAGTTCTTGTCATCAGTTCCACGTTGGTAACATTGTCATACCATTTTAATCCCTCTATTCTACGCAAGCACCCATTTATGAAAGTCTGTAGCTTTTTGGTTGTTGTCTTTGTTGTTCTCCATGTCTCAGGGACATACAATAGTACTGACTTCACATTTGAGTTGAAGATTTTTATTTTCGTGTTGGATCCGATTTCTCTTGATCTCCATATATTTCCCAATGCAATGACAGCTCCTCTTGCTTTTTGTATTCTTATTTTGATATCACTGTCTGTCCCTCCAACTTTGTCTATATTGCTGCCAACATTTTTGTACGATTCTACATTGTGTATTGGTGTTTCTTCAAGTTCAACCCTGTTATCATTACCTGCATTTATTCTCATTATTTTTTTCTTTTCCCTGTGTATTTTCAGTCCCAATTGCTGTGACCTCTCATCGAGTGTTTTCAATTTGTCCTGCATCTGATTACGGTTATGGGACAGAAGAGCCAAGTCATCAGCAAAATCCAGATCAGAGTCCACGGGATTCAATTTCTGTTGTGTATTGTCGATGTTCTCATAACCCAGTCTATTGCTAGTAAGAAAAGAAATGGAGACAAGAGGCTTTTAAATGCTTCTAAACTTATTGTAGTTACAAGCATCAAACACAGTTAGTGACTTTTCCTGCATATTTTGAAAACCACTGTTAATGCAAACTTTCTCAGTCACGTAGCACGAACTATATATTAATCACTTTGACACACAGCGGGTCACATTGATCTGCGTGTACTGCAGTTACCTCGCTGCATGCTTTTATTTAAAATAAAAACCTAACATCATCATCATGTGACGTATTCTTTCCAGAACGTTGTCTCAATTACAGCTGCTCTGAATGCATCACGATTCTGGGCAAGTCGACCTGCATCAGCCAAAGACATGTTAAAACTCTCTGTGATGTCCTGGGTCCACCGTCGTCTAGGTCGACCCCTTCCCCTTTTTCCAGGGACCATGCCTTCCATCACTGTTTTTTCCAAACTATTATGTCTTTTTATATGACCGAAAAATTTCAGCTTCCTTATTGCGATGGTATTTAGGAGCCAATGTTCCTGTACGTTTAGTGAGTGCAGTACTTCCCTGTTGGTCTTTTTTTTCTGTCCAGGGTATTCTCAACATCCTTCTGTAGCATTTCATTTCGAATGATGTAATCTTTTTTGCAACTGTTTTATTGAGTGTCCAAGTCTCGCAGCCGTATGTTGCTACTGGGAATATACATGCTCTGATCAGTTGTAACTTTGTTTCTTTGCTTGTGCCTTGCCATAGGTTTTTCATCTGTATTAGCTTATGTGAAGCAATTGCAAGTCTTCTTTTAATTTCTACTGCACAGTCGCCAGAGCTGTTAATGATTGATCCTAAGTACACTGGCTAACAAAAAAAAATTTTTTTTTCTTTCTCTAACATTTCTATGTTTTTCTGGTCAATGTTAATGCGCTGTTTTTAAATCTGCAAACCGTTTTTCTCTATCAGGTCGGGATCTCGAGAAATACGCAATTGAAGTTTTTTAACAACGCATACAGTATTATAACATCATTCGTACAAGAAGTATAACAGTTATGTAGGCTTGAATTTCTTTGCAGTCGACTTTTGTCGGTGAATGGCATGTGGTACATCGCGATGAAACATCCAACAATAATCGGCAAGCATGGTCACACTCCACCGTCCTTGATAACGTGACTCCATTACGGCGATATCTTGATGGAATCGTTCTCCATGTTCATCGCTGACTTCGCCAAGGTTGTCAGGGAAAAAGTCAAGATGCGAATCGAGCAAATGGATTTTGAGGAACATGTTACAGCCCATAATTCTGTATGCATCTATGCACTGCTTAACAATATGCACATAGTCGACAGATTTGTGATTTCCCAGAAAGTTATCGACGATCGATTTGAATGCCATCCATGCGTGAAGTTCACTACCATGTAACAAGTTCTCGAATTGCTTGTCTGCAATAACTTTCCTAATATGAGGTCCTACAAAGATACCTTCCTTTATCTTTGCATCGCTAACTTGCGGAAACTTTTCTCGAAGATAAGTGAAAGCTTTGCTCATTTTATCTAATGCTTTTACGAAATTCTTCATGAGCCCCAACTTTATATGTAACGGTGTTAAAATGATGCTGTCTTTGTTAACTAATGGCTCGTGTATTACATTTTTATGCCCGAGCTGCATACGATCCCTGATAGGCCACACCTTTCTTGCATAATGTTCCTGTCTGTTGCGGCTGTCCCATTCACATAGGAAGCAACAAAATTTAGTATACCCAGTCTGCATGCCCGTGAGAATTGCAATGACCTTTAGGTCTCCACAAATCCGCCATTGGTAGTCATTGTACTTTATTTTTACCAAAAGTATAGCCATATTGTCATAAGTTTCTTTCATATGAACAGAGTAGGCGACTGGAATTTTGCAATAGCAAATGTCATCATCCATCTCAAAGTATTGAACAAGTTCTCTGTGTCTATGACGAAATTTAGATATCAAAGTATTGGGCGCTAAAAGATTCCATTCTTTGAGTCGCGAACCGAGTAATTCCACTTGTCCTTTGGTAAGAGCGAGATCACGTATTAGATCTGAAAGGTTAATTAAGTGAACACCATCATTCACCGGTATATAATCCGAGTCAGAATTAGTTTCTGAAGCAGGTAAACTATCACTTTCTGATGGTTCATTGACGTCCAACGGATATTGTTCTGGTGGAACTGGGATCGGACACGTGATTGGATCACGAGACACTGGTTTCAAAACCGATTCAATATTTGGATAAACCACAGACTTTCTAGTTTTAAAAGTGAAACCATGGATATTTGTCAAGCAGAAGTAACAATCAGTAGCGTGATTTGTCTTGTTCATGCCATATTACTGGCACTCCAAAAGGCATCGACTTATGCTTCGGCGATTTTCGTAACCAACCTGCCAATGTATTTGCACAAAGTCGAACAAACTGCATTTGGCTTCCAAGATTTATTTGCATCATCAACTTTCGAATCGAAATAAAGTTCATATGCTTTCTTTAGTAATGGTGTAAAGTTTTTCTGGTGAACACGATCGGTAAAATATCCGCACACGTAACAGAACAGATCAGCTGAATTTCTACAACTTCTAGAAGCCATATTTCGCTCAGAATTATTTCAAAATACAGTAACTATTGGAAAAATAGCGTAACATATGTCATGCATCTTTTAGCAGTATAAAAAGTGGAATTATTTTGCATTTTATTAATTTTTAATAAGTTATGTAGTAAAAATGAAACGGAGCACATAACGGTTTCCCAAAAATATATGTATTCACAAATATCTTAAAAACCTGACGTGATAGAGATAAACGGATTTCAAATTTGAAATCAGCGCAAAAAACTGACATAAGAACACTTATTCTTATATAAGAAAGAAAAATGTTGTTTGTCAGTGGTATTCGAATTCATTGACACTTTCCAGTTCTTCGTTATCAATTTCAATTTCTGGTTTGGTCTTTACTTTGTCTGTTGTCAATACTTTGGTCTTCTTGGTGTTTAGGTATAGATTCTGGGCCTCGCTGTGTTTTTTGGTGGACAGAAGTAATTGTTCAAGTCCTTCTGGGCTGGTCGATAGGAGGACTGTGTCGTCAGCATATCTGATTTCCGGGATCTGGTACCCGCCGATGTTAAATGAGTCAAACTCTGTGTGTTCTTGGTCATCTCTTACGTTTCTCATGATATTCTCGGCATAAATGTTAAACAGGTAAGGGGAAAGGGTACAGCCTTGTCTTACTCCTTTCTGTACTTCAAACCATTCTGATGTTTCCCCCTCTATTCTTACGGCTGCCTGTTGTTCTTGGTACAGCAGTGCGATGAGTTGTATAAAAACCTAACAAGTACTAATAATTGTGTTCTATGTCATCTACTAAATTATCGTTAAGATACTTAATCGTGAATAAAATCGCCTGTGCTTCGCACGCGGCTACAAATTAGTAAACAAATAGAAAAGAATTGTCATTCCACAGAGATGTAGTTTTACAGAAGTAAAATACCATGGACAGCTAAAAAGGGTCATGAAGATGTCATGAAAGAATCCTGCGCGATATAGACGCATATTACTCACGTTAGAAAAAAAAGCAATACACTTTCTTTGGGCACGTCATAATTTTTTAAAAAGCTGGAATACATCGTGACAGCCGGTAAGACTGAAGGACAAAGAGATATGTTTACGACATAGGTAGAAGATACTGGCCCGTTTGACATCATGGCATGGAAAGAAGTCAAAGACAGTGATCATGGCCGGTGAAAGGTAAAAAGAAAAAGGTAAAGAATCCCGTTACGCGCCCATTGAGGCAAGCTGGGAATAGGTGTTAAGCCCATATTTTCTTGACCATTGGCACACTAGGGGTCCCATAACCTTTGAAAATTAAAATAACTATGATGATAGGAGCGTGCTAGGGCACAGTGAATTGAGGTTATTTTTTTAATAACATTATTATTTTAAACATTATTTAAAACATGTTTTTAAATCATTATTTTCTTCTTCTTCTTCTTCGTCTTCTTCTTCACACCACGATATTGCACTTCTACTAACCTCAAAATTTCCTGCTAACTTACCTGGTAATATGCGGCTGGAGGTTGTGTTCCCGGGTTGGTGTAGGCTGGGTTATGATTTGAGCTGTAGGGATAGCTTGCTTCTGTGATTAAAAAGTCGAATTTCGTTATTAAGGACATTAAAAAAAAAAAACGTTAGAAATTTGTTAAGCTAGCATACGTACAAAGCCGACTCTAGAGATTTTTTACAATGGTGGGAGTCTTGTTTTCACACCAACTCTTCTTCCCCCACTTCGTACTTTACAGATCTTTAATGAGGGCTAATTTCATTCTATCGAGATGAACTTACTTAGTCGTTTCTCCTCTACCTTTAGGTAAAGAGGTTTGCCAGAGAGAGTGCCAAGCTGTCCTATCGGCTGCCTTCTTTTGGTGTGATTCTAGTCCAGTCTTCTGTCCTTTAGAGATTGTCGGATGTTGTCCTCCCAGCGAACATCGGATAGTCCTAGAGGTCTGCATCCTTGGATCTTGGTTTCCCATGTTTATCGTGGTAGCTGATCTTCTCCCATTATGCAGACATGGCCGAACCATCGAAAATTTGGACTGCTCCACTTGGACCTGCAGGGGTTAAGTTTTGAGGTTAGTGAGATGAATCAGAATAGTTTGGCTTGGTTTTTAGGACCATCTTCAGTACACAAGGACAACTCCATAAATACTTCGATGACTGTTTCTGAATGAATAAAAAAAATGTCTTTATGCGTTATTTTTTATTCTGACGTAAATTTCCACCTTTGAATATAATTCGGATTAGCAGAATTTTGGATAAGTAGAATTTCGGATTAGAATTTTGGATAAGCAGAATTTCGGATAAATAGAATTTTGGAGAAGTAGAAATTCGGATAAGCAGAATTTTGGATAAGTAGAATTTCGGATAAATAGAATTTCGGATAAGTAGAAGTACTTTAGATGGATCCAGAGCCTTCCACTTATCTGAAATGCTCTGTATTTGGGGATGGGGTAGGAAGGAAGGTTTGACCCCTAACGTTGTTATCAGCGTTACACTTCAGCTCCTCAAGGAGCATAGACCTACAAGAAAAGTGTGCCAGATCCTCCTATCACGTTCTATCATCTCAATTGTTTTCTGTGTCTTCTTCATCTTTTTCATTTCTGTCTCTAGTCTCTTCTCTGTGTATTCTTTAGGGTCTACGTCTGCTTCTCTTACCATAGGGATTACAGAACAAGAACTGCCTCGTAATGCTATGAACAGGTTTCCTCGGCGAGTGTCCTGTTCATCTCCAGGGTCCTTTTTTCATCTCTTGTTTCACTGACACTTGTCATGTTCTACCTAACTGAATGCATTGAAGAAAACGTTTTGGATAGGAAATTCATCGGAATGATTAGTATAATATACTTGGAACAGATTGCCCCTTGTAGTTCTCCCGGGGTCTCCAGGGAGACAAAAAAGGGATGGGACTAATTCTTCCTAGGAAAGGTAACGACCGAGAAAGAAAATTATGATAATAATGACTGAGAAAAATTAAGATCTAGGAAGAATTTTGTCCTTTATTCCTTCCTTCAAAGCGTAGCAAACACTTAGCACAGTAAATTTTTGTGGTTTAAAAAAATTTCCTTTAAACATCCTAGCTCAGCAGAAGTGATTTAAGTCTTTAGCTCATCCCAGTTCATCAAAATATTAAAAATTAGCTTTTCTTGTACAAGCCACCTAGTGGGTGATGGTTTTTCAAATGAGAGAGGAACAACTCGAGCTGTGTTCATAATGCAAACAATTCTTTATACAGCAACTGAGTTAACCGCAGGTGGGACCATTCTCTTGTATTTTTTCCACATTTGTTTGTCTTGTGCCAGCGTTTGTGCTTTGAAAATTTCTGGCAATAATTACTCACCATAAAGAGTGTCCAAAAGTCCTAGTGCAGTTTTCTAATTTAATAACTCAACACGACACAAGGACTTTTGGAACACCCTGCATGTTAATATAAAATAACACAAGAATTGAGACAAGGATGCACATTTGAACTGTATATGATTAAAACGTTAACAACAAATTTAGATGAATTTACTTACTGAGTCTAAATATTATAGGACAGAAGGGTGTGAAAGGAAATAATTCATGCACCGTGACTATACCTACCTATGTACAACAATATGTACAAAAAGTTGGCGATTGTAGAACAGAACAACAATTGTGAAGTTGCTACAAAAGCTACAGATAATAAACGCACCTGCTTGCTAAATGGGTGAACTGCTGAACCAAACATTGCGGTTCGTGAATTAAATTTATGAGTCCGTCTCACGTGGTTTCGTCAATACTTTATGTTATTATTATCATTTTTATTGCGGTTGATCTTTGAGCAACGTGTTACCTTTTGTGCTGTACGACTGCATTAAGTGAGTCTGCGTGTTGTGTGTGTGTTTAATGCGTGAACGCTTTTGCACGTCATCCGTTTTGGTACGTTATTTTACTTATATTGACTCGCCCCCTGTGGTTCTAAAGGTCTATTAGGTCTAATAAAGAATAGAACTAATGTTCCGTTAGGCATATCGTATAAAGCGACTGATAAATGTTTATGAGTTGGCAACCTTGTCGTGTAAAACTATTACTACGGAAACATGTTACAAGAGAGTATGAATGATGTATGTAGTGTTGGCTTCCAGCAAGGCAGCCAGATGTGGCAATAGATAAATGCTCCATAAGGTGTACAAATGGAACCAACAACTTACGTCTGAATACATTTTCTGTTATTATAATAGGAAACTCTGTACAGAGCCATATAACAGAAGGCAATCTGATCATCAGAAGTACTCCACCCGCGTCGGACAAGTGCCTCAGCCTTTTAACTTCTATTCACTCTGAGGAATGGAAAAGAGGGGGGGGGGGGAGAGTGGGGTGTGCCCACTTAGGTCGTGGCTCCCAAGTATCTGCCTTCTGTTGTCTTTTCCCGCCTGCACTGGGAATTGAACGCACTCCACCATGGTTGCAACTTTCAACGTCAATCCTGGTTTCATCTATTATACCAAATTGAAACTATTGTGAAAGTAACTATTATGTTGTCTATAAATTATTGTCCTGTATTCCTATGCCCAATGTGGTTGCTCCACAGTCAACACGATGCCCGTTCCGCCGCTTCACAGCACCTCTTAAGCATCCTTGTTCTTGCCTGTCCTTTCATACCCAATAGTTTCAGTAGATCATACACAAAGACACCCATTACACCTCTTGCTCCTACCTCTACAGGTATGACTTTTGATGTGAACCCATCATGTCTCATGTCCATGACCAGATCGTTATACTTAGCCAATCTGAACGAGTGGTGTTCCTCTAATCTGGATTCAAATGACATATTAAAATTTTCGACTCCCTTTCTCCCTGCCCCATCTCTCCATCCTTCTCTCTTAAGAAAAGCTAATAGCAACGGCTGTTGCCCAAACCGCTGCTGAGCACGGATGTAAATTCTGTCCTACTGTACGAGCCCGAGACCTGGGACAGCGCCATGAATGTCGCATCCAAGCTTGTTCACCAACAGATGTCACTGTCGCATCCTCTATCATTATCACAATTTATCGATCAGGGATGGACGTATAGGGTGATACATCCGTCGTGTATACAACCAGCATGCTACAGGAACAGTTAGCACTCATAGCTTTCGTCATTTGCTAAGGGAAACTTAGCACATATGGGTTCGCCCAAAGCGCAGTGATATCGATTCTGAATAACAATAACAATTTCCCCAGCCATTTCTCTCCTTATGCATGTAGCGTGTAACACAACTACAACAGGTTTTCTTGCAAGAACCCGGCACTAAAGCATGCAGGTGCTGGTGAAAGGATGGTTTCTGTTGCAATTATTGCAATCTCAATGCATATCCTCCTGTTGGTCGCCTTTTACGACTTACCTGAGGGAAGAGTAGCCTCAATCTTTCTTTGTCTCTTTCTCCGAGACCTCTAGCAACTACAAAGAGTAGAACAATCTATCATTCATTCATGGACACATTCATTCAAAAAATCAATTCAGTCATTCATTCATTCAATACATTATTTAATCACTCATGCATTCAAACAATTAATTATTCATTCAACCAATCAACCATTTAATCATTCATTTAATCATTCATTTAATCAATCAATAAATCAATCAATCATTCATTTAAACATTCAATCAATCATTCATTTAAACATTCAATCAATCAATCATTCATTCATTTTATTTTGCGCTCTTTACTGTGCAATAGGGCCACCACTGAAGCTGGTCCCCGCTTGCACCAATCATTCACGTATCCTAGCAACGATGGACTCTGTGGCAACAGGTTTTACATTATGACCTTCCAAACCCCATGTGATACCTCATTCTGGTCGCCTTGTACGACATGCCTGGGAGTGTAGTAGTCGTTTTCTTTAGTTGTCTCGTCTAAGACCCACGGAGCTACTCGTGGCAGAAAAACTTTTACTTTGGTTTTTTGAAAAACAGATAGTAGCTGCTGACATGTTTATATTTAAGATATGATAGGAAACTCTGTACAGAGCGATACAACAGGAGGCAATTTGATCATCAGAACAAGTCTTCCCGTCGGACACGTATTTCGTCCCTTTTCTTCTTTACACCAAATTACTTACTTACTTAATCGTTCCTCTTCTACCGTGAGGCGTAGAGATTTGAAAGAGAGAACGCCATACTATCCTATCGGCTGTCTTCCTCCTGGCCTGGTCCCATTCTAATCCTCGGTCCTTCAGAGATTGTCTAATGTCGTCCTCCCAGTGGACTCGTGGTCGTCCTGGAGGTCTGGATCCCTGGCTCTTAGTTTCCCATACGTTTCCCATTCTGCAGACATGATCAAACCATTTTAGTTGTGACTGTTGTTCTATTCCGGTCTGCAGAGTTTGGGGTTTTAGGCCTTGACGTATCGTCTGATTGCGGGCATATCTCTTATTTCCTCTCGTGATATCACCATTGTTTTGTTTTGGAGCTACTGATGACCATACTGCCCAATGGGCTGATCACCCGTTGGCTTGTCACACCGATTACGGAAACAACGGCAGATGGATCTATTTGTTGTTGCCCTAAAGACGCCGCTAGGCATGATGGGAAACTACAACAGAGAAAATCAATCTGCTGTTGCCCTTAAGACGCCACAAGGCGTGATGGCCTCTGACTGCTTGGTCGGTCTTTGGCTAAGGACGGAAGAAGAAGAAGAAGAAGATGACCATACTTCTCTTCTCAAGCTCTTCCTTCCAGACTTGCAGACTTCTACTTTATACTCTGAATTGTTTCCCACTCGACCTTTCTTGCAACTTTTAGCTTCACTTCTGGTCTTAATCATGCGGCCAGCTGGAGACACTAGTTAAAGTAAACATTATGATGTATATAAATTACTGTCCTAAACTTTATAGCCAGTTGCCTTTGCTCCACAGCCAGCACAATGCCCTGTCCCCAGCTTCACCGAGCCTCTTAAGTGATCTTGTTCTAAACTGTAAACGGCTTTACTTTTGTTGTGAACTCATCATGTCTGAAGTCCCGTGATCAGGTCACTGTATTTGACCAATTTGATCGAGTGTTATTCGTCCAATCTTGATCTAAATGGCACTGTCAGCTCAATCTTTATAATCTGATGCGACGATGAGGAGTGTAGTACTATGTCTGGTCGTATTCGAGATCTTCTAATTATTTCCAGATATGTCCCTGACCCAGATAGATCTACTGTCATCTCCCAGTCACTTGCACAGTCAAGAATAGATAACAAACTGATATTTGGCTTGGGATGTGCAGACTAACAAAACTGCATCACTGCTGCTGTCGAGTAGAAAAGGGTTACGTGAGCAAAAAATGGTGTTATTATAAAAATGATATTATGAATATTAGTATGAATATTAATGATTAACTGTACCGAACATGTACTTAAATCCAGTGATCTGTATCAAATAATGAGATGTAATACCAAACACAAGCGTATGGAAAAAACTCAGATAACAACCAATACAACTTGAGATAAAAAAAAAATGCAAACAATACAGTTAAGGTTTTTTTTTTAAAATAATGTTTTTCCCGTTTTGACGATGCGCTACATTCAACATAGACACATGATCCGTCGGTTATATTAAGGCGCACGTCCAAATATATATTTAAAAAAACCTTGCGGATAGGATAAAACCTCACGAAACAAATAAACCATTTTGTAATGGATAGGACACAACCTCATGAAACAAACCAACAATTTTGTAATGGATAGGATACATCCTCATGAAACAAACCAACCATTCTGTATTATATAGGACACAACATCATGAAACAACCCAACTATTTTGTAATGAATAGGACACAACCTCATGAAACAAACGAACCATTTTGTAATGGATAGGACATAACCTCATGAAACAAATCAATCATTTTGTAATGGTGTCGTAATTTTTTTTCTGAGAGAGTTCTGATGGATATTGGTCCTTTTTGAGTGTAGAATGATAGTGAAGGCTCTGTGAGAATAAGGATTTAGGAGAGTGAGGTAGTAGATTCACAAGGGCTGGGGAAGAGTAAGGACAGTCTCTTATTACGACAATATTTGTCTCTCAAAAACTATTCCTACCACTCATCTGAACAAACAGTTGTTTGTCAGTTCCAGTCGCTCATGCGCACACACCGATTTGGTGATTCTGACGCACAACGTACATGAATACACACTACGATAACAAAATATGGGAAATGTTTGGGTTTTGGGCCAGCCGACACCAAATGCTAATAAAGTTTTTAATACTTTTATTATCATAAAATCAAGTCACAAGTAATATCAATTTACAGTCAGAAATCATGGGTTACAAAATACAAAAAGACAGAGGGGGGGGGGGGGGGGGTGAGGAGAAGTATCCAATGCACCTTTTCCCGCTTGTATTTACTAACAGAAAAGACCCGGTCCCAAGGACGAGAAGGGGGGGGGGGGTGGGTGATGATCAGCGATAGGCAATTTAACCCAATGGTAAATTTATTACTCTGAGTCAAGGGGGTTACAGTAATAAGGGGTAAAGGAAAAGCTAGGGGTCATCAAATGTTTTCCTTTAATCAACCAATTTTCCCGGGAGGGGGGAATGCTCACAGTTAAATAATCCCGCTAGGAGAAATCCCGTACAATTAGTACAGTACACCTTAATACTAGGTTGAACTAATTATAAGGGTAAAAAGATTAAATCTCCTTTTTCATTAAAAAAAACACGCTTGGCTGGCCAGCACACAGTCACACACACACAGACTTACCAAATGGTGAATTCTGGCACTTCATAGGAAATACATAAAAAAACAACACTAAACCTTGGCTTAGGTAAAAGTAATTTCTTCCGTGTACAGCCCCAGATTAGCGGGTTGTTGAAGTTAACAAAGTGTCCCGAAATCGCTGGACGTTGAAGTTTAACGGTACTGTTTGTTTATTAGATAAAGTTCCTAAAGAATGGCACAGGCACTTGGCTAGGTGTGAGGAATGGTGTGGCGTCTAAGATTGGCACAGCTGGTGGAGATAACTTTCTTTTGCAGTAATGTCACAAACTACAAAACACTGAGGTAAGTTCTTCAGGGGGTGGTAAAATCCAATGATTATGCTTGAAAGACAGCGTCAGGGAAATCTATGTTCTTCTTCACAAATAGAGCAGTGAGTAAAATATTGCTATTGTTGACTGTTCTTCTTCCAGTTTGATAACTATCAAAAACGACTTTATGAATTGGGATTTTAAAATAGTCTTTGGGTTTGCTTTGTTTCTGTATACTTCAGATAGCTGAATCCCAACAGGATCGCCACAAAGATTAAATTTCAAATATGTTCATAAGTCACTGGAGTAATCGAACTGAGTCGGCAAGACTCTAGATATATATTATTGCTGCGTAATGGCTGCTTAAATGATGTTTCATTGCTGCTAAATTGCTGCTTAAATGATGTTTCATTGCTGCTAAATTGCTGGGATGCGAGGTTCAAAAGATCATTCTGGATGCAATAAAAAAACATGAAATACAATAAAATCATATTAAAATCTAACGCGCGATACATTTACAGTTTAACTATTTTCTGCACTCGCGTCTTCAATTAATAAAGCAAGAAAAAACTCCCCATGAGGTTAATAGTTGAAAGGACATCTATTTATACAGAACTAAACTGTATTTAAGTTATAATTCCCTTAAACGGCTATTGTATAAGGAAATAAACTTATAGATGTAACATTTAGTTGGCACTAGAACTTTGAAGATGGGCTTATTTAATAAGGTTAAATTTACACCACAATCCCGTGAACTAAATATGAAATAACTAGACCACTGATCACTCGAAGCTAAAGTATTAATTACCGTCTGCACAGAAAAAGAATTGCACTCCAATAGCCAACAATTTAGATGAAATCTAACAGGAATTTAGCTACATGCTAGTGAATCTTAGAATTCTGTCAGAACGAATGATAACGTTGCCCTTTTCAGATTCTGTATTTATCTATTAGAAAGGCAAGATAAATGGTACGTGTGAAAATTTCGCGCCTCTTCAGTTCCCATGGGAAGTCGGAGTTATTTAGCCGCCATGCTAACCACGATGGCCCGACTGGCTTCCGATCTACGTTCGTCTCAGGCTGCTCGCACGAAGATGTGAAATTCCGGCGAGACTAGCCTCGTTCGCGGTGAGTTTCCTGATTCCTCAGATCGTATCCGCTACGCTGAGCGTTCCGTCTTTCGGGCAAGTTTGCCGGTGGCCACAGAAGTGCGAAGTCTGCAAGAAGCTTTCTTCTGACCGCTCATGTCCGTCTTGCGAACGGTTCAGTGTTCGTATGGAGATGCTAAACTTCTGCTTCTCTGTTCTGGGGATCTTCTTTGACTGCTTTGATCATAGCCGCTACTCTTCGTTGATGAAAAGTTACAACAATACTGATGTTCAGGGATTCTAATGTTATGAAAAGCTAAAGTCCCTTTAATCATCCATCAAATCAGGGAAAATTCACTTGACAAACTAGACGTACGTCACAATCGTCCCCACCTTTAGACATGAAACCATTTTTCATGTTTCCTTCTTGACAATGGAGGTGACCTGATTGGTGACTTTAGGATGAGTGGTATCTTCAGTTTGCTCTTCTTTCTCTGTAGACCAGTTTCTACTCAAGAAGTCAGCTCCGACATTCTGTTTTCCTGGAATATATTCCACTTTGAAGGAATAAACGCTCAATAATAATGCCCAACGCATAATCCTTGCGTTGAATTCCTTATTGGCACCAAGGAAAGCTAATGGAGCGTGGTCGGTTTGTACTGTGAAAGAAGTACCATACAGAAACTCATGATGGCGTCTGATGCCATGAATCAGAGCGAGACATTCTCTTTCAACGACACTGTAGTTGCGTTCAGCCTTGTTCAGTTTCCGACTGCCGTAAGCTACTGGGAATAGCATATTCGGGTCACTGTCCTCGGCTTGCAACAATGTTGACCCGATGCCCTGACCTGACGCGTCAACTCTCAGTACGAAAGGCTTCTTAAGGTCAGGTAACCTTAGGATGGGGTATGCCGACAACTGTCCTTTCAAAGTGCTGTATGCATGTTCGCACTTTTGATC
Source organism: Oreohelix idahoensis (assembly GCA_024509875.1). Lineage (NCBI taxonomy): Eukaryota > Metazoa > Mollusca > Gastropoda > Stylommatophora > Oreohelicidae > Oreohelix > Oreohelix idahoensis. Next base: position 274,635 of record JAMPIV010005671.1, read on the forward strand.
CCACATGACCTTATCAGGACAACCTTTCTTGGTGAGGTCAGTCAGAGGTGCCGTAAGTCCGTTGAAGGTTTCGATGTATTTCTGATAATATGCACATAGTGATAGGAAGGAACGCACGTCTTTCTTCGTTCTGGGCCTTTTGGCTGCAGCTATTTTCTCCACGTTCTTCTGAACAGGCCAACTACAGCCGTGGGAAATAGTATGCCCCAAGAAGTCTAGCTTTTCAAACCCGATGAGACATTTGCTAGGTCTGGCTGTGAGACCAGTTTCCTGTAGTCTCCCGAGGAGCATAGCAACCGTAGCAATATGTTCGTCGTAGGTTTCCGATGCAATTAATATGTCATCCATGAAATTATGGATGTGGGGACTTTGCAAAGGTTCTAACAGCTTCCTCATCATTCTGGTGAACACTCCTGGTGCGTTATGCAATCCGAACGGCATCACATTAAATGTGTAATGTCCTTCCCTAGTGCTGAAAGCTAGCAAAGGTTTAACTTCCTCCTTGACTGGTATTTGATAATAACCTTTACTGAGGTCAATCTTGGAGAAAATCGTTGCCTTGCTGAGCTTGGTGAACAACTCAGAAACAGTTTGGAGAGGTTCGGGCTGGAATTCCGTAACAGCGTTTAGCAGCCGGTAATCTATACACAGCCGAACTTCCTTATTGGGCTTCTGCAACAGCACTACGCCCGAACTGTAAGGAGATGTAGACTCACTGATAATTCCTGCCTGACGCAGCTTGTCTATTTCTCCGCGAAGTGCATCAGCTTTAGCGTACGGGATGGGGTAAACTCTGGTTCGAACAGGGGTCTCATTTGTTAATTTCATATCAAATTCGATAAGATTTATTCGACCAGGTACATCCGTTAAGACTGCACTGTACTGTTTTAGTAGAGCCCTGGTTTCTGTTTCTTGTTCTGGTGAGAGATTGTCGCCGAACTTGACATCTTTAAAGGATTCTGTGGGTTGCAATGGATACTCCATGCAACCATCATCATCTTCCTCGTCTTCCGTTGCTATGGCGACAGCCAGGAGATGCTCGGAGGATGGCACCGGTCTTTCCAAATATTTCTTTAGCAGATTTATGTGGAAGACCTTCTCCTTTCCTTTGATGGAGATCTTGTAATTGGTACGTGAGATCTTTTTAAGGACGGTAAACGGCCCTTGCCATCCGATGCGAAGTTTATTGCTTCCGGTTGGAAGTAGCAACAAAACTTTCTCCCCTGGTTGTAGTTCTCTCTCTTTTGCAGCTTTGTTATATCTTTTAGCATGTTTAGCGTGGGCTTTCTTAAGGTTGGTTGTAGCTAAATCCCATCCTAGCTTTAACCTTTCCTTGAGCTCAGATACATACTTGCTTGCAGAGACGACTGTCTCGTCAGCCTTTTGGTCTGTCAGGGACCGAAGTAAGGCTTCTAGTGGCCTCTTAATAGGTCTGCCAAATAAAAGTGTTTTAGGCGGGAATCCCGTAGACGTTTGGGGTACCTCTCGGTAGGCGAATAAGGCAGCCGATATATATAGGTCCCAGTCTTCCGGTTTCTCCTGACCCAGCTTACGTAACATGGTGGTGAGGCTTCCATAAAAACGTTCCACGAGCCAATTTCCAGCCGGATGGTAGGGACCTGTGTGGATATGTTTGGCCCTCAAGATCTTAAAGATCTCCTCCATTAACAGGCTACGGAATTGGGATCCATTGTCCGTCAAAACTTGTTGAGGGAATCGCAACCGTGTAAAGATTTGCACGAGGGCTTCTGCGACATGCTTGGAATCTGTGCATGTTAGCGGTACAGCTTTGGCCCACATTGTGCAAGTGTCGAATAATGTCAGGATGAACCTGTTCTTTCTTTTGGTCCTTTCCAGGGGTCCAATGATGTCGACAGCAACCCGTTCAAATGGAGTCCCCACAATTGGCATTTGCCCCATGGGTACTGGGGGTGTCAAGTGCTTGGGTGCTACCCGTTGGCACTGGGCGCAGGATTTCACATACCTGATAATGTCAGAGTTCATTTCTGGCCACCAATAGTGGGTTTTTATTCGCTGAATAGTGGCGTTTTGTCCCATATGTCCGCTAAAGGGAAGAGAGTGCCCCATTTCTAAGATCTGGCTTCTGTACTGCGTCGGTACTAGGAGCTGGTTATTCCCCGTGTCCGGGTTGCCCGTTCTACGATACAATACGCCGTCCTTAGAAAAGATGTCTCCGTTGTGTCTGGTGTCCTTAGCCATGGGCAGTTTTCTAAAGCAGGGCTCCAGAGTATGGTCCTTTTGTTGCGCCTTCTTCAGTTCATTCGGCAACAAATTTGGCGCAGGCTCCCTCTCCTTCTTGGCTTGCCCTCTTGTGGTTACCGCTGCCACAATCGGCTCCTTTGGTCTCCCAATAAACACATATCTACATCCCAGGATAACTGGGTAGATAGGATCATCCATAATGGCCGCTTTAATAACCCCTCTGACAAAGTCAGAGTGTATTTCTACCAGTGCGATAGGAAGCGTCCTGGGTGCATCACTCCTGAAAACTCCACTAAGTTTGACGGTTTCCTCTGTCTCCTGACCGGGTTTGACTAGGTGCCTAACGACAATACAACTAAAGCTTAGTCCAGTGTCAAAGAGACAAGTAGTTGAGGTACCATTCAAAATTACAGTTCCTCGAGTTGAGGGTCGGTCCCCCTCAGGTTGAGAATCACTGACACTGACTCTACCTTTCGAGGCTGTATGCAAACATCCGATGCGGTTCGGATCGGTTTGTTTGCCCTGATCAGACGTTACTGTTGAAGGGTCTTCCCTTTTCCTTGACCTTGGTGGCCGCGCTGCCACGTAGGCTTGGTGGGTTGATCAGAAGTATTATTTGGGGGGTATCGGGTTTTGTAGAATTTCGATTTTTCCTGGGGAGGTCTCTGGTTATTATTATCTCGTTGGTTATAATGTTGAGAAGGATTGGAAGAATAGGTTGACTGCTCTAGATTTTGTTTTCGAGATGGCTCATCTGCGGGTTTACGTTTAGTGCTGGGAAATTCGGCTATTGCATTGCTATAGCGTTCGGCCTTATTGAGGATGTCCTCAAGCCTGACTGCCCCCTGTTCAGCCAAAAATCTACGGGTGTCATTGGACAAAGTGGATTTTATCTGTTCAACAAGAACAATTTCTAGAAGTCCCTCATATGAAAGAGGTAATTCAGATAATTCTATGCACTTTGTCAAATAGCCCGTGAGACGTGAAGAAAAGTGCGGAAAAGTTTCCGTGCTCTCTTTCCGGCTGTTTCTGAACATTTGCAGAAATTTTCGGGCGGTCATCTCAAACCGCTCTAGCAAGGCCTTCTTCAGCATGTCGTAATCATGTTGGTTGGTTCCCAGCTTTGTATATACGTCATAAGCAGTACTTTTCAGTGACGTTGAGAGTTTAAGTGCCCAACGGTAACTCTCTAACCCATACAGATTTGCGAGCCTCTCGAATTTTTCTAGATAGCTGTCAATTTTTTCATTGGGGCTAGGAAAAGACTCTAAAGCAAAGGACATCGCAGTTAATTGGGCAGATTGAGTGCTGGAGAGGTCCATTGACTGAGACTTGGGCGAAGACGGCTCTCCGTTATTCGAAGTAGAGGCGCCCCGACTCTCTAAAGCCTTAAGCGCCAGTTCATGCTGTCTTTCCCTGTCTCTCTCTCTCCTTGCGAGCTTCCATCTCTGCCTCAATTTTCTTCTGCTCCAATTGACGATCGTCCGCTTCTTTCTTCCTAGCTTCTGCCCTCTCTTCTCTCTCTTTTTCTTCCTTCCTCTCAGCTTCTGCTCTTTGTTTCTCTTCCTTCCTCTCTGCTTCTGCTCTTTGTTGCTCCGCGTCATATATTTCCAGTTCCTGGTTGATAAACAGATTCGCCGCTTCTGCGTCTAAGCCTGCCTCTTTCGCTTCCAGCCTCAGGATGGATCTCATCTTTATCCTCTCTGCCATTGTCAAAGAATAAGATGTAGTATGACTAGAGAATAGTACGAAAGAACAAGAAGGGAAAAAACTCAAAGCCGCTACGAGAAAAAAAACACAAAGTATAAATTTACTTGTGTTACCTCCTATTTGCAATGTGCAAACTTATCGCTGCTATTATTGTCACTTAAGACTCTTAACGCAAGCGACTATGCCACTAAAATGGTAAGTTACACTAGAAAAGAATCTACTCTTACTAACAGTAGAGAAAAATTTATATTAAAACAATTTAAAAGGAAAAAAAAATTTTCCCTAACATTTTAATTCTCTGACAACAAACTCCGTCACTGAAGTCAATTATTGAGATGAGACGTTGTTAACTTAATTTTAAAAATCAGAACAATCCGTCTTTAGCGAAATTCAACTCCTTTTAACTTAAAAAAAACCTTTAGTGACTGTAAAACCAATCACGCAATCCCAGCAATTATATAACAAAATTTCAATTTTCTCTGCCAGAGAATACAAAGGTAACAAATATTTTATTATCACTAACTTCCTGCTCCTGTGGAAAGAACAAACCTGTAATACTTATTGTGTGGTCGGCCCAAAATACTAAAAGGCTTTGTCTAGGGGAAGTAATTACTTTTTTTTAAAGATTATACCCTTCTTCACAAAGACAATCAACCACACTCTATTTAAACTAGGCTCAGAATCCGGGACGAGCTAACCATTTATTGTCGTAATTTTTTTTCTGAGAGAGTTCTGATGGATATTGGTCCTTTTAGAGTGTAGAATGATAGTGAAGGCTCTGTGAGAATAAGGATTTAGGAGAGTGAGGTAGTAGATTCACAAGGGCTGGGGAAGAGTAAGGACAGTCTCTTATTACGACAATATTTGTCTCTCAAAAACTATTCCTACCACTCTTCTGAACAAACAGTTGTTTGTCAGTTCCAGTCGCTCATGCGCACACACCGATTTGGTGATTCTGACGCACAACGTACATGAATACACACTACGATAACAAAATATGGGAAATGTTTGGGTTTTGGGCCAGCCGACACCAAATGCTAATAAAGTTTTTAATACTTTTATTATCATAAAATCAAGTCACAAGTAATATCAATTTACAGTCATAAATCATGGGTTACAAAATACAAAAAGACAGGGGGGGGGGGGGTTGAGGAGAAGTATCCAATGCACCTTTTCCCGCTTGTATTTACTAACAGAAAAGACCCGGTCCCAAGGACGAGAAGGGGGGGGGTGATGATCAGCGATAGGCAATTTAACCCAATGGTAAATTTATTACTCTGAGTCAAGGGGGTTACAGTAATAAGGGGTAAAGGAAAAGCTAGGGGTCATCAAATGTTTTCCTTTAATCAACCAATTTTCCCGGGAGGGGGGAATGCTCACAGTTAAATAATCCCGCTAGGAGAAATCTCGTACAATTAATACAGTACACCTTAATACTAGGTTGAACTAATTATAAGGGTAAAAAGATTAAATCTCCTTTTTCATTAAAAAAAAACACGCTTGGCTGGCCAGCACACAGTCACACACACACAGACTTACCAAATGGTGAATTCTGGCACTTCGTAGGAAATACATAAAAAAACAACACTAAACCTTGGCTTAGGTAAAAGTATTTTCTTCCGTGTACAGCCCCAGATTAGCGGGTTGTTGAAGTTAACAAGTGTCCCGAAATCGCTGGACGTTGAAGTTTAACGGTACTGTTTGTTTATTAGATAAAGTTCCTAAAGAATGGCACAGGCACTTGGCTAGGTGTGAGGAATGGTGTGGCGTCTAAGATTGGCACAGCTGGTGGAGATAACTTTCTTTTGCAGTAATGTCACAAACTACAAAACACTGAGGTAAGTTCTTCAGGGGGTGGTAAAATCCAATGATTATGCTTGAAAGACAGCGTCAGGGAAATCTATGTTCTTCTTCACAAATAGAGCAGTGAGTAAAATATTGCTATTGTTGACTGTTCTTCTTCCAGTTTGATAACTATCAAAAACGACTTTATGAATTGGGATTTTAAAATAGTCTTTGGGTTTGCTTTGTTTCTGTATACTTCAGATAGCTGAATCCCAACAGGATCGCCACAAAGATTAAATTTCAAATATGTTCATAAGTCACTGGAGTAATCGAACTGAGTCGGCAAGACTCTAGATATATATTATTGCTGCGTAATGGCTGCTTAAATGATGTTTCATTGCTGCTAAATTGCTGCTTAAATGATGTTTCATTGCTGCTAAATTGCTGGGATGCGAGGTTCAAAAGATCATTCTGGATGCAATAGAAAAAACATTAAATACAATAAAATCATATTAAAATCTAACGCGCGATACATTTACAGTTTAACTATTTTCTGCACTCGCGTCTTCAATTAATAAAGCAAGAAAAAAACTCCCCGTGAGGTTAATAGTTGAAAGGACATCTATTTATACAGAACTAAACTGTATTTAAGTTATAATTCCCTTAAGCGGCTATTGTATAAGGAAATAAACTTATAGATGTAACATTTAGTTGGCACTAGAACTTTGAAGATGGGCTTATTTAATAAGGTTAAATTTACACCACAATCCCGTGAACTAAATATGAAATAACTAGACCACTGATCACTCGAAGCTAAAGTATTAATTACCGTCTGCACAGAAAAAGAATTTCACTCCAATAGCCAACAATTTAGATGAAATCTAACAGGAATTTAGCTATATGCTAGTGAATCTTAGAATTCTGTCAGAACGAATGATAACGTTGCCCTTTTCAGATTCTGTATTTATCTATTAGAAAGGCATGATAAATGGTACGTGTGAAAATTTCGCGCCTCTTCAGTTCCCAGGGGAAGTCGAAGTTATTTAGCCGCTATGCTAACCACGATGGCCCGACTGGCTTCCGATCTACGTTCGTCTCAGGCTGCTCGCACGAAGATGTGAAATTCCGGCGAGACTAGCCTCGTTCGCGGTGAGTTTCCCGATTCCTCAGATCGTATCCGCTACGCTGAGCGTTCCGTCTTTCGGGCAAGTCTGCAGGTGGCCACAGAAGTGCGAAGTCTGCAAGAAGCTTTCTTCTGACCGCTCGTGTCCGTCTTGCGAACGGTTCAGTGTTCGTACGGAGATGCTAAACTTCTGCTTCTCTGTTCTGGGGATCTTCTTTGACTGCTTTGATCATAGCCGCTACTCTTCGTTGATGAAAAGTTACAACAATACTGATGTTCAGGGATTCTAATGTTATGAAAAGCTAAAGTCCCTTTAATCATCCATCAAATCAGGGAAAATTCACTTGACAAACTAGACGTACGTCACAAATGGATAGGACACAACCTCACGAAACAAACCAAATCTTTTGTAATGGGTATGACACAACCTCACGAAACAAACCAACTATTTCGTAATGGGTTTGACACAACCTCACGAAACAAACCAACTATATTGTAATGGGTTTGACACAACCTCACGAAACAAACCAACTATTTCGTAATGGGTTTGACACAACTTCACGAAACAAACCAACTATTTCGTAATGGGTTTGAGACAACCTCACGAAACAAACCGACGATTTTGTAACGGATAAGACACGACTTCACGAAACAAACTAACCATTTCGTAATAGATAGGATAAAAACCTCATGAAAGAAACCAACTATTTTGTAATGGACAGCACACAACCTCATAAAAGAAACCAACCATTATGTAATGAACAGGACACAACCTCACGAAAGAAACCAACCATTTTGTAATAGATAGGACACGTATATCATGAAACAAAAAACCATTTTGTAATTGATAGGACAAAACCTCATGAAACAAACACAACCATTTTGTAATGGATAGGATACGTCCTCATGAAACAAACCAACCATTTTGTATTTTATAAGACACACCATCATGAAACGAAACAACTATTTTGTAATAAATAGGCAACAACCTCATAAAACAAACGAACCATTTTGTAATGGATAGGACACAATCTCATGAAACACACCAACCATTTTGTAATGGACAGTTGTGACGTGTAATGCAAAAGAGTCTTCAGTAATCTGACAGCCTATTGTAACCTCATAGCTGCTTTGTGATTTTCTTGCTAAAAACATGCATTAAACTGTCTGTCTTTATTTACTCAGATTACTCTTTCGTCCCCGCCTCTTTTCTTTTAACACGAGCTAACACATTGTTTACAAACTTTGTGACCTGTCAGTCATAACAGGAAAACAAATCAGGCTTTGTTTACCTCGTCCACCAACGCGAGCTCATCTGGCAGTCATAATACCTCTCAGACAGACAACACGTGAGAGAGACGAAACACAGACCCTTTTGAAGTTTTTACTCAGGGAAAGTTTTGAATCCCCTGTGCTCTTTGATCTCGAGACACGGAAATTTTAAAGAGAAACCCGTTAGCCGTAACGAAAGCCTCTGATGTCGGTCAACAGCGCCAGAAGAGAGATTCTGGTAGCCGAATCGTAAGCTTTCATCTTGAGCGCTAGTTTCTGAATTCTTCGTCCCACACAGGAACGCGAAATTAACAACATTAGAGATCAGAGCAATCTAATGATATATATACTGCTGTTTTCTTAACCCAACTATCAGAAGTCAGTTAGAATTTGAATATTCTAGCGCAGTCCTAGAACCAGTTTTTCTTGTTGGAATAGAGTTTTATAGTGATTGATTGGTGGAGATTTTCATTCTGAATTTTCTGGTAAAAGGATCATAGTGCTAATGATTTAAAAAGTGATAGCTTTTAACATTTATTCTTCACTTAGATTTTTCTCGCTAGTAAAACGAGTGAAATAAAGTAAGGCGTAGCGATTTCATACCAGATATTCAATTAAATTTAAAATCACGCCACCCGCTACCCACATACCTTAGACGGTAATTATGTTAACAGTGTAGGCAGACGCGACACTTAATCTCTACAGGAGAAAGATAAACCCGACGGTTTAGCTGACCGGACTTATAGACATTAAAGCGACTGATTGTGGGAGTGTAGAATACACGTTATATTTCATTTTGCATATTTGTTATTATAGTGTCTATTACTTTAATACCACACGATAAACTAACGGACGCCGACAATTTAATAGCTATTTAATGACGGGCGTTCATTGTCTAGGTAGCGCGTATGGATAAATTAAATAATAATTAACATTGTACGCTGACCGCCGGCGCGAGCAGGGGCGGACGAGTTAACATAACTCAGCCCGACCAAACTCAGCCGCCAGCGACGTCTGCTAGCCTGTAGGGGTAAGGAAACGCCGTGTGCTCTTTAAACCTAGTCAGGACTGACGGAGTGGAGAAGAGATCGTCTTGTTCCCGTCTGTGTGTATATATAGTAGTAGCATTTTTTCCATAAGAAGTGGTCTTCTTTTGTTTTGTTAATTTTCTCCTTTACTTGGCTTGTGCGTTACCAATTTCATTTATAAACGTTCACTCGCCAAATGGTATTTGAGAACAATAAAATTTAACACTGGACTTACCAAATCCAGATTTATATTTTTACCAGCCACAGTGGTGTACCTATAACATTATTATTGTTCCCCGACTCCTGACAGTCGTAATTCCAGTGGAGCATATACCTAGATACATACGATGTGCAGAATCGGCGCTCTAACACAGACTTGCCCGATAGAAGAACCATCATAATCTTTTGTAACATTTTTTAGCAACCAGATGTTTCCCAATACTGGAAGTATTTTCCCGTAAAAGGGTGAACCTCAAGAACTATCACCGTTTTAACTATTTGTAGTAACACTTATATCCAGGATAAACACCATATTAGGCATTCACCTCACTAGTTAGTTTCTGGGGATGAACTGGGGCCAATTTGGATCTGCGACAACTGGGGTGACAGAATATTAAGTGAAATAGATAATATATTCATGGACTAATTCTATTACCAAGGGATATTACAGACCTACCTTACCAGGCAATTAGGTAAGAGTGTGAGAGTGGCCACTGTTTGAGAGAGTGTGTGAGTATTTTTCCTTGTTTGCTGGAAACTATCCATATATTTGATTTGTCTAAATTTTGTTTCCTTTACTAGGTCTCATAGAGTAACAATACTGGTAATTCTGTGACATAGTGCTAACCTTCAACCTTTGGGTTAATAATTTTGGGTTTTTTCTCCATTCGGGGAGGATGCACTTTTCCTGCTTTATTTCATATGCATGTAAATGACTCTTTGATCTTTTCCTTTAGATATTTTGATGTTGTCGAGTTCAAATGATAATAAACTACAAAGAAACTTACCTTTGTGTGTTGGTCATACCTATACCAATTTATCCGTATTTTTTTCACGTTTTGTGTGTCTTGTTATCACATAGTTGTGTTTATGTCTGGTAATAAAGTACAGCCGTACAGATAGGCTGGAGGAGATAACCTAATCACTCCAGAGACATATCTTTCCCTCAATCTACCACATGTGAAATCTATTTTCTATACCTTTTCTCGCGTTTTTGTCGACATTCACTCTAATTAGACGAGTCAGATAAAATAATTAACCTTCCGCACGACAATAGGATACATCCTCATGAAACAAACCAACCATTTTGTATTATATAGGACACAACATCATTAAACAAATCAACCATTTTGTAATGAATAGGACACAACCTTACGAAACAAACCAGCCATTTTGTAATGGGTATGACACAACGTTCCTAAACAAACCAACCATTTTGAAATGGATGGGACACAACCTCATGAAACAAACCAACTATTTTATAATGGATAGGACACACCCTCATGAAACAAACCAACTAATGTGTAATGGATAGTATACAACCTCATGAAACAAACCAACCATTTTGTAATGGGTATGACACAACCTCACGAAACAAACCAACCATTTTGTAATGGTTAGGACACAACCTCACGAAACAAACCAACTCTTTTGTAATGGGTATGACACAACCTCACGAAACAAACCAACTATTTTGTAATGGGTAAGACACAACCTCACGAAACAAATCAACTATATTGTAATGGGTGTGACACAACCTCACGAAACAAACCAACGATTTTGTAAAGGGTAAGACACGACCTGTGCCATTACCGGTGTCAATACTTTGTCGAGGTATGGCGGCTTGCGTACCCTGATTACCCCAGAGCTATTCCAGCTGGCGTTTTCCTCCTGGAAGGTTCTACCAAGCTGGACAGGTTTGCGCGAGCAGGGGTCAGACTAAAGCTGACCTCCAGGTTGGGGGTTTTAGCGAAGGGCTGACACCCCTGTCTCTTTAAAAAGAAATGAAGTTACGGAAACGACAACAAATGAACAAACGTTGCTGCGGGACGGACATCCGGAGTCTGAGGCTCGTATGACTGTCAGTGGTGAAAGCCGAAACGAAGCCACTGACACATAAACGGACGTCCTGACCACAAAACGTGAAACAAGAATATGATGTTGGAATGTCAGGACAATGAACGAGACGGGTAAACTAAAACAGGTCACAGCAGAAATGAGAAACTATAGATTACACATTCTAGGGATAAGCGAGTGCAGATGGACAGGGGCAGGAAAAGTTAAAACAGCAACAGGAGAAACAGTACTTTACTCTGGAAGAGAGGATGGACAGCACAATGAAGGTGTAGCCATTATTCTACAGAAAGGAATAGAAAGGACATTACTGGAATGGAAACTCATCAACAACAGACTGATAAGAATAAGATTGAGAGGGAGATTCATCAACACTACAATAATATAATGCTACGCACCAACGAATGACAGCGATAATGAGGTCAAGGATGAATTCTATCAACAACTGCAAAAAGAAATAGAAGACACACCTAGATATGATCTTATCGTAGTAATGGGAGAAGTCAACGCGAAAGTTGGAACACACAATACTATAATGACAGAGTAATGGGGAAATGTGGCAGCGGAACAGCAAACGAAAATGGGGATAAATTAATAAGTTTCTGTAGCATTAACAATCTGGTCATTGGAGGAACACTTTTCCCACACAAAGAAATTCACAAATTAACATAGGAATCACCACATGGTCGGGACAGAAACCAGATAGACCACATTTTGATTAACGGTAGATGGAGACATGCATTACAATTTGTGATGGTAAGAAGAGGTGCGGATGTGGGAAGTGATTATCATTTAGTTGTAGCAAAACTGAAAGTGAAACTCAGAACGGCTGGACCAACTGTAACTACACATAAAAGGTTTGACATCAGCAAATTGAAGGACCCCCTTACCAGAAAAGCTTTTGCGGCTGATATAAAGAAGCGATATAAATTTGTCAAAAGTCAGGAAAAGACATTGACTGATGAAATTCAACACCATTTCAACAATATATAAGGAAAGCAGCAAATCATGCTTGGGATTCCAGGAAAGGAAGAAGCAAGACTGGATAACACCAGAAACATTAAACACCATATCGATGAGAAAGGAAATGACAAGAAAGAAAACAGAAGCGAAGTCCCCCAGGTTAAAGCAACTATATAGCGAACAGTACAGTCAGCTGGACGAGGAAGTCAAACGCCAAACCCGAGCCAACAAAAGGAATTTTCTAGACGATCTTGCAAGACAGGCAGAAGAGGCAGCACTGAGAAATGAACAAAGCACAGTATACATAAAAACTAAAATCATCAGCGGAAAACGAGGTGCAAATGAAATTACATTAGTAAGAGATAAGCAAGGAAATCTCATCCCGGCAGCAGAGGGACAGGAAACAAGATGGGCAGAACATTTCAGAGAAACTCTGAACAAGGAACCACCAGAGACACAACTGAATGTTCCTTAGGCTGAAAATGATTTAGATGTTAATACAGATATTCCACGAAAAGAAGAAATCATCACAGCAATCAAAGGGTTAAAAAATAGAAAAGCTACTGGCCGTGATAACTTAAATGCAGAGCTATTTAAGACAGACCCTGAGCTAGCAGCAGAACTATTAGAACCACTATTTCCACAAGTCTGGAAAACAGGGACAACATCAAAGGAGTGGAACAAAGGAATAATTGTCAAATTGCCCAAGAAGGGAGATCTTGCAGACTGCAATAATTGGAGAGGAATAACTCTTCTCTCAGTTCCCAGCAAAATATTAGGCAGGATAATTATACAGAGAATTTCAAAAGCGGAGACCACAAACTGAGGAAAGAACAAGCAGGATTTAGAAAGAACAGAAGATGTGCAGATCATATATTTACCCTCAGGAACATTATAGAGCAGTGCTCAGAATGGGAAAGACAGCTGTACATTAATTTCGCTGATTTTGAAAAAGGCTTTCGACAGTATACATAATCTATGGAAAATACTGAGGGCTTATGAAATTCCAAGCTGCATAGTGTCAATCATAAAAAAACCTCTATGCCATCTTTACATGTAGCGTAGGGCAGAGCAGCCTAACCTTTGAGGTGAAGACAGGAGTACGACAGGGATGCCCCTTATAAACCACTCTATTTTTAACAGTCATAGACTGGGGGATGCGCAAAACAACAGAGGGCAGTCCAAGAGGAATAAGACGGACTACATTTTCTACATCGGAAGATCTGGAATATGCAGATGATATTACTAGCACATTCACATCAACACATCCAGGAAAAAAACGGATAGACTTAATAAGTATAGCCAGCAGGTGGGCTTGAACATCAATCTAAAGAAGACAGAAGTCATGACGCTCAATGTGAGCAACCCTGAGCCCATATAAGTAAGGAATCAGTAACTGGAACAGACAGACACCTTCACATACCTAGGATGCATAGTATCACCAGACGGCGAAGCAAGCAAAGACATCAACAACAGAATGAACAAAGCACCAACAGCCTTTTTTAGTCTAAACAACATCTGGAAATCCTCTCAGTACAGCACAAGCGCAAAATTAAGATTATATCAGAGCTGTGTGCTTTCTGTGCTTCTCTATGGTGTTGAATGCTGGAGAGTTACAGAGAAGGAAATGTCGAAATTGTCCTCTTTTCACAAAACATGCCTAAGAAAAATTCTCCGAATGTTTCGGCCGAATACCATCACCAACCAAGATCTGCTTACCCGGAGCAAGCAAGAGGACATGCACACCATCATAGCTGGCAGACGCTAAAGCTGGGTTGGCACCCCGATGCCATCACAAAAACAGCTATGCTATGGACCCCTGAAGGAAAACGAAAGAGAGGCCGACCAAAAACAACTTGCCGGAGGACTGAGGAGGCTGAGATGCAAAGAAGGAACCAGAAATGGGGCACTGTATGAAGGATGGCCACCGACCGAGCAAAGTGGAATCAATTTGTTGTTGCCCTACAAGACGCCACCAGGCGTAATGGCCACTAACTGCTATGACGGTCGGCCGCTAAGGATCAAAGAAGAAGAAAAAAGAAGACACAACCTCACGAAATAAACTAACAATTTCATAACAGATAAGACGCAACCTCATTAAAGATACCAACTATTTTGTAATGGACAGGACACAACCTCATAAAACAAACCAACCATTTCGTAATGGATAGAACAAAACCTCATCAAATAAACCAATGATTTTGTTATGGATAGGACACAATATCATGAAACAAACCAACTAGTTTGTAATGGACAGGAAAAAACGTCATGAAAAAACAGCAATTTTGTAATGGATAGAACAGAGCCTCATAAAACAAACCCACTATACTGTCATGTATATGCCACAACCTCATGAAACAAACCAACCATTTTGTAATGGATAGGTCACAACCTAATGATAAAAACAACTATTTTGTAATGGATGGGACACAACCTCATGAAACAAACCAATCATTTGATAATGGATAAGTGTCAAAGAGGTTTTATGATCATAGAATTGCCTATATCCTCTTCTTTTTCTTTCACCCGTATCCTCTATTTTATTATCACTCTTTATTTTTTTTTCCTGTATTTTTCGCATTCGTTCGTTTGCGAGAAATAATTTCTTTCCCATTCTCCCTTTGCCGGTTTTGTTTTCTCATTTAGAAACGCAGTATATGACATAACGTCAGTCTCTACAGAGACGGGAGAGTGTTAAAATGCATTCTATGGCATTATATCACAGTGGATGAAACTGTGACTTTCGCTTATCTCAGACATACGAGCAGACTATGTCTGCACTTTCAGCTGACAGGCGCGATAACTGACATCTCTACGGCGCAGTACGTAGAACAGGTGTCTGGGAATTCCACCTGACACGACACTCATTGTGGGCCATGGTCAGCGCGAGGTGCGAAAACTGCCTGGGCATTGGAAACAAGCCGTCTAAGAGTCACAACTGACACGCGCCCTCTCGGTCAGTAGGTGGCAGTTACGGCATGCGTTTAAGTGTTAAACGTAAGTGTTAAAGACGGAAAGGGGAGAGTACTTCGTTTTGCGAAATTAAACGTTTACCTCTTTGTCTGGTAATAGATATAACCAGAATGTTAAACTAGATTTTCATTCTGACTCCTAAAATTTCGCAGTAGACAGATCGCTGTGCTAGATCATAATATCTGTGTTTTGGCGAAGTCTGAGTTTCTTGGCCATTTTGCCGAGCTCTAGACTACCATTAGATTGCAGTATTCTAGTTCATGGTTTAGTCTGTAGTTCTGTATGGAGGTAAATATATTATATTAAATGTCTAGTATTTTGTGAAGTGTTTAAAGTGTTAAATCGCTTATTTTATTTCACTAGTTAGATTTGGTGCAGAGCGCTTAATTTATATAGTCTGTATTATTTTATAGTGACGAGTTACAGTGGAAAACAGAAATTATATTTCTAGCTTAAACTCAATCGGCTATTAAGGAATTTAATTTTACTGCTAAAATAATCAGACGAGAATAAATTTTTCTAACTAACTTATAATGGTAGATGCTTCATGAGTGGTGACGGAACACGTAGGTATTCCTAATTCATGATGATTGATTTTATGTATATAACTTATTTTTCAGGAAGGTGTAAATGATAAGTCAAACGGTAAGCTTGCAGTTTAAAAAAAAATGTAAGTTATAGTGAGTACATAATATGTAAAATATTTCATATGTGGTTTTTCTTCCCTATTCAGTGAATACTGGGGTAACCCAAAACTTTGCTGGCGTTTAGTACAGAGACATACCTGTGAGAAACATAAACATTTTTATCTTTTAACCACGTTGGTTTACAAGTTAACACCTGTGTGACAGTGCGTGTATCGTCATAAATAGACAGAGTACAACTCTCACTAACGGGTTTTATTAAAGACTAAATGTTTTATACTGGGCCTTGAGCCAGATCAGATTTCTGCACAAACTCTATGTACAAAGTTAGCCGTTGTGGCAAGTAACATATTAACGTCAGTAACATTCCGACGGAGTTTCGACTAGTGGTGTGGTGACCAAATATAGTCCTTTCCTGAAAGTAGACACCGATCTGACATTCCTCAATTCTAGAAACCTAAGCTATTGACACTGTGCTCGTAGTTAATTTTTCGTGCCTGGACAATTTTAATGTGACCTAAGCAGACATCCGAAAAATAAGAACACCCAAGGAGTCGTTCCTGTAAGCAGAGAATTCATCCTGTCTTTTTGGAACTGGGGATTTCTTGGTCAAAGACTGCCCTTGACGAGTCTGTAGGTGAATGTCCTAAAAATTGTATTACCAGAAAAGGCTATCTAAGCTGTGAGTATGAACATGTGCACGTGTGCTCGGCTGAATGAATAAAGTGAATGCAGGACGGAGTGATTTCTTTATTGTTGTAATTGGGCACCCATTTGCTGTCTTAACTTTCTGTAGGCTAGTATTTCTAATCTTATTTCCCTTAAAAATAGAGCAGAGATATCAAGTCTGTTCATACCTTAAGAAGGGGAAATATTAGACCTAATCCTATGTACCCTTGTTTCCTTAGGGCTATCCCTTTCTTCCAACAGGACTGTGGGCATACCTCGAGGGATAAGATCTAACGGGGGTCTATCATTTCTTGTAGCAATTTCCTTGTTTTTTTTATGACTATGTGTATATGATTTGATAAATTTTCTATGTGTTATAAAGAAATTTTAGATAATAAATAAAATTTCTCTTGAAATTAATCAGCGTGTTGGTCAGCTCGTTCTAGAATATTTATATAATCATTTGTTATAGTATCCCTACGGCTGTACGTATAACTGTCGTCTTGTATGTGCGTGCACGTGAGTGGTTATATATATATATATATATATATATATATATATATATATATATATATATGTGTGTGTGTGTGTGTGTGTGTTCTGACTGTCTGACTCCTCGAAAGCTGTCGTAGAAGATAGGTGAGAGAGAGAGAAGATTTCTCGATCTCAGAGACAGACTCTTGATCACAGTCTACCATCTCACTCGTGGGAACCTATTGCTATTACTACTTCTCACTGTGACTATCACTTTTTCAAATCTATTCAGAAGGGACCAACCCAAGTCTTAATTCCCCTGTCAAAAATCTACGACAGAATCGTTGGCTCGTCTAACGGGATTTTTAACTTTTGAACAGGAAAACGAGACGACAGAATGGTGGTTCGTTTTTCCGGGAATTGAACTCTAGTCCTGAGCAAATACGAATATCAGCTCGAATGCAGGATTAATTTTCTTTATTCTGATAGAGAGTAAGAGTGTGATGTCTTGTGAGTTTTGTATCTTTTAAAAAAATAACTATCCCCTAGACATATCGATCTGTTTTATGGGCGTGCTGACCACACGGTTAATAATTGTTTTTCCACAGCATTATTGAGCATTATACATTTGGTTTACAGGTTGATTTTGTCGGAATATATGTTAATTACTGATTTTGTAATACTAAACTCTGGTAAAGTTTTGTGAGTTTATAACATTCACAGGGTTCTGAAGAAGTAGGTGTTTGAACTAAGTTAAGGAGTGCGTTTCAGACTATTTGTCCAGAATAATTGCCTCCCTTACCCTAACTGTCTTCAGGGGTAAACTTGATAGTGGATTAAAAATTAAAGGATTTTTTTTTCTCCTTAAATTTTTGCAAATAATTATTTTGTTTCCACTGTAGCAACTTAATTTTTCAGTGAGTAATCTTAACTACCATTTATTTGGCGTAGTCGTCTGCATTAGGTGCTTTATTGCCGATTAATAGCAGCGATAGTTAGACACTATATTTTTTGGAGAAGGTATCCCAGGTTAAAATATATCATCTTTTTGATTTTTGGTATTTTCTCGCAAGTGGTGGGAACTAGTGTATCCTTTTTCTTCTTTTCTTTCTTGAGTAGTCTCAGTCACTGACTTATTATGGCAGAGAGGGCGAAGCTTAGGCAGATCCTCAGGGACGAAGCGAGAGAAGAAGGTTTGGACGGAGAAGAAGCGAAAGCTTTTGTCAGGGACGAACTAGAGAGATATGATGCGGAGCAGAAGGAGAAAGCAGCTGAAGCTAGAGAGCAAAAGAAGATGGACGAGGAAATGGAAATCCGCAGGGCAAACGAAAGAGAGAAGGAGAGACAGCATGAGGAAAGAGAGAAGGAGAGACAGCATGAGAAGGAGAGGGAGGAGAGACAGCAGGAGAAGGAGAGGGAGGAGAGACAGCATGAGCTGGCTCTTAAAACTCTAGAATTCCAAAGTCGTGGTGCTGCCTCTACCTCCAGCAATGGAAGGTCTTCTCCTCAATCTTCCTTGACTGATCCTTCTAGTACTCAATCTACTCATCTCACTGCTATGTCTTTTACGCTAGAATCTTTCCCTTGTCCTAATGAGAAGATTGACACGTATCTAGAAAAATTTGAGAACATTGCAACTCTGTACGGTTTAGAGAGGTCGCGTTGGTGTATGAAACTTTCCCAGGCCCTTAAAGGTTCTGCTTATGATGTTTATTCTAAACTGGAAAGTGGCCAACAAGACAACTATGACTTGTTGAAGAAAGCTTTGCTTGAGCGCTTTGAAATGAATGCGCGAAAGTTTCTGCAACTGTTTCGCAACAGCAGGAAAGAGAGCTCTGAAAATTTTCAGCAGTTCTCATCTCGTCTAAAGGGATATCTGACAAAGTGCCTTGAGCTTTCACAGCTCCCCTCTACCTATGAAGGTTTGGAGGAATTTGTTATTACAGAACAAATAAAAAACACTTTGTCTGCTGATACCCGGAGATTTCTAGCTGAGCAGGGTGCAGAAAAGCTTGAAGACATCTTAGAATAGTCTGAGCGATATCACAATGCGCTGGCTGAACTACCGGCCTCAAAACGTAAACCGACAGAAGAGCATTTTCGAAAAAATAATCTAGACCAATCTTCTCATGCTTGTAATCAGAATAACCACAGAGAAACTGGACCTCAAAACCCCCCTCCTGAAAAATCCAAGTTCTACAAAAACAAATACCCCAACCACAGTAAGCAGTCTGATCAACCCGACCGCCCTTCATGGCAGCGTGGCCAGAAAGGTCAAGGTGACAAAGGGAAAACCCCTGCGCACGGGGCTAATGATCAGAGTGAGCAGACCGAGCCTAAACGCATCGGATGCTTGCTAACAGTCTCGCAAGGCGGAATTATTGATAGTGATTCCCAACCTGTTGGGGATACACCCTCAACGCGAGGTACTGTTATTATGAACGGTTCTCAAACTTCTTGTTTATTTGACACGGGGCTTTAGTATGATTGCATTGTCGCCAGAAACCTGGTTAAACCCGGTCAAGAGACAGCAGAGACCGTCCAATTTTGTGGAGTTCGTAAGAGTGATGCACCTACAGCGCTTCCCATCGCACTGGTGGAGATCCACTCCGATTTTGTCAGAGGCGTGATCAAAGCGGCTGTTATGGATGATCCCATCTACCCAGTCATACTTGGCGGGAGATACGTGTGTATTGGGAAACCGGAAGAGCCGATTGTGGCAGCAGTAACTACAAGAGGGCAAACCAAGAAGGAACGTGAGCCTGCGCTTAATTTGTTACCCATGGAACTTAAAGAAGCGCAACAAAAGGACCCTACGTTGGCACCCTGCTTTAGGAAACTGCCCATGGCTAAGGAACCCAGACAGCACGGGGACATTTTTTCTAAGGATGGCGTACTTTATCGCAGAACGGGCAAGCCTGACCAAGGTTACAACCAGCTCCTAGTACCGAAACAGTACAGAAGCCAAATCTTAGAAATGGGGCACTCTCTTCCCTTCAGCGGACATATGGGACAGAACGCCACAAACCAACGGATAACCACTCATTATTGGTGGCCAGGAGTAAATACTGATATATCAGGTATGTCAAATCCTGTGCCCAGTGCCAACGTGTACCACCCAAGCAACGGACACCCCCAGTCTCTTTGGGTGAAATGCCAATAGTGGGAACACCATTCGAACGGGTTGTGATCGACATTTTAGGACCCTTAGAAAGGACTAAAAGAAGGAACAGGTTTATCCTGACCTTAGTCGATACATGCACTTTATGGACAGAAGCTATCCCGCTAACATGCGCAGATGCCAAGCATGTCGCAGAAGCCCTCGTGCAGATTTTCACTCGGTTGGGATTCCCTCAACAAGTGTTGACGGATAACGGATCCCCATATCGAAACCTGTTGATGGATGAGATCGTGAAGATCTTGAGGACCCAACACATCTACACAAAGCCTTATACTCCGGCCGGAAATGGGCTCGTGGAACGTGTTAATGGAAACCTCAACATGATGTTAAGTAAACTGGCACAAGTGAAACCTGAAGATTGGGATCTTTGTATTCCTGCAGCTTTATTTGGTTACAGAGAATCTCATACTTCCACAGGATTTCCGCCAGCTACGCATTTATTAGGCAGACCCATTAAGGGCCCGCTTGAAGCCTTACTTTGGTCGCTGACAGACCAGAAGGCTGATGAGACAGTCGTCTCAGCAAGTAAACATGTGTCGGATTTAAAAGGAAGGTTTAAACTAGGATGGGACCTAGCAACGACTAACTTTAAGCGAGCACGCATAAAGCACGCTAACCGATACAGGAAAGTCGCGAAAGAGAGAGAACTGGAAGCAGGAGAGAAAGTTTTGGTGTTACTCCCTACCGGAAACAACCAACTGAAGATCGGATGGCAAGGACCGTTTACCGTCCTGAAAAAGATTTATATGGCTAACTACCAGATCTCTATTCAAGGAAAGGAAAAGGTTTTCCATTCAAATCTGTTAAAGAGATACTTGGAAAAACCAGTGCCAACCTCAGACCATCTCCTGACAATCACCAAAACTGACGAAGATGACGATATTGGCAGGGAAACTCCACTGCACACACACGAAATCTTTCAAAAATGTCAGAAGCGGCGACGCTCTTTCAAGTGCGCATGGGAGACATCCCAGAGAAAGGAAACTTTGAGAGGAGACGTGAGTAGGAATTGGAGAGAGATGGAGGGGGAGATGAGAGGGAAGAAGACAGACACCCTGAAGCTACGGATATAGGAAATTTATTTCCATAACGTAGACATGGAGTGCTTCCATATCTTAAAGGGGGGACGGTCTGTCACAGAGGTTTTATGATCATTCAATTGCCTATATCCTCTTCTTTTTCTTTCACCCGTATCCTCTATTTTATTATCACTCTTTATTTTGTTTTCCTGTATTTTTCGCATTCGTTCTTTTGCGAGAAAAAATTTCTTTTCCGTTCTCCCTTTGCTGGTTTCGTTTTCTCATTTAGAAACGCAGTAGATGACATAACGTGTCAGTCTCTACAGAGACGGGAGAGCGTTAAAATGCATTCTATGGCATTAGATCACGGTGGACGAAACTGTGACTTTCGCTTATCTCAGACATACGAGCAGACTATGTCTGCACTTTCAGCTGACAGGCGCGATAACTGACATCTCTACGGCGCAGTACATAGAACAGGTGTCTGGGAATTCCACCTGACACGACACTCATTGTGGGCCATGTTCAGCGCGAGGTGCGAAAACTGCTTGGGCATTGGAGACAAGCCGTCTGAGAGTCGCAACTGACACGCGCCCTCTCGGTCAGTAGGTGGCAGTTACGGCATGCGTTTAAGTGTAAATTTCGCAGTAGACAGATCGCTGTGCTAGATCATAATATCTGTGTTTTGGCGAAGTCTGAGTTTCTTGGCCAATTTGCCGAGCTCTAGACAACCATTAGATTGCAGTATTCTAGTTCATGGTTTAGTCTGTAGTTCTGTATGGAGGTAAATATATTATATTAAATATCTAGTATTTTGTGAAGTGTTTAAAGTGTTAAATCGCTTATTTTATTTCACTAGTTAGATTTGGTGCAGAGCGCTTAATTTATATAGTCTGTATTATTTTATAGTGACGAGTTACAGTGGAAAACAGAAATTATATTTCTAGTTTAAACTCAGTCGGCTATTAAGGAATTTAATTTTACTGCTAAAATAATCAGACGAGAATAAATTTTTCTAACTAACTTATAATGGTAGATGCTTCATGAGTGGTGACGGAACACGTAGGTATTCCTAATTCATGATGATTGATTTTATGTATATAACTTATTTTTCAGGAAGGTTTAAATGATAAGTCAAATGGTACGCTTGCAGTTTAAAAAAAATGTAAGTTATAGTGAGTACATAATATGTAAAATATTTCATATGTGGTTTTTCTTCCCTATTCAGTGAATACTGGGGTAACCCAAAACTTTGCCGGCATTTAGTACAGAGACATACCTATGAGAAACATAACCATTTTTATCTTTCAACCACGTGGGTTTACAAGTTAACACCTGTCTGACAGTGCGTGTGTCTTCATAAATAGACAGAGTACAACTCTCGCTAACGAGTTTTATTAAAGACTAAATGTTTTATACTGGGCCTTGAGCCAGATCAGATTTCTGCACAAACTCTATGTACAAATTTAGCCGTTGTGGCAAGTAACATATTAACGTCAGTAACATTCCGACGGAGTTTCGACTAGTGGTGTGGTGACCAAATATAGTCCTTTCCTGAAAGTAGACACCGATCTGACATTCCTCAATTCTAGAAACCTAAGCTATTGACACTGTGCTCGTTGTTAATGTTTCGTGCCTGGACAATTTTAATGTGACCTAAGCAGACATCCGAAAAATAAGAACACCCAAGGAGTCGTTCCCAGAAGCAGAGAATTCATCCTGTCTTTTTGGAACTGGGGATTTCTTGGTCAAAGACTGCCCTTGACGAGTCTGTAGGTGAATGTCCTAAAAATTGTATTACCAGAAGTGGCTATCTAAGCTGTTAGTATGAACATGTGCACTTGTGCTCGGCTGAATGAATAAAGTGAATGCAGGACGGAGTGATTTCTTTATTGTTGTAATTGGGCACCCATTTGCTGTCTTAACTTTCTGTAGGCTAGTATTGCTAATCTTATTTCCCTTAAAAATAGAGCAGAGATATCAAGTCTGTTCATACCTTAAGAAGGGGAAATATTAGACCTAATCCTATGTATCCTTGTTTCCTTGGGGCTATCACTTTCTTCCAACAGGACTGTGGGCATACCTCGAGGGATAAGATCTAACGGGGGGTCTATCATTTCATGTAGCAATTTCCTTGTTTTTTTTATGACTATGTGTATATGCTTTGATGTAATTTCTATGTGTTGTGAAGAAATTTTAGATAATAATTAAAATTTCTCTTGAAATTAATCAGCGTGTTGGTCAGCTCGTTCTAGAATATTTATATAATCATTTGTTATAGTTTCCCTACGGCTGTACGTATAACTGTCGTCTTGTATGTGCGTGCACGTGAGTGGTTAAAGATATATTAATATATATATATATATATGTGTGTTCAGACTGTCTGACTCCTCGAAAGCTGTCGTAGAAGATAGGTGAGAGAGAGAGAGAGAGAGAGAGTTAGAGAGAGAGAAGATTTCTCGATCTCAGAGACAGCCTCTTGATCACATTCTACCATCTCACTCGTGGGAACCTATTGCTATTACTACTTCTCACTGTGACTATCACTTATTCAAATCTAATCAGAAGGGACCAACCCAAGTCTTAATTCCCCTATCAAAAATCTACGACAATAAGACACAACCTCATAAAAAACCGAATAATTGTGTTATGAATAGTATACAACCTCATGAAACAAACCAACCATTTGGTAATGGATAGGACAGAACCTCACGAAACAAACCAGCCATTTGAAATGGATGTAACAAAACCTCACGAAAAAATTCAACCATTTTGTAATGGATAATACACAACGTCATGAAACAAACCAACCATTTTGTAATGGATAGGTCACAACTTCATGAAACAAACCAACCATTTTGTAATGGGCAGGACACAAACTCATGAAACAAACTAACCATTTGGTAATTGATAGAACACCACCTAGTGAAACAAACCAACCATTTGGGTATGACACAACGTCACGAGACAAACAAACTATTTTGTAAAGGATATGATACAACCTCACTAAACAAACCAACCATTTTGTAATGGAAAGGACACAACTTCAAGAAACAAACCAACCATTTTGTAATGGATAGGATACAACTTCATGAAACAAACCAACCATCTTGTAATGGATAGGACACAACATCATGACTGAAACCAACCATTTTGTAATGGATAGGACCCAACATCATAAAACAAACCAATTATTTTGTAATGGATAGGACAGAACCTCATAAAACAAACCCACTAAATTGTAATGGATGTGCCACAACCTCATGAAACAAACCAACCATTTTATAATGGATAGGACACAACCTCATGACAAAAAAAACTATTGTGTAAAGGATATCACACAACTTCAAGACACAACCCAACTTTTTTGGAATGGATAGGACACAACCTCATCAAAGAATCCAATCATTTTGTAATGGATCAGACACAACCTCATGAAACAAACCAACTATTTTTAAATGGATAGGACACATCTTGAAACAAACCAACCATTTTGTAATGGATAGGACACAACCTCATAAAAGAAACCAACCATGTTGTGATGGGTAGGACACAATCTCATGAAACAAACAAACTATTTTGTAATGGACAGGACACAACCTCAGGAAATAATCGAACCATTTTGTAATGGAAAGGACACAGCCTCATGAAACAAACCAAGAATTTTGTAATTGGCAGGACACAACCTCATAAAACAAACCAACCATTTTGTAATGGAAAGAATACACCCTCATGAAACAACCCATCCATTTTGTAATGGATAGGACACAACTTCGTGAAAGAAACCAACAATTTTGTAATGCATAGGACACAACATCATGAAACAAAGCAACCATTTTGTAATGGACAGGATTTAACTTCATGAAACAAACCAACCATTTGGTAATGGATAGGACACAACTTCATAAAACAAACCAACCATTTTATAATGGATAGGATACAACCTCATGACTCAAACCAACCATTTTGTAATGGATATGACAGAACCTCATAAAACAAACCCACTAAATTGTAATGGATATGCCACAACTTCATTAAACAAACAAACCATTTTATAAAATATAGGACACAACCTCATGACAAGAACAACTATTGTGTAATGGATAGGACACAACTTCAAGACACAATCCAACTATTTTGGAATGGATAGGACACAATCTCATGAAACAAACCGACGATTTTTAAATGGATAGGACACATCATGAAACAAACAAACCATTTTGTAATGAATAGGACACAACCTCATAAAAGAAACCAACCATTTTGTGATGGATAGGACACAACCTCATAAAACATACCAAACATTTTGTAATAGATAGGACAAAACCTCATGAAACAATTCAACCATTGTGTAATGGATAGGATACAACCTGACGAAACAAACCATCCATTAGGTAATGGATAGGACACAACCTCACGAAAGAAACCATAAATTTGGAATGGATATAACACAACCTCATGAAACAAATCGACCATTTTGTATTGGAAAATACATAAACTAATGAAACAAACCAACCATTTTGTAATGGATAGGTCACAACCTCATAAAACAAACAAACCATTTGTAAAGATTAGGACACAACATCACGATGCAAAACAACCATTTTGTAATTTATAGAACACAACATCATGAAACATACCAACCTGTTTGAAATCGATAGGTCACAACCTCATGAAACAAACCAACTGTATTGCAAAGGGTATGACACAACCTCACGAAACAAATCAACCATTGCGTAATGGATATGACACAACCTCATGAAACAAACCAACTATTTTCTAATGGACAGGACACAACTTCATGAAACAAACAAACTATTTTGTAATGGATTGCACACCATCTCATGAAACAAACCAACCATTTTGTAATGGACCAGACACAACCTCATGAAACAATCGAACCTTTTGTAATGGACAGTACACAACCTAATGAAACAAACCAACCATTTTGTAATAGGCAAGACACAACCTCATTAAACAAACCATCTATTTTGTAATGGATAGGACACAACATTATGAAACAAATAAACCATTTTGTAATGGATAGAGTAATCCCTCATGAACCAAACCAATCATTTTTTAATGGATAGGATACAACCTCATGAAACAAACTAACCATTTAGTAATTGATAGAACACCACATCATGAAACAAATCTAACCATTTTGTAATGGGTATGACACAACCGCATGCGACAAAAAAACTATCTTGTAATGGATATGACACAACCTCACTAAACGAACCAACCATTTATAAATGGATAAGACACAACATCATGAAACACACCAACCATTTTGTAATGGATCAGAAACAACCTCACGAAGCAAACCAACTATTTTTAAATGGATAGGACACATCATGAAACAAACCAAACATTTTGTAATGGATAGAACCCAACCTCATGAAACAATTCAACCACTGTGTAATAGATAGGATGAAACAAACCATCCATTTTGTAATGGATAGGTCACAACCTCATAAAACAAACAAACCATTTGGACAAGACACAACCTCATGAAACAAACCAACCATTTTGTAATTGGCAGGACACAACCTCGTAAAAGAAACCAACATACACAACCTAACGATACAAATCAACCATTTTGTTATGGATAGGACACAACCTCATGAAACATACCAGCCTGTTTGAAATCGATAGGTCACAACCTCATGAAACAAACCAACTATATTACAAATGGTATGACATAACCTCACAAAACAAATCAACCATTGTGTAATGGATATGACACAACCTCATGAAACAAACCAACTATTTTTAATGGACAGCATACAATCTCATGAAATAAACCAACTATTTTGTAATGGACAGCACACAACCTCATGGAACAATCGAACCAATTTGTAATGGACAAGACACAACCTCATGAAACAAACCAACCATTTTGTAATTGGCAGGACACAACCTCGTAAAAGAAACCAACTATTTTTAAATGGATAAGACAACCCATGAAACAGACCAACCATTTTGTAATGGATAGGACACAACCTCATAAAAGAAACCAACTATTCTGTGATGGACAGGACACAACCTCATAAAACAACCCAAACATTTTGTAATGGATAGGACACAACGTCATGAAACAAATCATCCATTGAGTAATGGATAGGATACAACCTCATGAAACAACCCAACGATTTGGTAATGGATAGGACACAACCTTACGAAAGAAACCAACCATTTGAAATGGATATAACACAACCTCACGAAACAAATCAATCATTTTCTAATGGAAAATATAAACAAACGAAGTTGTTTACCAACTTTCGCGACCAGCCAGTCATAACAGGGAGCAAATCAGATTTGTTTATCAAGTTTCTCACGCGAGCTGATCTGTCAATCATCGGAAACCTGACAGACCGCACGTGGAAAACACCGGACCTTTTTGAAGTAGACGCACGGGCAAAAATATTTCCCCGAGTACCCTTTAAAGTTCGTACACAGAGGGGAGTTAACTCTTTGATCTTCAGAAGCTGGGAAACTCTCCGAGAACCCCGTTACACGGTTTTAAGTCTCTGATGTCGATTAGCAACGCCCGACAGAGCGACCGTGAAAACATTTATCAGGGAACTCAGGTTTCTGATTCTCTCGATACACATGGTAACGTGAAAAGTAGCATCATCTATAGATCATACAACCATGATGCTAAATAAACTGTGTCTTCCTAAACCAGCTATCATTCGTCACTCAGAAGTTTTGGAATAGTCTAAGCATGCAGTAGCTAGAACCATTTCGCTAAATGTGTTAATAGCATTCGTGGGGATCTTTTCATGAGGATTTTCTGGTAATAGAAATTAGTGCTTAAGTGTTAAAGTGTTAAAGCTTTTACCATTATAATTCACTTAGAGTTCTAGCTGTTAAGAGCAGTGAAATAATAGTAACGCGTAGCTATTTTATACCAGAAGTTCAGTTTAATGTCAATTTTACCACCCGATTTTTCACACAAGAAGAGACGTTTTAGTTGACTGAGTATAAGCTAGTCACGACTGATAGTGACAGAATAGAATTTACGCTGTTACAGAATCGGCCCTCACCAAAGAGCTAGCCGATAGGATTACCATCATTTATCAATTGTAACAGTTTTTAGCAACCAGATGTTTCCCAATACTGGAAGTATTTTCCTCTGTTTACTGTGAACCCAAGATCTCGGTTTCTACACTAACTATTCGAAGTGACATTTGTCCATTCAGGAATAAACCACCAAATTAGGCTTCCACCTTATTAATCTTATTTATTAGAGGATGGACTGGGACCAATTTGGGAAATACACCTGACATTTTGTATATTCAGGAACCATTGTAATTCCAAGGGATATCACAAAGATTAGGTAAGCGTGATTGAGTGGCTACTGTATGTCAGAGAGAGAGAGAGAGAGAGAGAGAGAGAGAGGGAGAGAGAGAGAGAGAGAGAGAGAGAGATAGAATATTTTTTTTTTGGTAACAGTATCTGTACCAACCTGGGATTTGGCTTAAAATTGTTTACTTTACTGAGTAGCATTTAGTAGGATTTTTCTTTACTGTCTATTCTGTAACATAGTGATAACCTTTGACCTTTGGGTTATTAACTTTTTGGGTTCTTTTTCTCAATAAGGGGACGGCACATTTATTCTGTTATTTTCCTATGTATGTGTTATGAGTAAATTCATAACAGTTTTCGGTCGGTCTCAAACTTGGTTTGTGGGCTGACTTCCTTGTTTACAAAGCGTTACTACGACGACCCCGGAAGTACGTCACATAGTCTGCTGACTTTTGAGCAGACATCGTTTGCCGGGCTATGATCGAAGATTCGGTCTAGTTATCGGTCTCTTTGGCATTGTGTCTCCAAGGGAGAAGGTTGCGTTCTTATGTGCTCCTGGGTGTGTACTTTGAGTACAGATAATTCATATATTTAATTCAGCTAGGTCGTCTACCTGTTAGAGCCTAAGTCTGATTATATTTCTAAGGACGTGTCAGCGCTGAATGGAGTTGGAAAGGATGAGTAATTTGATATTAAATCAATTCAGCATGATGACTCTGACAGTGTTCTTATAGTCTACAAGACGTTATATTTACTTATGGACTGGCTAGCGATTGCCAATGTCATGTATATGTTGCAAGTATTGAGGAGCTTCGTCCTTGTGATTAAATCTACATATTTGTGAAACGTCAAACAGGCTATTCAAGTTTTTATACTGTTAAAACTAGCCTTACGTTTCTATTGAATTGTGCTTGTCGGACTGTACTACATTAAACCCTAGATCCATCTGGACACCAAAGTCCAGCATCTCAATATACTCCAAAAGGACCCGTAACATGTATGAGGCGAAGCCAGGATTAATAACATTAATGGGGACATCAAGCCGATGATTCTCTACACGTTTGAAGCCTAAAATCGGTAGTACCAGGACATTTTTCCAAGTTGCAAGCCGATCATCGCCACAGAAGTTGTCCTTCGACCCAGATTTTTCAAAATGGCGCGTCTGTCGTCTGCTAGGAAGTCCAGAGTATGAGAAGGCCAGAAAATATGTTTGTCACTACAGTTCTTCAGTCAGCAAGTTCCCAAAGAGCAAGCATTCAAATATATCACAGTTGCATCTATTTTCTGCCGAAGATGGCGAATTTTTCTGACGTCGAGCAATCAAATCGATTCTGTATCGAGTCAGCTGCTTTCTACTTGTAGGCCTAGTGAGAGGTCTTGATTCCTGTTCGCATCTGTGCTGGGAGGAACAGCCGTTGGAACCAGGAGGATTTTGGGCCAGGCATTCAGATAAGTCACGTTTATAGTTTCATACATCTTGTGACTAGATTATCTTGTTTGCCGTCATAATTTTTCAGCCTTTATGTTACATGTGATAATGTTGTGGTGTATTTAGTCTGTGAGAGGTAGGTTGGGACTTACGTTTTTATCTATACCGTCTCGACTGGTCGATGGATTCATGAGCGTGTCCTTAGGGTTTGGTAGGTGATTGTTTCATATAGCGGGGCCGGTTTTTCAACGCTGTGTGAATCTGCTGCTAGTGAAATAATCATTACCTGTAATCGTTAGTAGTGAAGTTTCATTAATTGTAATTTTGTAATTGTAGTCCAGTTCTGTATAATTTTTTCTTCAGTTTTGCCTCATTTTTGTTTGTAACATTGTTCATCTCACCTGACTATCTTTAATTTAATAGATGTTACTAATGTTGTAAAAAAATCGTTATGTCTTGTCATATCTGTGTATAGGGCCATATTTTTGCATTGTTCTATTTCATGTGATTCTGCCTTGGTTTTTCACATTTGCATTTTCTTCTTTTCGGCTCTGATAACTGTATTCTGTCTACTGTTTGTACTTTTCTTGTATGCTCCAGTGTATTCATCTGCATCTTTTACTACTATTGCATGAAGTTGAGTGAATTTGAAGTGGTGTTAAAATTATTAAAATATTATTCATAAAGTAACAATATTATAAATTTACCTTATTTGTTGCTATTGAAAAAGCACATCAGAGTAAATCATGTCTACTCTGGAGGATTTTATCCAGGAGTGTGAGGATGATGGTTTGCAAGGCCCAGATCTTGAGGAATCTGTAATAGACCGTTTCTTATGTCAGGCGGCAGCAGATTTACAGGATTTTGCGAATGGTAGTTTCCATTC
Organism: Oreohelix idahoensis; assembly: GCA_024509875.1. Lineage (NCBI taxonomy): Eukaryota > Metazoa > Mollusca > Gastropoda > Stylommatophora > Oreohelicidae > Oreohelix > Oreohelix idahoensis. Next base: position 305,401 of record JAMPIV010005671.1, read on the forward strand.
TGCTCCTCATGTCAGGATTGCTAAAGAACTGGCATATTTACTGCTTATGGATCTCCGTATGTTTCTAGGGCGATATATTCATGTAAAACATGATCATGTACTAAAAAACGTACGACATGCTTTTCTTGACAACTATGTTCTTGAGAATCAGAAAAAGGACGAACATTGTTGTAAGTGAAGGGCTCATACTAAGGAGCTGAAGCAGTTAAAATAGAATATTAGAAAAAAGTGGCGATCCTGAAATCAGATAATTTGAAATTTTATGATCTTAATAATCGCCAGAAAAAGGAGCTAGAGGATGAGGTGAACTCTTTAAAAAATTTACTTGACACGGAAAAGAATAAGTATGGTGAATTAAATAGCTTTAATACTAATTTAAGGGTTGACTGTCATGCACAGATGACTCAGATTCAGGAACTGTCATCTGAGGTCTCTCTTTCAAGACTGAATGTTGATATGACACAGAGGGTGAGAGATCAGGAAGAATTGGCCAATAAGAGGAGAGTAGAAGAAATGGTTTTTGATGAGAAAAAAATGACACTCGCTCAAACTGAATTAGAGATACAACAAGAGCATCCAAAAGATATGAAGAGATTACAGGAGGTGGCACATTTTGAGAAATTACTCCTGGAGGAGAGGAGTAAAAATGTAAACCTTGCAGAGGTGAATAAGTTGCAAAGTGAAGAAATTTCACTAAAAGATTCGGAAATTGCTAAGGCAAGAAAAAGGGTTGATGGATTAATAGATATTGTTTTGAACAAAGATATATTGTTGAACACGAGATATGAAAAATCTCTGATACAACATGCCAGCAGTACCAAGTGTGGTAAAATCAGGCTGCCACAACATGAGAAAGTAAAGGTATTTTGTCGAGGCAGGTACAACTTCCCTCGACAACAGTCACATACCAGTGTTTCTGGTCCCAATAATACTGCCTCTTCTAAGAGTGAGTCTTGGCGACATGCCAGTGGCAGTGAAAGCAGTATAACATGTAATATAACAAATCTGTGTATGCTCACAAGTGAAAATGTGTCCCTCGATCAACATAATCAGATTGTTTCTAGGCCTGAAAAGCCTGACACAATTACAAAAAAACTATTCACATGCAGAACCTGAGTCGTAAAGGTACAGACCAGTCTGTTCAATGTGATTTGATTGTGACTGATGATGTTCAGATTGGTTCAATTTATTTTGATGAGGACCGCTATAAACAGTTTTGTCAACAGAGGACATTTAAGGCTGATGGGGAGGCTATCCACCATCCTCTTTGTAAACTGCATGCTAACAGTTTACCTACTCTTAAGCGTATTAATAAGGTTGTAAAAGATGACACTTGAATTACTGATGAGAGTCATAAGGTGAAACTTCCCTCTAACGATAGGGATTATGAAAATAACTGTCCTATTCAAACTTATACCAGTGCATCTAGAGAAAAATGCCTCACTATGCCTATTAAGCTGCCTTGTAAGGCATGCCTCAAACCTACAGGCATAAATAGAGATAGGTGTCATACTCAGTCCAGCCAGTATGATGCACCTTACAATAAGGATATTACTCCCACTACAAATAAACATAACCATGTGGCTCATGGGTAAAGAGGTGTTTACCACCCTTGTTCACAGTTTCGTGGGAATAGAATGCCTAATGGTAGTAATGGTGCTTATTCACGCACCGTTCTAGTGCGAAATCTACCACCAGGCACTACATGGCAGGCACTGCGTGAAATTTTTCAATTCACAGCTGACGTAAAGTTTGTTCGTCTTTTGCCTAGCGACATTGTTCATAATAGGGAAGCACTTATTTATTTTTATTCACATAGAGATGCACGCATGGTTGTGGAACGTGACAACGGAGTTTGCATTCAAGACTATTGTCTTGATTTGCAAGTGCTTTATAAATCAACAACTCATAGATTTTAGGTGAGGAAACGTAAGATGTCATAAATGATAATGATAAGGAAAATGAAAATACTACTCAATTGGAAAGATGTTTCCATTGATCTTACTTTGAATTCTAGGCATAAAGATCAGATCTCTGACTCACTACAATCTTTTTATGATATAATTTCATTTTTGTCCGCGTTGTTGAAAAAAGACGCGACAAAGAAAATAATATGGACGCATGCTTGTGATGAATCTTTAAACTTGATAAAATGTGCCTTTTCGAAATCGCCTATATTACGATATTCTTATATTCGCATACCTTTCACCCTCAGGGTCGACGCTAGCAATGTCGCCATAGGTGGCGTATTAATGCAGGAATTTCAAGGCCAAACGCATCCTATCCTGTATGTCAGCAGAAAGCTTACCAACACTGAGCAGAAGTATCCTATCGTGGAGCGTGAATTGCTAGCTATAAAGTTCTCCTTCAAGAAACTTCAGCGATATCTCTTGGGTGCCCATTTCACTCTTGAGACGGATCAACGAGCCTTGGGTTACTTACAGACTGCTCGTTTCACCAACCCAAATGCAGCTAGAGCAAGTCTGGCTTTACAGCTATACGACTATTCCATCAGAGCTATAAAAGGTAATCTCAACGTGGTTGCAGACGTGTTGTTTCGATGTATCAAAAACACTCCGTCTTCAATGTAAACCACAAGCTCAATGTATAAACAGTATGCTAAACAGCCTTGGCTACACTTAAATCGCCTGTGCTGATGACTGTTTGTGTCAAGAAACAGTGCTATAATATTATCACAGAACAAGGGCGTTATTCCAAGTTTTGCTACAACAACGCCACCCGCACAAACACACGATGATGCTGTTGAAATTTCACTCAAGGTGTGAAATATATCTTTCTTCTCAGAACAGTGTATAGACACACATTACATCTGCATTTGAACTGTTAGTTCTATAACAAGTGTACAGAAATAAAGTGCTACGAACATTTCCAGAAAGTCAATTCGAGACAGTTTTTCGCAATTTTCAAGCAGTAACTATCTATAACGTTATTTGGTTTTATAAAGGGACATAACACATTAATTGAAACCTGTACCAGTAGTTCAAGGGAGCTAATCATGTGATGTTATACTAAAATCTTCTATGTGACTTTGCTTCGAAGTTCCCGTCCTTACAAAATTTGTTTCTACTAAGAATTGTATAGACAACAATCATGGATACGGCGGACTTATCATTTCTACCAGAAACTTCAAGCACTACAGAATTTTGCGCGCGAAGTGGACTCAAGTCTATTTGGAACATTACCATTTTTCCTTACAGGATTGAAATAGACTTATTGACTTTCCAGTTAAAAGTGATTCCTTAACACAAAAGAGCAGTACATTGACATTCATGTGTTAATATATTTGAGCGCATTGTTCGCTATTGTGAAATTCATTTCTTTATTCATTGTTCATATTATTTATATGATACAATTTGACACAACAGTCACTAAATACAAGATACATATATGTGACATATTGTAGCTGTCAAACACTTTGTATGTGTTTGTTGTCTGCCTCTTATATCTTTTCCCTGCTGTTATATTGATTATTTCATGCACTTAGCATTAATGTTTATTTGATCAACACTCTAGGCCGTAAGGAGGCAGCCCCTCCACCATGCAAAGGCACAACAGGCCAATCACCTGTTTGCTTTAAACCACGATTACGAGTAACACAAGAGAGAAAACCGGACTGATTCTAAAGGCGACGAACTGGAACGGACTACGGACTACGACTTATGGAACTTGGAACACAAGAAGTATAAATGGGAAGGAAGAGGAGCTGGTGGAAGAGATGAGGAAAGCAAAACTAGAAATCCTGGCTATAACGGAAACAAAGAAAAAAGGACAAGGAGTCATGGATCTTAATGGCAACACGCTGCTCTACAGTGGTGTACCCATATCCGAAAGAGCTAAAGGGGGTGTGGGTTGCATTGTGACCCAAAATCAAAAAGATAGTATCAAGGGGTGGAACTTTGTCTCAGAGCGCATTATGGTTGTGAAACTAAAAGAAGGAGAAACCATAGTCAACCTGGTCATAGTGTATGGGCCAAATGAGGATGAGAGAGCAGAGGTCAAGGAGGAATTCTTTGAGCTGCTTCAAAGGACAGTGGATGACTGCCTAGATGAAGTTATCATGCTCGGAGATTTTAATGCCAGAGTTGGAAATGACCATGCTAGATGGGGTGGAGTTATCGGAAGATATGGAGAAGATACTCTCAATGACAATGGAAAGCGACTCCTTAGATTCTGCAGTGAGCAGAATCTGATCATTACAAACACAAAGTTCCCCCATAAGCGCATACATGCATACACTAGATGTGAACCAACCAAGAATGAGAAGTCAGTGATCGACTATGCCATTGTTCGGAGAAGCTCATTCAAATATGTCCGAGATGCAAGAGTCTGGAGGGGGCCAGAGATTGGAAGTGATCACTACCTGCTAACAATCAAACGAACAACTGAAAGAGTTGCTCAGCCTAGGAACTGCTCAACATCACGCAAGAAACCAAGTAAACGAGCAGGAGAAATGAGCATTAGGACCTACAAGCTGAGAGAGCCAGAAATTAAGACCAGATATCAGGGGCTTATTGCTGCAGCGGTGAGCAACACAGAAGAACAAGCTGATGACTTGGAAACCCTCTGGATTAAATTCAAGGATATCATAAAGACAGCTGCTGCAGAAGCATGTGGTGAAGTCCGACTTGGGAACCAGAGAAAGAGGACACCTTGGTGGACAGAGGAAGTCAAAGAGAAAATAAGAGAGAAGAAAATGGCATGGAAACAATACTTAGGAGCTAAAAACACAACAGGACAAATGGAAAAATATAGAGAATATGTGACACTCAGAACAGAAGTAAAGAACAAAGTGCTAGCAGCAAAACAGAAGTCCTGGGAAGAATTTGGAGAAAAGCTAGAAAAAGATGCACAAGAAAACCAGAAATTGTTCTATAAGACTCTAAAGAACATGAGGAAGGAAAAACAATGCCCTCTCAAATTTATAAAGGACAAGCAAGGCAAATTGCTTACTGCCCCGAAGGAAGTAATGGAAAGATGGAAAGAATATTTCTCAGAACTCCTTGATGGTGAGCAAGGTCAAACTTCAGAAATGATAACCCCTAGCACAGAAGAGGAAACCAATGGTGATGAAGATGGCATAAAGATGGAAGAACTGAAGGCAGCACTGGAGAAAATCAAGATGGGCAAAGCAGCAGGGCATGATGGTATAACACCAGAATTGGTTAAGTACATGGGAGCATCAGGCGATCTGTTACTCTTAAGGGTCCTACAGGCAGCATGGTGCAACAAGACCATACCAAAGGATTGGGAGATCGCCATCATAACACCAATTTTCAAAAAGGGTGACAATCGACAGTGTGGAAACCATAGAGAAATATCCCTTCTCAGTGTCCCTGGAAAAATCTACTCTAGAATCCTAGAGCAGAGACTCCGACGCCTAGCTGAGCCACAATTGGATGAGGTCCAGTGCGGATTCCGAGCAAACCGAAGTACTCAAGACCTAATCTTCACACTCAGACAGCTGAGTGAAAAGGCCCTTGAGTATAAGAGTGAGATCCATCTTTGTTTCATAGATCTGGAAAAGGCGTTTGACAGGGTCCCTTGGAGCAAACTTTGGGACTGTTTGGCAAAGAAGAATATTCCAGCACCTCTGATTCATGCTATACAGAGCTTCTACAAGTCTTGTAGAAATTATGTGAGGACAGCAAACCATAAGTCAGAAGAGTTCAGGACCACCACTGGTGTAAGACAAGGTGATATCCTATCACCTTACCTCTTCATACTCCTTATGGACGATGTCATCAAGGCATGTAAGGAGAGAACAAGAAAGTATTCAGTGGGGTACTGGAAGATGAGACAGGTCTATATTTCAGAGCTGGCATTTGCTGATGATGTTGCCCTGATTGCTAAATCAGAGGCACATCTCCAATCCAACCTGCAAGTCTGGAAGGAAGAGCTGGAGAAGAGAGGGATGGTCAAAAGCAGCTCTAAAACAAAATTCATGGTGATATCACGAGAAGAAAGAAGACATCAGATTAAGCTGGGAGAACAGGTCCTGGAGCAGGTCGACCACTTTAAATACCTCGGAGCTATTATAGACCGAAAGGGAGGTGTAACCGCGTATACCGTAAGTCTTCAGATACAGACTATATTAACATATAAAATAAATTTTTATAGAAACAGAAGATTAAAAAATCTTGACGCAGATGTTTAATTAGGCCAGTTTAGCTTCGAAACGCCACGCATTAATTAGGCTAAGCTTCGCTTGTAGAGTTGCGTTAGTCACGTGATTTCCAACCAATGGTTAGGCTCAGTTCTTCCTTTCCCCGGAATGAACGAGAGACGAAGCCATTTTTAGCAGTATTGAATTGAGAGCGTGATAGTGAAGACATGTTTTGTCTGCTCAGTGTAAATTCCAGTTAAGGACATCAACTTCAGACACAGTAGTGTATATTCAATTAATTGTTGGAAGTGTTTGTGAATTCCAAAATTCAGTAAGTACAGACAAACAAAATCTTAAACAGTTAGAGCTGACGGTCATAACCCAAGCAGGGCTATGTTCGAAGATGTGCAACATTGAAAAAACTAGGTATATAATTGACGGATATGCTTACAGAGGAAGGTCCTGAAGTTGAGAGAACAGTTAGGAATACCTACGAAGGCTGAGTGGTTCCATATATGACAAATTTGAAGATAATGAATAAGGTCAATAAGCCTAGAAAATTAATAAAACGAAGGAACACTTGAAAGATAGAGGAACCACGCCATGTTGTTGCAAGTTAACAAGTTGAAAAGACTTAAGGACATAAAAAGGAATGTTGCATCCTGGAAATAATACATTGACCTTTTATACTTGTTTATTAATGTCAACATGCTATTATGCAAATTTGGTTTTGTTACCATTTGACTTAACCCAGTTCTTGTTGAGAATTGAATAAACATTTGTTTCATTGAACACAAATGCTGTTGACGAATCATATGCTTGCAGTTGGCCATCATACAAATTATTAAGGTATCATACCAAAGCTAATCGCTACAGGTGCAACACAAATAAAAAAATAACAAACTGCTCTAATAATAAAACATCATAGAGGATTATCCCCGAACCTGGTTAAATCCTGTAAGACTGTAGAGAGCAATCACCACCTCTAGCAGGCTAGCTAGTCATCAAAATCTAATACTCTCGATTTGAACAGCAACCCCCACTACCCTACCCGGCCACACATCTCAATTTGGTGCCGTATGACCAGTCCTCTATTAAAGAGCAGAAGCATTAACGAAAGATGGACCAATTAATGGAAAATTTCCAGCAACTAGGGGTAGAACAAGAAAACAGATCTGCGCAAGCACAACCGCTGCAGCCCCCAGTCAATCCAAATATGGAAGAACCCACATTGATAGCGCTACAGCGCTTTACTGAGAACTTACAAAAGAATAGCACTTATGCAAAATTATCCCAAGTCAGGTCCATAGTACAACCATTCGATGGAGACAAGAAGAAATTCAGAAGATGGTTAGCCGACATGGAAAAATTTGCAGCAATAGCAGAGGCAACAACTGATGAAGAGAAAAAGAAAATCGCTCTGCTAAGCTCTGATTCGTTCGTGACTGATTTTTTAAGAAGGAGGTCCCAGCAGTACCCCTTAGAGACCTACGAGTCCCTTAAAAAAGAGCTCACCCAGAGATATGGAGAAATCATAGACAGAATGCACGCTTGGTCAGTACTTAGACAAATGAAACAGGAAAGGGATGAATCAGTACAACTTTATGGCGATAGATTCCTCAATATGGCAGAAGAGGCGTTTTGTGGAAAAATACCTACCACACCTGACGTAGAAATACAGATAGTAGGGATATTTGTCGATGGCCTTAGAGCAGAGAACATCAGAAGGCATCTCATTAGAAAAGACACAAAGACTATTGCTGAAACAATCCAAGCAGCAATTCAGGAAGAAAATCTTCACCGAAGGTTCCAACAAAGAGTAAGTAGGGAACACCGACCAGACCAGAGGGACTATACTGAGCATGAGCCTATGGAAGTTGACCATGCCAGGAGGCAATGGACTCGCCCACGACAACAAGATGATAGACCTCGCAATTACAGACCCCCACACAGAGGACAAATGACATTAATAACATCAATCCAAATGGATGCTTTACATGCGGTAGGTTCGGACATAGTTACAGGTCATGCAGAGCAAATTACAATAATGCACCATTCAGAAGAGAAGGAAGTTACCAACCACAACAACTCGCACCACCCCCACGTAATTACACAAGAAATCAGTATACCAGAGGCACACCGCAACCCCTCATGCGTCAGGGAAACGGACGTGCCACTCACTAAACAGGACCGTTAGTGAGGGTGACTATCATAGAGAATGGTCCAAAGCAAAAGAAATAACACAGAACAGAAATAGTCAAGTGAACCCATCCAGAAAAATACATTATGAAGAAATGCTGAATGATGGAACCAAAATACATCCGGACCCCAGTTCTTGCATCATGTCTATACAGGGCCAGCAGTATAGAGCACTGGTAGATACAGGAGCATCCATTAGTCTTATTAGGTTCCAGCTGTTCAAGAAGATCCAACATTTAGTACGATTTCAACAGTCCAAAACACACCTAGCCTCAGTCACGGGACAAAGACTAAATTCAGTTGGGACAGCATGGGTAAAATTTTCTTTAGGTGAAACAAATTTTGAACACCCATTTGTCATTACAAAAGACATGTCTAGAAATCTTATCCTAGGGAGGGATTTCTTTAACAAAAACAAAGTTAGAATATACTATGACCTCCAGAAAATCAAAGTCAACAATATTTATATCGATCTCCAGGACGATATCCACATAGCGTCTTTGGTAAGGCTTACAGCTCCCATAACGGTGGCCCCAAACTCCCTAGTCATAGCAAAAGGCAGAGTAAAAAATTCTGAGTACATAACACCAGGGCAATCAATCCAAATACAGCCCCTAGCAGAAGAAAGCATTATTGATGACCCATTGTTGCAAATTACAGAGGGAATCGCTGAAGTCTCGAAGTCCAGAGATTTCCCCATCATGATATTGAATATGTCAAGAAAAACTACCACTATAAATAGAGGCACAATTGTAGCACAAGTGGATACGTCAACAATAAGACAGACTAAAACCAATAGAGACCATTCACAAATTGTCTCAACCACTCCCACTGGACATAGTGCACGAAATCGCAGTACAAATAACCATGGTACACGAAAGGTAAACAGTTATAAGTCATATGCAGAAAATGGCAGAGATACCAGTCACAGTTATGTTACACCACAGCATACCCCACCCAGACTGCAGAAACAAACCAGTCCATGTATAAGAAGGAGAGAAATAAGGCAGCCACGGTATGAGAATGACTATAATTACTCATTCTTGCGCCCCAGCACACCAAGAGAAAAGATGAAGTGCTGTATATCAGAAAGAAACAGAGAAACAGAAATTGTCTTGCCAGGAGGATATCCGAAGCGACAAGACAGAGATACATGTCCCATGGAGTATCAATATAACGCAAAAACAGGTGGATATGATAAAGTCCCAAAACCAATTGAGTGTTCCGAAGAAAAGGAAGAATTCTTATATGACTCCACCACAGGAGGATACTATAGCAGCAAAGTTGGAAACAGAAAGAATGAAAAATTTTCGCCCAGGGAAAGAAGACAGCCCTATAGCACAAACAGAAGAAATACAGTAACGAACGCGGATAAGCGCAGTTACGGCAGAAATAATCAGAAACAATGGCACAATAACGACTACCCCAGAAATAATACAGGAAACGTATATACAGTAAATGCAGTGACAAATGGAAATGCACACAGCACATGGCAGAGGAGACAATACCAAGCACAACCCAGCGAATGGCAAAGAAATACCCAAAAGAAAGCCACATACCAGGAACAGAGATTTTCACAAGATGCAAGAAAAATGCCCCAATACTATGGGAAGGAAACGGAGGCAGCAAGACAGACCAGAAATATAGTGGCAGATCATAAACACAGAGAGAGAGAATAGCTCAGTTACTTGCAACCCTGAACGCCACAGAAGATAATAAGCCACGTTTGAAAACGTTTGTAGAAAAGCACCAGGATGTATTCGCACTCAATGACATGGAATTAGGCAGAACTAACACTGTCACAATGGACATTCAAACAACCACAGAGGAGCCAATACATATGAAACCCTATCATACGCCCTTGAAAAACAGAGAACTCGTGGAAAGGTCTATAAATGAAATGCTACAGGCAGGAATCATCGAAAGATCCAGATCCCAATGGTCCTCCCCCATCGTTATCGTAACGAAGAAAGATGGGTCCAGTCGCTTTTGCTGCGATTACCGAGCCCTGAACAAAATCACAAAAGTCATTTCCTACCCCCTCCCCAGAATAGACGATCTACTTGCGACGTTAGGAAAGTCTACCTATTTCACCACACTTGATGCAAGGTCAGGCTTTTGGTGCATCCCCATGACACCTGAGGCAAAACAGAAATCCACATTCTGTTCCCATATCGGAAGTTTTTTTTGGAATGTTATGCCATTTGGTCTAAAAGGATCGCCAGCAACATATATGTCACTCATGGATGAAGTGTTAAAGGGTCTACATCCATTTGCCCTGGCATACATAGACGATATCCTGATACATACCGCAGGCACGATGGAAGACCACCTCCGCAAAGTTGAAACAGTTTTTGATAGACTCAGACATCACCAAATAAAGTTAAAACTGTCCAAGTGTGAATTTCTAAAGACAGAAACCAAATATTTAGGCTTTGTTATCAATAGAGATGGCATCAGACCTGATAAAGATAAAGTCAAAGCCATAAGAGAAATGCCTAGCCCCAAGACGGTCAGACAAACACGCTCTTTTATCGGTTCCGTGGGATACTATAGACGCCATATCATACATTTCTCACAAGAAGCTGAGCCATTAATAGCCCTTACCCGCAAGTATGCACGATTTAGATGGACAGAAGAATATCTCAAAAATGCCCTAACCGCCATTCCGCTTCTGGTACATCCAGACATTTCTCAGACCATGATACTATACACCGATGCCTCGAATAACGCAATTGGTGCGTGTTTGGTACAACCAGTACTAGAAGATGAAACACCCATACTACCGGACATCCCCAATGTGAAACCCATTGCATTCTTATCCCACGCATTGTCAAAGTCACAGAAACGGTGGACCACCATTGAGAAAGAAGCATACGCCATTCACTATGCAGTACAGAAATTAGACTTTTATGTGAGAGGGACGAAAATCACTATCGGAACTGATCACCAGCCTTTGGTTAACTGGCTCACCAAAACACAGGAACAGCCTAAGAAGTTACAGACATGGGCAATGAATTTACAGTCCTATGACACCACTATCGAACATATCCCTGGCAGATTGAACATCTGTGCAGATCTCCTATGCAGAATCAAATATGATGATGAAACCGAAGTGAAAACAATTAGAGTCAAAAATGATGGCACATCCTCAGAGATTGACGATAATGCTAAAGAAATTAACGAAATTACTTCACCAGGTCGAAGAAGTACCTCAGATTCTGCCACTCAAGTAGAAGAAGAAAGTCAAGATATGTTTGACTGAGAGTAGAACAAGCGAAAGATGCAGAAATTGTTAAGCTGCTCACATACGTGAAGGAAAACCCAACAAAAAGTAAAGATTTTACAGTACACCCAACGGATGGAGCTCTATACTATATTGATAGTAAACAAGAAGGGACACTAAGAAAAGTCATTCCAGCACATCTAATCCCAGAAGTACTACTACAGTTTCATGATAACAACGGGCACAAGGGAAGAGACAAAACAATTGATGTTATAAAGAAAAGGTATTATTGGCAAACTTTCTACAAAGACATTACAGAGTACGTGGCCACTTGCAAAACATGTAAATTGCGGAACATGAAGCCACATTTAATTCCCCTTCAAGAAATGCAACCTTCCCATTATCCCATGCAAACAGTAAGCATTGACTTATCAGGTCCTTACCCACTCACCCAATCAGGCAACAAATACCTCCTGCACATAGTTGACCAATACTCTGTTTGGCCAGAAAGTTACCCACTCAGTGATGCCACATCGCAGTCTATCACGCAAATTTTTTTACAAGAATTCATTCCCAGGCATGGCTGTCCAAAACGAATCATTTCGGACAACGGTAAACAGTTTATCGGTAACCCATTTAAAGCCACCTTACACCAGCTGAATATTGAGCATACTACTACAAGTTATTATTGCCCAAATGCAAATGGCAGAAATGAGCGCATGCATGCCACCCTACACGATATTATTAGCAAATATATCAAGGGGAACCACCAATACTGGGACCTATACATTAACGAAGCTCTTGAAGCCATCCGAGTAAACGCGAACGATACCACAGGAATGTCACCATTTTTCATGCTATACGGAAGAGAACCAAATTTTCCGTTAGACAACCTACTTCGCCCACAACGAAAATACATGGGAGAAGACCCCTTCGAAATAATCCTTCAAGAAAAGTACAAAGCTCACCAGATTGCACAACGAAATACGCAGAAGGCATTTCACAAGAAACAGAAACAACATGATAAATCAGCCAAACTACCAACGTACAAAATAGGTGACAGAGTATACTACAAGAAACATGTACGCAGTTCAAAATTCGATGACCGATGGTTAGATGGCTACAAAATCATGAAACAAACTACGCCTGTAAACTTCATTATCTGGAATGAAGAGAAACAACACCAAACAAAAGCTCACGTAAAACAAATCAAAATTGATAATCACCGGCCCATTCCGCCTCTGACGACAAATACAAGACCAGTCAGAAAGGCCACCCTAAATTATAATCCATCCAGTACAGATCCGTCTGACATATCAGAGTCAGAGACGACAGAATCTGAATTTTACCAAGATGACCGCATACCCAGACCACCCACCGATGCACTACATCGAGCAAGACAACAACGAGACTCGTCCGAAAGCGAAGAAGATATCCCACCACTTGAATTGCGTAATCGACTCCAAGACAGAGACCTGCGCATTAGAAATGAAGAAATAATGCCTCAGACGTCACACGATGACAACAACCAAACAACTTATATTCACACTCAAACTTACTCCCGCGGTGATAAATCGTCAGCTGATACCTATCACACCCCAAATTCAGGCAGCTCCAGTTTTAACACTAGTGAAAACCAAACACTGCTATACCACAAGAACAAGATTGGTCGTTCAGAACAATCAGATCCTGAAGAAACTATACCCAAGCAGATTGTTGAACCATATACCAGCAATCTTTATGAAGACGAAACGCAACAAGAAATGAGAAACTACAGTGTCAACCCCGGCACAGCTTTGTCAGACCCCAACGAACAGAATGACAGAGAAATGGTAGAATTATACGAACAAGAAACAGACATTGATACAGCTAGTTCTATTGAAACCAGTGATGCGGATAGTACATTATTTGTACCAGTCAGCTCCAGCGTCAAACGCGCCTATAAAACAGAATCTGATGACTCAATCCCTAGCAACAAGATGCCTCGTATACAGAACAACTATATCAGACGAAAGATTCTGAAGAAACGCTATCGTGTTTCAAAGCCCAGCCGAGAAGTGTTAGCCTCATCTCAACTAGTCAAAAACAACAGTGTGCAAATTACTGCGCCCACTGTAAACGGTGCTAACGTATAGCACAACCAGGTCAGAAGAAAAATCAAGGCGAAACATGCCCCTGCCTCAAAACTAACAGATGTGCCAGCCATATAAACCCCAACTGCATTGAAACCATCACCGCAATCAAAAGATGTTAAGCCATGTTACGCACGGATCATTATTATTTTTCGTTTGTATAAACATTTTTCGTATGTATGATCATTTTTTGACTGAAATGTATATTATATATATTTACAGTCAAAGGGACAGAACCCGAAATATTGATACTGCTATTTTTTAGGAGTTTACCTCCTCTTGTATAGAGACACGTTCGGTCTATAATTTCTTGAACGAAGCGTGACCACATCTCCTTATTTGGTAGTACCAGTCAACTATGGTAGATGTCTGAAAACCTGTCTTAACGCTTCTTTTCATGACCATAAAAGGCGCGACTGTGTAAGACTTTTATCTCGAATGTTCTTAGAATCGTCTTATTGTGAACGGCGACTCAGAGATTGTCGTTCTGCGCATGTCTCGACTTGGTTTTCGTTTGTTGTTCCGGCCAGCTCGGGGAGTTTAGAAATGGTCTAAGTAGCGAGCAGACGCGACCTGCGTCTTGTGATTTTCTGAGGGAAATACATTGTCTTTGTGAGTTAGTTAGCTAACTAGACTATTTCCCAGTATTATTCAAGCCTGCCTGGAGGCATATGTTCATGGTTGATTTTCCGAAATAAGGTAATTCCTCTTGTATCGAACTTTATGCTATCATCTAGAGGTTCGTCATTTTGTCGCCTTTTTGCTCGCCTGTGTGATTCAAAATGGAGAGGTACTTTGACTAGGATTAAGTCACCAGTATCTTTATACCTGAACTAGTTATATATATATGGGTCGCTCTAGACCAACAAGACTATTGTCTGTGTTCCAGGATTCGTTATATCAGAGATCACGTCCAAGTCAGATGGTTAGACTTAGAAACATTATAAAGGTCGAGCTGACCTGTAATCCATGTATGCTATTCACGTGCAGACAGTAAACGGACTGATTGTATACATCTGATCTGCTAGCATCAGAAAGGGAATATTTATTATTGTCTATGAACAGTGATGATCTGCAGCTGACACTGTTGCAGAATTTATATATATTATTTATACAGCTTCACGAACTAGAACTCTATGATTTTGAATGCTGAACTCGTTGAACTATGTTGATGATATAAATATCCTGACTGTTTTGTGGCGTGCAATAAATGGAAAAAATTATACAACGAAGTTACCATTTCTATGACTCTACACATCATGTTGCCTGTGTTATACCCTGTGAACTGTTCTACTACCACATACACAGCAACATCCTAAAATCGGAGAAGACACCTACATCTTGCACTTTAATACCAGGTGTCGATAGGGGTGGCAAGTGGTCGTCAATCTTATACGGAGCTAACGTACCTGGCATTGTGGCGCACCATTATCATTTAGCCTAAATCCACCCTTATCAGCCATCACCGCATTCGTCAATGTCCTCAGTGCCCCAACAATCAGCAAATGCAGTATCGTCGCCTACCACACCAGTCACCACTGCTACTCAGTATGATGCTCGCCTAAGCAGTCGGGACATTGCAAGGTTAGAGATGGCAGAGAAAATGTCAGAGAAACTGAAGGAACTACTAAAGCTTTGCTGAGACACGCCCCTCGAGTCTTCAATGTACATGCCATCCCATGTACGGTCGCCGCGAATGTGAAAAAACCTTTTTAACAATGTACTAACTTTAACATGTACTTTCGTTTCAGACTATGTTCAGATTGACAGTTATAGATGACTTTATGCCAGATAGTTTTTCCCAGCCATACCACTACTGATGCCCAGAGAAAAATCAAGACCAGCCCACGGAGGATTTTCTTTAGATAGTATAGTTTTGTGAAATAAAAATGACAAAACAATTGATAACACACGGTGTTACGAGTTTACAGACATTATTTAGTTACAGACATTTTCTTAATATTTAGAATGTTACACAACCTTACCTATAACACATGTGTCACACTATTCTGTTGTAACATTGATTTCTACTTTTGAAACTGATCATATTCCACGCTCCATTCACCAGACTTCTTGTCCTTGCAGATCCAGAGTCCTGTACTTTCGCATCTTAATGCATTTTCATGCAGGCACTTTACACCAGTAGTTTTTCTTACCCCATACTAATATTTCTTTGATCTCTATTATGCTAAACTCCTTTATATCTATCACCTTGATCAATCATACTGTTCCTACTATGACATCTCTTAACAGCATATAATTCATACCCAAAACTAGTATTGCATGTTATGCTATTTTTCTCCACAGGATTATTTATTTTTCAAATGTATATTATTATTTTAGACCCAGATGTATATTAGTACTGTCAAGAATTTTAAACATTCTCCTAAAGAGATTCCATATCCCAACCTTGACTCTCTATAGTAAGATTTTTCTTCACTGCACTGTTACATCATCTTTGACTTACTATTTTTCCTTTCCACCATATTGAGACGACATTCTAGACTTGTGTTTTTTTCAATCCCAATCATATTCATTCCTCGGAATTACAATCATGTTGTAATCAGGAGATCCTTGATGTACCCTTTCCTCGCCACTTATTGACAACAGATACTGCTACAACATTCATTCTATTCTAACCTAAACTATTACTTGCAGCCCTATTGGTTAGGATTTACTATTAGGAATATTGATAGTATATCTAGTGTTTAGTGAATTGATTTTTATCATTCTTTAGTACTTGTGATACAAACAGAAAAGAAATCACAAGAAAAGAAAAGAAATCACAAGAAAAGAAAAGAAATCACAAGAAAACAGAAAAGAAATGGAAAAGAGAAATGGAAAAAAGAAATGAAAAAGAAAAAAAATGAAAAGAGACAAAACATAACAGAAAAATGAGAAGAGAAAAACAATTGGAATTTTTTTATATAAGATATATTATGTTTATATGCCACCCTCACACATTTTGATGATGATAAGCCAATATTGTAAAACATTGACTGCCCTGAGGTTAGCAGCTGAAGAAGAAAATAAATAAATCACCATTTCAGAGTGAGAAATTAGTTTTTACTTCTACTGCCCATTACCAGTCATACCCCCACCAGCTTGATCTCTGATACTCCAGCAGTATTTTGTTGATACTGCCTATCACAAGTACCCCAATGACATTTGCGCATGCTGATTTTCTGCAAATGAAGAATCCCTTGAGAGCATTAGTATATGCTAACCCCAGGTTGAACAAATTGCACCTATTTGTTGATGATGCCTTTGCCCATGTTAAAGAAATAGCATTTGCACATGCTGACCTAGCAAATGAAATACCCCTTTACAGCATTTGTATATGCTGAACCCACATTGAATACCCCATTACCGGATGATAACCACTAATGACACATGAGATGAAGAAGCAACTGGTTATGTATGATGAAGATGCAATTTTATATTATGGTGAAACTCTACGTTGTCACAGCTGAGATTTTGTTGTAATGTTTATGCACAAGATTCCCCACATTAACATTGGAGGAAGAATAATTTTAGTCTTTCGTGGTTACGAGATAAGACAAGGATATAATAGAATATTTGATGAATACCATGGACATGGAACAAATCAGAGCAGATGATTGTTGCATATATAAGGACCATATTTGAAGTCATTATTGAAGGATTATCAGTAGACAAGAGACAAATAGATTATGATAATCCCATGGAACCACAGGTACTAACGACACAAAATGGAGATTAAATAATGGAGAAAAAAAAAATAATGACTGAATAATTACTACGCCCAGAGGTAAAGGAAATAGAGATACATCCGCATTTTCGGAGAAGATATCTCTTTGATTTTTGCTCATTGCCTTTGTAATATGAACATGGTTGTATAACAAATGACTATTCCTTATCACGAATTACAGAATGTTGTAAGATAGTTGAAATAAATTGACAATTTACTATACTCATAATATACCCAGAATTACAGGAGAGAAAAAAAAAAATACATGATTGATGAAATTGGACGCACTGAGATCTGCTCACCCCGAGGATATTGAAAAAAAAAATAATGTTATCCCAAGGACAGACATGTCACAGATATATCGTGGAGATATTATGACATAAGAAAAGAATACCTAGATTGGAAATGCAGCAAACTTTGTCAACGACACCATGAAATAGACCCCCGCCCCACACTTAAGATAACTGACGGACGGGATTTTTGAATTATAAGTACCATAAGTCAGCCATCTGGCTGTAGTCAGCGGATGTTACAGGCACCACATAACTCTGACTAACCTTCGACCTGCGAAGGCAGAGTTGGTGTTGAAATCCTGAAAATATGTACAAAAGTATTTTACCTCATATTGCGATAAAATTATGAAAGTTTTGTTGATGTTTACAAATGATTAGTCGATGTGTTGTTGATAAATATATTGTTAGATGTCATACATTGAAAGTCAATACTGATGAATTCCCAGTATAAACAAGAGGACTAGGAAAGGTCCACACCTATAAAATATTGGAGCACCACATATATATGGAGAATATGAGATTTATGAAAAAAAAAAAAAAAAAAAAAGGAAATACAAAATGGTATACAAGGATAAACAAGTGATAACAGATACATATTGTCAAGGATACCAGGTTATTTCAAAAATAAATGAACAAGTACAAGTAATGAGATTTTTAATCATTTTATTTGGTACATTGTAATTGCTTACCAGAATAAATTGTTACATTGAGGTTTGAAAATAATTATGTACAGGTCTGAAATTGTTTCCCATATGCAATAATAAATAACAAAAGAAAGCATGATGGATCACCACGGATAAATTAACTGACTTATACAATTGGATCGTCATTTGCAAAGATGATGTGGATATTTTGAAAAAAAAAATGGGAATACTTTCTACTGCAATATACATGGAGTGCTTACTCAATAAATAAGTTAGGACCAAAACTTATTAGAACACCAGGAGTGAAAATAACATAAAATTTTGAACCACTCGGAGGACACAGAGATAGAATTAGGTTTCCCCCCACAATGTCCAATACAGTGTGTCAACTATATTGTTGAAATAACATGCATGTAGATTATGATAATGAAATTAAGTTATGCAAATGAATACAATTGCTAATATTTCCCAGTGTTGCCACTCGTCACATTTTTAGAGACGACCTTCTCTATTAGATGAAGTCGGGAATATTTTTGTTGGTCAGTGTTGCCAATGTGAAAATGTGATGAAAAATGTTGTAAAATGCTGGATAGTTAAAAAATTTTTTTGAAGTTGATGTCCATCCCTAAGTTTTTATAGAGAAGTTGATCTCATATAGACATAGGACCCCAGTTTAGGAATTAGTTAAAATTTTTCCGAATTATTTTGGACTTAGACATTTTTTTTTGAACTTTAAATTTTTCTGAACATTTTTTTGAACTTAAGAAATTTTTGGGATACATTTTTTAAGATTTGATAGTACTCAAATGTCTCCCTACGGGATACATTTGCAGGGCCCCGGGATCTGTATGTAACCGCGTATACCGTAAGTCTTCAGATACAGACTATATTAACATATAAAATAAATTTTTATAGAAACAAGATTTAAAAATCTTGACGCAGATGTTTAATTAGGCAAGTTTAGCTTCGAAACGCCACGCATTAATTAGGCTAAGCTTCGCTTGTAGAGTTGCGTTAGTCACGTGATTTCCAACCAATGGTTAGGCTCAGTCTTTCCTTTCCCCAGAATGAACGAGAGACGAAGCCATTTTTTAGCAGTATTGAATTGAGAGCGTGATAGTGAAGACATGTTTTGTCTGCTCAGTGTAAATTCCAGTTGAGGACATCAACTTCAGACACAGTAGTGTATATTCAATTAATTGTTGGAAGTGTTTGTGAATTCCAAAATTCAGTAAGTACAGACAAACAGAATCTTAAACAGTTAGAGCTGACGGTCATAACCCAAGCAGGGCTATGTTCGAAGATGTGCAACATTGAAAAAACTAGGTATATAATTGACGGATATGCTTACAGAGGAAGGTCCTGAAGTTGAGAGAACAGTTAGGAATACCTACGAAGGCTGAGTGGTTCCATATATGACAAATTTGAAGATAATGAATAAGGTCAATAAGCCTAGAAAATTAATAAAACGAAGGAACACTTGAAAGATAGAGGAACCACGCCATGTTGTTGCAAGTTAACAAGTTGAAAAGACTTAAGGACATAAAAAGGAATGTTGCATCCTGGAAATAATACATTGACCTTTTATACTTGTTTATTAATGTCAACATGCTATTATGCAAATTTGGTTTTGTTACCATTTGACTTAACCCAGTTCTTGTTGAGAATTGAATAAACATTTGTTTCATTGAACACAAATGCTGTTGACGAATCATATGCTTGCAGTTGGCCATCATACAAATTATTAAGGTATCATACCAAAGCTAATCGCTACAGGTGCAACACAAATAAAAAAATAACAAACTGCTCTAATAATAAAACATCATAGAGGATTATCCCCGAACCTGGTTAAATCCTGTAAGACTGTAGAGAGCAATCACCACCTCTAGCAGGCTAGCTAGTCATCAAAATCTAATACTCTCGATTTAAACAGCAACCCCCACTACCCTACCCGGCCACAGAGGCATCAAAGAAGAGTTGGCCACTCGAAAAGCAGCAGCTGGGAGACTTTTTCAGGCCATAAATCGAGGATTCCTCAGCAAGAGAGAGGTTGGTAAGAAAACGAAGATGGCTGTATACCGCTCCACCTATGTCCCAGTCTTGACATATGGATGCGAGTCATGGGCAATGACTACAACCCATAAAAGCCAGATCCAAACCTCAGAAATGAGGTATCTGAGGAAGGTGGTTGAAGTAACAAGAAGAGACATGGTACGCAACCAGACGATACGTCAAGGCCTAAAATGCCACCCCCTACAGACCCAAGTAGAACAGTCCCAACTAAGATGGTTTGCCATGTCTGCAGAATGGGAGAAGATCGGCTACCACGACAAGCATGGGAAACAAAGAGCCAAGGATCCAGACCCCGAGGACGACCCAGAGTCCGCTGGGAGGACAACATTAGACAATCTTTGAAGGACCGAGGACTAGAATGGAACCAGGCCAGGAGGAAGACAGCCGATAGAATAGTCTGGCGCTCTCTCTTGCAAACCTCTACACCTCACGGTAGAAGGGGAACGACTAAGTAAGTAAGTAAGTGATCAACATTCTTTGACTAAGGTGACATGACTGTGAACAGTAAGTGTTCTTTGACTTACTAGACGGTGAGAGAGAGCATGGCATATGTGCACTAATCATGTTAGATGTTGACTGACTGTTGCTATAGGACCTCTTTATTATGTTAAATTTTTTGGAACTGTCTGAAAGACATTGGTTTGGAAGTTCATGCTGCTTTTCCACACCTTGTGTGTTAAATTTCGGCACAAACATAGGTCTATGCATGGTCATAGCAACAGTGACATTTGATGTTACTTTTTGCTCACCTTAGTAGTATTTTTGTCTCATATCGCAATAATGTCAACTTCGTTGCCATTATTGAACCGGGTTGGGGGGGCGGGGGGGGGGGGCGGGGAGAGTACATGTTATGAGTAAATTCATAACAGTTTTCGGTCGGTCTCAAACTTGGTTTGTGGGCTGACTTCCTTGTTTACAAAGCGTTACTACGACGACCCCGGAAGTATGTCACATAGTCTTCTGATTTTTGAGCAGATGTCGTTTGCCGGGCTATGATCGAAGATTCGGTCTAGTTATCGGTCTCTTTGGCATTGTGTCTCCAAGGGAGAAGGTTGTGTTCTTATGTGCTCCTGGATGTGTACTTTGAGTACAGATAATTCATATATTTAATTCAGCTAGGTCGTCTACCTGTTAGAGCCTAAGTCTGATTATATTTCTAAGGACGTGTCAGCGCTGAATGGAGTTGGAAAGGATGAGTAATTTGATATTAAATAAATTCAGCATGATGATTCTGACAGTGTTCTTATAGTCTACAAGACGTTAGACTTACTTATGGACTGGCTAGTGATTGCCAATGTCATGTATATGATGCAAGTATTGAGGAGCTTCGTCCTTGTGATTAAATCTACATATTAGTGAAACGTCAAACTGTCTATTCAAGTTTTTATATTGTTAAAACTAGCCTCACGTTTCTATTGAACTGTGCTTGTCGGACTGTACTACATTAAACCCTAGACCTATCTGGACACCAGAGTCCAGCATCTCAATATACTCAAAAAGGACCCATAACAGTATGTAAATCTGATTTTATTTGATTAGTCTTTAGATATTTGGTATTGTCAAGTTTAATGATAATAAACAAGAAAAGAAACTTAACTTTGTGAGTTGGTCAGACCCATACCCAATTAACCATAGTTTTTCACGTTTGTGTGTCTAATTGTCACGTAGCTGTGTGTGTGTGTGTGTAGTTAAACTCATATTTATATGTATGGGGAGGGTAAGATTGTCTTGTACTAAATTATAGTCGTATAGATAGGCTGGACTAGAGAAACGTACTCATTCCAGAGACATATCTTCTCCTTAAACTATTCACCCGTGAAATCTATTTCTCACACCTTTATTCTCACGTACTTATCACCCTCCACTCTACTCAGACGGGACCACAAATAACTTCCAAACCTCCTGTACGACAGTAAGACACAACGTCATGAAACAAACCAACCATTTTTTAATAGACAAGACACAACATCATGAAACAAACCATCCATTGTGTAATGGACAGGACACAACTTCACGAAACAACCCAACGATTTTGTAATTGAAAGGACACAACTTCATGAAACATACCAACCATTTTGCGATAGATCAGAAGCAACCTCATGAAACAAACCAACTATTTTGTAATGGATAGGACACTGCACCAAGAAACAAACCAACCATTTTGAAATGGATAGGATACAACCTCATGAAACAAAGCAACCATTTGGTAATGGATAGAACACCACCTCATGAAACAAACCAACCATTTTGTAATGGATATGACCCAATATCATGAAACAAACCAACCATTTTGTAATGGATAAGACACAACTTCATGAAACAAACCAACCATTTTGTAATGGATAGGACATAACATCATGAAACAAACCAACCATTTTGTAATGGATAGGACCCAACATTATGAAACAAACCAACCACTTTGTAATGGATAGGACACAATTTTATGAAACAAACCAACCATTTTGTAATGGATCAGACACTACCTCATGAAACAAACCAACTATGTTTAAATGGATAGGACACAACATCATGAAACAAACCAACCATTTTGTAATGGATAGGACACAACCTCATAAAAGAAACTATTTATTTTATGATGGATAGGACACAACCTCATTGTCAAAGGTTTAGGATTTGCAGCAGGGCTTCTGCTACATGTACTGAGTCACACGCGGGTATGGCTATAGCTTCCCCCCACATGGAGCATAAATCCACTAAGGTAAGAATGTGGGTATTCCGCTTCTTCGTCCTCAGCAGTGGTCCAATTATGTCGACCGCAACTCTCTCGAATGGGACCCCCAAAATTGGCATCTCACCCAGGAGTGCTGGTGCTGTCCAATTTTTGGGCTCCACGCGTTGACATTCGGGGCATGACTGCACAAATCGATCAAAGTCGCCTGTGATGCCTGGCCAGTGGTAATGGCTAGATATCCTTTGGGCTGTGGCTCCAATCCCCATATGGCCACTAAACGTAATCGAATGTCCCATCTCTAATATTTGGGATCGGTATGGAGTTGGTAACACCAGCTGAGTATGTTCCTGTCCGTGCTTCCCTGCTTTCCGGAACAGTAAGCCTTGCTTGCAATAAAAGTCTCCTGGTTTTGGTGGGCGATCCCCTTTCAGTACTTTCCGAAAGCAAGGTTCTAACGATTTGTCGACCCTTTGAGCTTGCTTCAGTTCTTTTGGGAGTGGATTAGGCGTATTCTGCGTACTGTCCCCTTTCCTGCCTTGGCCTCGCGTCTGCACTGCTGCCACGACTTTCGGCTTAGGGGGATTTCCTAAGAATACATATTTGCAGCCGAGAATGACATCATAAATTGGATCTTCGAGGACTGCCAATCGTATTTCCCCTGATACAAACCTGGATTCTATATGAATTCGCGCAATGGGCACATTTAAAGGGGGGTTGCTTTTGACCGGCCCCTGGATCTCTGTCGTTTCCTCGGTCAAGTGTTCTGGCTTGACAAGCCTCGCGCTGATCACCGAATTAAACTCCAAGCCCGTATCATATAAGCAGTTCACTCTTTCTCCGTTTACTACAACTTCGTCCACCACAGCCGGATGTGATTTTTCCCCTCTTCTTTTCGAGACTCATTGTCCTTCATTGTTCGAGTTTCTATACACGCCGCGCGATGGGGAGGAGTGCGGTTTCGGCACTCGCTGGTGTAGTGATTTTTCATACGACAATATCGGCACCATTTATCCCATTGCCTCTGGTTCCGAGAAAAGGAGTTGTGTTGAGTTTCCTGTCTATGGGGATTACGAAGCGAGTTGTCTTTCTTCCGCTGATACCGATCAACTGGGTCCTTCTCCCATTTATTAAGGAACTCCTTTTCCTTAGGTCTTGGTTGGAAATCTGGATGTTTCTTCCGGGTGCCTTGTGTTTCCTTTAAAGCACTCTTGAACCGTTCTGCCAAAACTAGAATGTTTTCTAGTTTCTCTGCACCGATTTCTATGAGAAACTTTCTCATCTCTGGTGACATCGAATCTTTGATCTGTTCGATCATGACCAATTCTTTGAGTCCCTCGAAGGTTTGGGAAAATTCTCCTAGTTTCATCCATTTTAGCAGATACCCTTCTAACCTGGCAGCAAATTGCGTGTACGTTTCGCCATTTTTGCGCTTAGTTGTTCGGAACTTGTGTTGGAAGGCGCTTGCTTGCAGTTCAAAGCGTACCAAGAGGGCTTTTTTCAAAGTTTCATAATCGTCTTGTAAGCCCTCAGGTAATCTGCTAAAGACGTCACATGCTATACCCCGGAGTCTTTGTGACACTTTGGTATTCCAGAGGTTCTCCTGTGGGCCATAGCTCCTGGCAGTCCGTTCAAACCGGTCTAGAAAGTCGGCTATATTGTCATTTCGTTCCGAGAATACTTCCATCGGAAATTTCATGGCCTGATTATAATGTTGGTGCGAAGACGCTGTGCATTCTTACCTGGGCGAAGCCCCCGCTAATTCATCTGGGGGTGGCTGAGCTCTAAGTTCCAACTCTAGTTGTCTCATCCGTATTTCATGCTCTCTTTCTTCCTTTCTCTCATCCTTATCCGCTGCTAATTTCAATCTTGTTTGCTCTACTTCTGCCGCCAGTCGATCTTTTCTCTCTTGCTCTGCTATTTTTTGCTCTTCCTTGTGCGCAGTTAACACTTTTTCCACATATTCCATAAGTTCTCCTTTCTCTAGTTATAAGCTCATTGCTTCCTGGATAAGTGCCGAGCGAATTTGCATCAAATGTGCCATGATCCAGCTAGATTTCAGTCTGCCTGCCCAGAAAACAATTTTTTAATCAAAATGTTTCAGCTCAGTGGCTTTGCTGCTATTGTTCAATTGTGAACAAAAGGACTATACAATGTCGGTTCGCTCATTCGATGCGTCCGACGTCAATAATGCCTATTGTTAGTGACCCACGTGGTACTACACTTGTACTGAAAATACAGGTAAATTTATAGTGATGACAACAAATCAATATTGGTAACAAGATGCAGTAATGAAGTGTAAATAAAGTAAAAATGGTATAATATTCTAACATATGTCAATGTCTTATTTAATATAATGTAAATATCTATTTATCTAATATTCTAATCTGTGTTCTTTCCCTCTACATAAGTAGAATAAGGACCAGTATAGAAGACAGTTAATAGGTTTTTAAAAAAATTGCAAAAAAGAATTATTTAATGTTTTAGTCTAGGGCAAACCCCAAGGTGCTATCCCAGACAAAGACCCCCACTTATGTCACAGGGTTAACACGAAGGTTAACCAAAGAGAGTTCTCGTTGTGGTGCCAGCGTAGTCAGTGGCTCAAATTTGCCTGGCAACCGGTTGAAGGTAGGCAGCAGGAGTGGGAGAAGGTGAATTTAAAACTTGGGGATAAGTTCCCCACAGATAGTCTCAGTGATTCTTGATCTCGTGACACTGTCACTCCTACCACTCTATCCCCCCTCTCTATTATAATGTTAGCGAGCCCCCCTCCCCTATTACACTGAGTGAACAGATCAGGAAGAAAGGAAGAACTGTATGTCTCTCTCGCACACTTTCTTTCCTTCTCTATATATGTAATTAACGTGTGTTGGTAATGCAAACACAACTACAACATTTATTGAATTACTTAAAGGTAACACAACATCCAATTACAATAATACAAATGTAATAAGAACTAACATTAACTATACCTGGAAAAGAAGATAATAGTTAATGCAAAATACACAAGTGAATCTTAAGTCTATACTACGTGATGATGATGATGAATTTAAGCTAATCCTAAATACTAAAAACAGATATCTTGTTTTTTGGTCTCTGACTGACTGTCAATAAAACTCTGGGTGTTTGTACGCCGTGAACATGTCTTTGTCTGCATTCAATAACATTGTCCGGCTCACTGACTTTCTTCGGGTGTCGATGGCCTGATCTTTTGTTCTTTACAATGCGAGTGTTGACAATGCCACGAGCGGCTGCGGTGGCTTATTCATAGGTTGTGTTTAACGTAATGTTAAGCGGTAGAGACTTCGTCTGGTAGTCAAATGTCTACTTGTTTTGATGCCTGGTTGCTCAGGTGGTACTTGATATGAATATGTTATATATCTGTATATGTTGGCGCATCAGTTTTACTTGGCGAGTCTGTCCATCACCGCAGGTAATTTAGGATCTCAATACTTTTCGTGGGCACAAGGTTTACAAGATAGTCCGTCTGCTCCTGCAACTTCTGATCAAGGTTTCTCAAAGGCACTTGTTGTAATGACAATCGTCCGTAGGCTACTGCTACTTCTGATCAATAATTCACGTAGACAGCTCTTAGTAATGCATCCATTATTCTAGGTATTTTCTGCATACTTTTCTGTGTGGGTGGTTGATGATAGAAAGTATCCTTCGCCGCCTGGCAAATTCTTTTCTAAAACCCCCGTTGTTTGTTGGTAGGTTTGTTGCCGTTAAATATCTGTGAGATACGTGTCGTCGCAGTATATCTGGTTGGCCCTACTCATTTAGCTTGTCCCGCGATTTACGCCAGATAGTGTAGTAAGACGAAGGCTGAGTTATCTCAAAGGTCCCCTGTCTCTACCATTTGGTTTCCATATAAAAAAATCACTGACTTCATGTCCTGATCCCTCCTCATGAAAGATAGACACAAGTCGGTCTGGCGGAATGCTTTCTCTTAGCACTGCTGAGAGACCAATTTCGTTGGGTTTTATCGGGTCCGAATGGCCGCTGGCGATTTCCCGTGTTCGCTTCTGATGTCATGTGAAGTTTCGTTCGTCTTACTTCAGACAGACAACCCGTCCCCATTACTCTGTAAAGGTTCTGTAATATACTGCTGTGATCGCATTCGTGTTATGCTTCGCCCAGACAATCCGTCTGCGTTCGTATTTTGGGTGTCTGTGCAGTGTTGTTATTCTCTTTATAATTTCTTCTTTCATATTGATCTTCGCTCCGACTTTGGGTCTCCGTTAATCCAATATTATTTTGTCTGTTCCATGAGAACCGACTTACCAAAATACTCATTGAAAAGCTTCCTCGCTGAACTGTCTCTGGTCGTCCATTATGCTCCGTTACTAGCCAAAACAATATTTGTGTATGACTGCCGTTGTGTAAACACACTGAGTCGTATTCGCGACTACCTGGCTAGCGAATGTCTCATTGTTGTGTAAATATTTCCTGCAAACTTTGTGGCTTTCCCAGGGCTGATGAAGAACGAGGTCTGGTGCAGACAATGGGTATAGAAAGTCGAAATTCAAACTCATTCGCTCCTCGTGACACTCATAAACTAACCAAACATTTTGTAATGGATAGGACACAACCTCATAAAACAAACCAATAATTTTGCAGGTGGCTAAAACCCACATGAGAAGAAAACAGAGCAGAGATCAAGCAGCGGATGAAGAAAACAAGACAACCATAATCTTATCATCATACTTTTCCGTTGAGCTCCTTACGGAGCATGACGTCATCACTGTGGCTGGTACTACAGGAAACCTGCTCCAAGCATTGACATAATGTTGCAGCAGGGGTTTCTGTGACAATTAGTTTTATATGATGAGGTTACCAGGCCATTGCACAACCTCTTTCCACGAGACGTGCCCCATTTTTCTATACGTCCACGTCTCAAGGGCCTCATTTTTTGTCCTTTAACAGCTTGTTCATTGTCCATGTTTCTACACCATTCAGTAACGAAGAAAATATATGGCATTTGATGATTTTCAGTTTGAATTTGTGAGTTAGTTATACAACAAAGAATTCATACAACAAAGAAGTTATACAACAAAGAATTCATACAACAAAGAAGTTATACAACAAAGAAGTTGGTTGTTTTATATCGTGTAAAGCGCAGACATGATGACATCCGACTACAGCCAAAACTGGCGTACTAGGCCATCCACTGAGAAAATAATGCACCATGTCAAGCACGCTATGCGGTTCGTCGCTTAGAAAGAGTTAATGTATTGGAAACTTTATGTGTTCGAGTAAGTTACCCGCATAAACATGGCGGAAAATAATTCTGATGTGCTCTATCTGCTGCATGTCCTGATAATGGCGCTAATTCTTCTATGGTTATTTCATTCTTTGCCATTCCATTTCAACTTGACTGGATCTTCTTAGTCAAACTTATCATGACTTATGATCAATGCACCGCGAAACAAAAAAAGAAAAACCTGCGTACTCTTTTCACAGGTGTTCAATTTAGCTTTCATTGTGTGTGGTAGGGGATGCAGTTTAAGGGAAGAATTAAAGGAATGAGACAGTAAAATAGGAACATTCGATAAAACATTTAAGCAAGAGGTAGGGGTCATAAAGGGTAGGTAGTAAACAGGTTGGCGTGATGTAGCCGTGAGCTCACCAGGGCTCCATAAAAAAATAGGTGACTAAGAATAGGAGGAGATAAGTGATTGACCTTAGGTCAGTTGACCAGACCAATCAAAGGGGAAGGATACTTAGCGGTCAGAGGAGAATAGGAAAATAGGTTTTTCACGGGCAGATTACACCACAATCAACTACAACAAAATAATATACTATTTAACAAACGTGAAGAAGAAAAATATAGACATCTTACACGACCTGAACATCGAGGAAAACTGGCTTATAAACAATATCATGTCCCGGAAACTGAAATACTTTGGATACATTAAACGTCATAGTGGTTTAGAAAGGGCAGTGATGGAGGGTATGGTACCTGGAAGGCGAGGCAGTGGCTGACTAAGACGACGGTGGACACAGGACATTGAAGACACCTTGAATACAACAATGAAGGAGGCGGGAAGGATGGCTAGTCTTTCAGGCGGGCTGTGATGAGAGCGGCGTTCTGCAAAGGACATGCTACATGATGATGATGTAGTGTACAATGTTCCGTGTGACCCCCGGGGGTCACTGAAGAAAGAAAGAAACAATATGGCGACTACGTCCTCATGCCTGTCATACAAGGCGACTGATATGAGGTTGTGCATCAGGTGGTCACTCAATCATGTAAAACACATGTCCACAGAAAACACCAGCTGCTAGGGCGTGTGTGTGTGATTGCTTGGTGCAGGCTACTGCAAGGTGTCCAGCTGCTGCGGTTGCTCCATTCTCAATAAGGAGCGAGAAGGACGATGATGAAGATCATGATGATAATGATAATGGTGATGATAGCGATGATGACGATGATGATAATTATGATGAGGATAAAAACGGTGATGATGAAAATGATGATGATGGTGATGATGATGATGTTGATGATGATGTTGATGAAAGGCACAATGCAGCTTTTACTGACCTTGTTTTTGATCCATGGTATATTGTAATTCTAGTTACAGCTACAAGAATTGAAATTTTCTTGTTGAGTTAATGATAAAATAAACTTTAACGTATTTTCTGTGCCGACTAAGAGATGTGTTTCTATGCTGTTGTTCGGGCTCTTCTGTTGTTCATCCATCCTGCCTTTATATACAAAATATTGCACCAAATCACGTGACTTAGTTACGTCATTAAGAATTGAGGTAATCCCAGTTAAAAGCGGTACAGTAGAACTCCATTTATCCGAACCCCTTGGGACCGAGCATCGTTCGGATAATCAAATGTTCGGATAATTGGATTACATAATGTATCGAGTACATGTACACATACGCTCGTATTTCTAAAAATAATTAACCATCACAAGGGAAATACACATTAAAACATATTTACATGTACTGTAATAATAATACCCACACTGTATTAGATCACCGTATCACCAAAATCTTTTATTACACAGCAGTGCATGTACTACTTGTATTAATTATGTTTTTTTAAGAAAGAGAAATGTTTTCAAAATAACATTACAAACGATTCAAAACCATGCGCAACTTACGTATACATGTACTTGCACAGATGTAGCCCACTATTTAAAATAATGAGGAATCCTCTTTTGCACCAAACTGGATAGTCTCCTTTTGGCTGCTAAGTCCCGCATTCTCTTCAACAGCAGAAGCTGTGTAGGACAGCTGTCATCTTCTTGCTCGTACCAAGCCATCGCTGTTTCTAGTGCTATAAAGGCCTCTTCAGGACTTGGTCGACGTTTTGGGTTTTCTTCATAATCTACAAGTACATCATGTACTTCTGAGGAGTCTTCATCATCGGTCACTACATGTATTTGGTTTTCTTCTTGCACAAAAGACAAAATTTCTTCGTCATTCAAAAACTGAAAACCAGAATCATTATCATCTTCTAGCCACGTGTGTGCATCATCTTTGTCACAGTCCGAAAATCCGGGCATTGCTTGAAACAGTTCCACAACTTCATTTATACAATCATCATTTGTGTCCACTGCAGTAGTTTCATTTCCTTCTTTTTTTCCCAAGCAATCTATTCCAAGCCTTGTTGAGATTATCTTGTGACAGGGTGGTCCAAGCATCAGCTAACATATAGCAGCAGTCTTTGAGATTAAGCTTCTTGGAAAACGCCACCACACTTTCTTCATCTTCAGCCAACAATAAACGACGCAGGACTTCCTTCTTGTACATCTTTTTAAGTTTTGCTATAACACCCTGATCCATTGGTTAAATCAGTGCTGTTACATTAGGAGGCAGAAAAATTACTTTAAAATTTGCATCAACTGCATTCAATGTATCCGTCTCTGGATGAGATGGTGCATTGTCCAGTAGAAGAATTACTTTTCCAGTTTTCTTTTCTTGTTCTCTCAACCTCTTCACATTTGGGATGAACTGATTTGTATACCAATCAAGAAATATTTCACTATTCATCCAAGCACTCTTCTGTGCTTTGTAGCACAATGGGAGACATGTCACATTCTTTAAACAACGTGGTTTTTTTTACTTTGCCGATCGTTAGCACCGGTAAATGATGACTTCCACTGGCATTCGCGGCTACCAAAATTGTTACTCTCTATTTGCACTTTTTAAACCCAGGGGCAGCTGCTTTGCGCTGAGATGCAAGTGATTTTTGAGGCATTGATTTCCAGTATAAGCCAGTCTCATCGGCATTATACACATCATCGAGTGAATAACTTTCTTCTTCCAAAAAAGCCAAGAGTGTTTCTTTAAAATTTTCAGCGGCAGTTGCATCGCTAGATAAAGATTCCCCTTGAATCTCCAATCCTCGTATGCCATGACGAGATTTAAAGTTTCTTAACCATTCCTGGCTAGCCTTAAAGTCAGGAGGACCGTCAAGTTGATTGTTGAACTGAAGTGCCTTTTCACACAATAGAGAGCCAGAGATAGGTTCCCCTTTGCTTCTTCTTTGCACAAACCATATATACAAAGCCTCTTCCAATTTCAAATCTTTCGCATTTCTCATGGTTTTACGTTTCTTCGACCCATTTTCACTATCCAATTTCGATGCAAAACTCATAATTTTATCCTTGTTACTTTTGATGTCCGAGATTTTAGCTTTCCCAACATTGAAAATTCTGGCAAGTGAAGACACAGTTTCACTTTTTCCTAGTCTCTTGATAATTTCTGTTTTCGTTTCAATTGACAAAACATTGTGGTTCCTTTTATATGCATTAGGCCTACTGGAAGATGCCTTATCGCACAGAGAAATACTTGTACACCAAAATTATTCTGCTGTGGTAGCAGAGACAATTATTTTAAGTTGAACTGTCTGTTTAGCCAGTGTTCTGCCTAGAACGCACTCGTACACTGGATTGGTAAACTAGATATTAACTGACTTTATGATATAATGATCTAACTGACTTCCTGTATGTAAGCGACCGACCATTAGCCCATCCCATCCTCTACAAATTGTTCGCACACATTTGAAGCTTGCCGCATCAAAAGATTCAGAATTGTAGTCTAACGTGACTGGTGGCACCTGGTTTTTTTTTTTTCTGGACAAAGTGTTCGGATAATTGGATGTTCGGATAATTGGGGTTCGGATAAATGGAGTTCTACTGTAAGTGCTATTTAATAAAACATATGTCGATTTCAGGATACACAATATACGAGTACAAACACATTCTTGATCAGTCACTGGCGGTGTTACTGGGAACGTACCAGGAAGCTGTTAACAAATATTGATTTTTTTAATAATAAGCAACGCCGCAGGAACTAACTAACTAACTAACTAACTAACTAACTAACTAACTAACTAACTAACTAACTAACTAACTAACTAACTAACTAACTAACTAACTAACTAACTAACTAACTAACTAACTAACTAACTGACTGACTGACTGACTGACTGACTGACTGACTGACTGACTGACTAACTAACTAACTAACAACCAACCAACCAACTAACTATTAACTAGTTTAGCTAGCTAACTATTTAACTAACTAACTACCTAAATAGCTAGCCAGCCAACCAACTAACTAACCAACCAACCAACCAACGAACCGACCGACCGACGAACGAACGAACTGACTAACGAACTAAGGAACTAAGGAAAGAACGAACTAACGAACTAACGAACTCACTAACTAACTAGCTAACTAGCTACCTAGCTACCTAGCTCACTAGCTAGCTAGCTAACTAGAAAACTAGCAAACTAGATAACTAGCTAATTAGCTAACTAGCTAACGAGCTAACTAGCTAACTAACTAGCTAACTAACTAACTAACCAATTAACTAGTTTAGCTAAATAACTAACTAACTAGTTAGTTTTTTAGTTAGCTAAACTAGTTAATTGGTTAGTTAGTTAGCTAACTAGCTAACAAATAATCTAGCTAACTAATTAACAAACTAGGTAGCTAGATAGCTGGCTAACTAGCTAACGAACTAACTAGCTAACCTACTAGCTAGCTAAATAACTAACTAACTAACTATCTAGCTAACTAACTGTCTAACTAACTAACTAACTAACCAGCTAGCTAACTAGCTAACTAACTAACTGATAAGCCAACTAGCTAGCTAATTAACTAACAAACTAACTCGCTAACTAACTAACGAATGAACGAGCGAATATATATTTCATCAGGATAAATAATCTCTCATTATTGCCTTTTTTTCCATTTATGCCCTGCATAAACGTTCTTCGCTTCAGTAATAAGTAATCAATATGATCAAAGCATTCAATTATTGAGCAACCACGTGTATATTCACAAACTCATACAAGCAAGCAAGCACGCACGCACACACACACACACACGCACGCACGCACGCACGCACGCACACAGAGTGATTAGGGGGAGGAAGAGACAGAAAAAGAGAGAGATAGAGGGGGAAGCAATAAAACAAATACATTTAAATTAAAGTCACAGCTATAGCTTTTTCAAATGCATATTCAAGAAAACATTGTATGAACTAAATGGAAAAAAAAAACAAACAACAACTAAACAGGTAATACGTCTTACTAAGACAAAGGATAAGGAAACCTACGTTGCGGCCACAAGGCCTTCGTCAGGGACAGACAAACAAAAGACAGAAGGTAAAGAAAGTGAGAATTAAGTGGAGAACATGAAACTATAGAAATAAGAGGCAAATACTCCCTGATAGTGTCACATGTCGGGACGACAATTGCCACTACTGATCCGGAAACCGGAAGTGAATAGTACATTGAAACTGTAAATAAAAAATAATGGAAACAAGGACTGGAAAACCGAGTTGGGTAAAAAGAAGAGAAAAAAAATTTTAAACCGTTTATTACAAGATAAACATAATAATTCAGAGACTGGTGGATTCTCTTAGACGAAATATAATGACAAATTGGAGTCACTGGAATTGGAAAACAAACAACTTCAACGACTTAATAGTGAATAGAAAAAATGAGAACGTGGATAGGTTGGCATCATTAGAGACATTACTACTTCAACAACAAACTAAAACGACTGAACTTGAAAAAGTTAATGTAGGACAGTGTTATGAAATTGCACAGAAAGATTCTGAAGTTTGAAGGTTAAGTCACAAGGTTGACAGTTTATTAGATGTTATTTTACGGAATAAAATACCATCATACGATGACGATGACAAAGTTACTGTACGGCATGCCAACAACAACAAAGGTTGTGTTAAATTGTCTACACGACATGACAAAGTTAAAGTATCATTTCGAGGTAAGTATAACTTCCCTCACCATCACTCCTATGCCAGGGCTTATTTGAGGGTGATGCATGCGACATGCCAGAAGCAGTGATCGTGGTGTGACAAACCGTCCAACAAGCCAGTGTATGCCAACTAAGTGAAATGAATTTAAAGAAAGACATGCTCACTATGCATCTGATCGTAAGAGGACGGATCAGGCTGAATAAATGTGACCCTGAATTGACTGATATACGTCATATTGGTACACATAATGGTGATAGAAATGGTTATACATACTTGAATATACAGAATAGTGTCAATACATGTGGTACAGATGATGGTCTTGCTAAATCTATTGAGAAAAATGATACATGCAATAGGCAGACAAATGATAAAGTTTCTCATTCGACTGTAGTTGCGCACCATCCTTGCGCACAATTTCGTACTATTAAGGTTTCTTATGATGGTTATAATACACGCTCCCGCACCGTATTAGTGCGAAATTTACCACCATGCACGACATGGTGCGACCTATCTGAATTTTTTCAGTACACTGCTGACGTCAAATTTGTGCGTCCTGTGTCTATCAACAGTTGCATTTATTACGAAGCATTTGTTAACTTTTACACCAATGACGATGCACGCAGCGTTGCCGCTCTTTATGATGGAACTTATTTTCAGAACATTGCATCGATGTAAGATCGGTACCCAGTTCATCACCATGCAGATTTTAGTGCGTTCTTGGGTGTACCCATCATGCTCCACGGGTGGTTTTGTTAAATGTGTGACGTACGGTGGAACAGTGGAATTTTATCCAACTGCCATTGTTAACATTGCAACCCCATTTTGTCAGGAAGGATTAAAGTGTGTCCTTTAAAGAATCCAATCGCTGATTTTATTTATGGCCGTTTCCACGGTGGCAAAGATTGCACGCCTGGTGAAATGAGAGAGTGGGAACGGCAACACATGTTATCTGCATATGCAGTTACAATCATGCCACATACACTGGCTCAGATACATGCTGATGATAAGGGTAACTTTCACATTATTATTAACAATACGTCATTTGCAAACATGCATAAAACCGATCATTCTTTGGCTAGAGTTTGTCGGTCGGCAGTTATTGATTCTCACCAGTTCAGATTACAGACTATTGCTGGACTTGAGGAAGATGATGATACTGAGGTAAAAACTCAGAGCGAGAGTCAGACAATGGTCGATACTGCACATTCTCAGGCTAAAACACTTAATTATGGTTGGAGATTTGTTTATGTCAATCTGTGTCAATCTGTGTCCAACACAAAAAGACTCCATTCACCACAAAAGCGTGCAGTGCGTCTAGTTTATGACAACTGCCAAACACGGTGTGTAGATCTATATAAAGATCTCAAAATACTGCCTCTAAGAAAGCGCTTTCTGTTCAACAAAGTTAAATTTGTTCACAAAATCCTGTCACAGAATGCTCCAACATATCTGTGGCCAATGTTCAAATACAATGAAACACGCAGTCAACGCGTTAACAAAATACAAGTGCCCAAGCCTAGGCTTGACTTATTCAAGAAAAGCTTAGCTTACTCTCCTGCTCATCTTTGGAACTATCTTCCACATTATCTAAAACATAACAACCTCAGTCCCTATTCATACATCCGTATACTTTTCGAATACTTTATGAGTTCTGATTATCGGCAACCCCCCCCCCCCCCCCCCCCCCCCCCCCCCCCCCCGAAAGTGATTATTTTTCCGAACAAATGATATAATATCGAATGTAGGTTTAATGATGATGTTTGTGCTTTTCAACATACTTTATTTCATGGTGATACTTAGTTAGTACTTTTCAACATACTTTATTTCATGGTGATACTTAGTTTGTACTTTTCAACATATTTTATTTCATGGTGATACTTAGTTTGTACTTTTCAACATATTTATTTCATGTTTATAATTAGATACTGTGAATGTGAGTATGCTATTATTTTACCTTTACAACGTTGCATTCTTTTACAATGATGGGTAAAATGTATGTGAGAATACATGAAATCAGTATAAAAGACGAGAGAAAGGAAAAGCAGAATGTCAGATGGGCCTGGGTGCCCAATTCTCAACCCTTTGAGAAATAAAGTTCGTTCGTTCGTTCGTTCTTTCTGGGGGAGTCCGTTACAGTAGAACTACTGGAAAAGCAAGCGAGAGGGTCTGCAAAGCTTTGTGAGCATCATTATTTTTAAACGTTTTTTTTTTTCATCCCAGAAACAATGTCGATTAGTTAGTTATATTAGGGCATGTATATAAAATACGTTATGGAAGATTATTTTTACTATTTTGATTATTTCCCTTGATTTCTCTCTTGAAGCTATTTCACCTTGATCACAGCTTTGGGGTGCATGAATTTAAACGGAAAAATGTTTGCATCGTTCAACCGAGACTCAAGATTCCGTCGGTTATATGTGGACGTATGTCAAATAAGAAAGATCTTTTGATTTTGCGTATTCGGCATCTTATTAAGCAGTTGTTTTTAAATAAAATGTTACTACGTTTTGGCGAAGCTCGCTAAGTCCATCAGCTTTATTAGGGCGCATGTTCAAAATGAGAGAGCATGCGGTCTGAAATAATTTGATTACTAACTTTATCACTAACTTTTAAATAAAATGTCGCCTCCTTGTGGTAAGGCACGTGCCGTTCAACCAAGACCCAGGGTTCTTTGGTTATTGTTATTGTTGAACAGAAACCCACAGGTGCCCAGTCTCCCTCAGTATATGTCGTAGAGTGTGGATGTTAACGGTTCCTGTAGCTCGCTGGTTGTATACACGGCGGATGCATCCTCTTATACGACCATCTCTACTAGCTTTTCGTGTGATGCCAAATTCCAACAGTCTTAACCTTGATGATTGTCGTGTGGTGCGTATTGGGGCAACTACGATAGTAGTTTTTGCCAGGAATAGCCTATGATATATTAGGTAGAAGGTCTCTAGAAATTGGCTCGTTAAGAAAGAATAAAGACCTATTCGAGATAGGGACAAGAAGACGGGAATGCGAATGCTTTCTACTGGACAGTGTTTTCTAATTAATTATGGAAAGAGTTCTGTTTCCCCACGACCTTTCGCTTCTGCCCTTAGATCCCGTAACAGAAAAAGCTCCCAACCTCATCTGAGTATAGAAATGTTCCTATAGGTGAATATGTAACACCGACAGCACGAGTGATACATTAACAAACTTGATAATGATCAAACGATCGTTGGGTTTATTAATTAATTATCCACACATATAGGGTTAGTAATGGTTAGAACGTGATGATGGTTGATGCG
The DNA here is from genome assembly GCA_024509875.1 of Oreohelix idahoensis. NCBI lineage: Eukaryota > Metazoa > Mollusca > Gastropoda > Stylommatophora > Oreohelicidae > Oreohelix > Oreohelix idahoensis. The sequence goes on from JAMPIV010005671.1 coordinate 343,036, forward strand.
TGATGCCATATGATGATGGATGGTATCCGCATGTCTGGTTTTGTGTAGTGTGTAGATGTGTTCAGTCAAAACAATGTTCATACAACAATAACAGGGCAATCCACATAGGACGTCAGTAAACTCACGACGTATAAAGTCAATGAGTCTTGAAACAGCCGTTGACGTTTTTCTTCATTATTTATTGTGGACGCCACAGTGACAAAATGGTTACGCAAATGTGTAGGCACATCAAACAGTCATTATCACAGCAACATTCAATACAGCAATAGACGGTAAACAGCATTACAATGATGAGTCAGATGCATGTTATATTTCAAAGTGCTGTAAATGTAGTCAGGTGAACAACTCCATCCTTTTCTATAACAGCCAGGTGATAACCAGATGTATGAGATCAGTTCACTCTCCTTAGTTTGACTTCAGCAAGACAGACACGTCTGCCGAAGTATAAATAATGTCCTCAAGAATATCCTCTAGATAATAAAGGTTTTCTAAACCTAGTTCATTTAACAAAGTAGCAAGTAATGGTCCTTGGTACATGCATCAACCGATGCAGTACAATGCAGCGACATGTGAGCTGGGAAAGAACATCTCGTGACGACGACTTTCGGAGACAGGCTATGAATCGAAATCGCTCACGACCCAAAATCGATAGAGTTAATGAAAAAGTCAATTTACCTTGCTTTCATGAAATACACAGAAATATCACGCCTCCCGACATGTGGGAAAACACTAGAGGTATTATCTCGACTAAACGAAATATCCATAAGAGGACTACACATCCCTGACAGAACAAAAATAGCGGAGATCCCCTCTTCAACGAGGCATCTCTTTCGCCATTCCAAATCGCTCACTCCCACTAGTGGTGGGCGGAAACCGATCGACAAAGAACAAGACAAGTCATGCGCAGTCCAGCGCAAAATGACCACAGCTCAAACTTAACTGCATTCGATACCAACGCGAGAAGACAAATGCTTACCGAGAAAAGTGACTATAGATTTCAAGCAGTTGTTGCCCTTGCGTTATAAAACAGACATTGAAACAAAACGATGTTGCGAGAATTTATCACGCAACATATCACCACCTCCTCCCGATAAAAAAAAATGTGGAACATATTTTTTTTTTTTAAATATCAAAGAGCATGCGATAAGCGGCTCAAAACGCACGAATTATGCGCTGATAATTAACTAAATTGCCAAACAATAGGCTAATTATAGAGTGTCTGGTGAGGATATACCTCAACAGAAAAATAAATATGTCTCAAAAAATATTCACATCGGGGAGGTGTCACCAACACACATCACGTTAGCATGTAAACACAATATACGTATGCAAGTTACTATAATCATCATTAAACAGCATACTCTAATATTGTCTTTAAAAATGGATGTACAAATCTGATAGGAAAATTTAAATAGTACATTCTTTGACATGTAATGACATAAGTACATAGTAAAGTTAAACTACATGACGATCCAGGACATATGCTCTGGTATTCCGAGGGTAAGTACACAATCTAGAACTCGTAAGGTAAGTCCTCAGCTCAACAATGACATTCTGAGAAAGTACAAGCAATATAATGCTAATTAATAACTAATATGCTTCATCAGGTACAATACATTATTAATAATTGTGGCTGTTTAGTAAACTAACGGCCCTTATATTAACTACTCAGTCCTCCTCTATCATTTTAAAAAACGAACAGAAGAAGATGACAACAAAGCACGATAGTGTGTACATATAAAGTAAGTACAGATGTGCTAATCTATTGTAGAAATATAGGTGTGTTATGACTCTGTAATATATAGGAATATAGGACAGAAGTATTAGTTGGAGTCATGTGGGCATCTAGACAAAATGTCAGCCATCACATTATCAGCACCACGGATAGCTCGTACCGTGAAGTGAAAAGGTTGAAGAGCTATAGCATATCGAGTGGATCTCGAACTCTTCAAATTCTTAGTCTGAATAGCTGTAAGAGCTTTCTGATCAGTCTCTAGAATGAAATATGCGCCCAGGAGGAATCTTTGTAGCTTTAGAATTGACCAAACCATCGCTAACAACTCACGGTCTAAAACCGAGTAGTTCCTCTCTGCCGCATTTAGTTTTTCTAGAAATGTACATAACAGGATGCAGAGTATTTGCATATTCTTGCATCAGTGCTGCTCCAATCCCAGTGGATGAAGCATCACTCCGAAGAACAAAAGTCCTATCAAGAGTAGGTAATCTTAAGATGGGAGGAGAAGAAAATATATTCTTGATTTGGTCTAGTGAAGATTGGCATTCTTCAGACCAACGGACCAGATTAGGCGAACCTTTCTTCAACACTGTTGAGAGAGGTGCCATGATCGAAGATAAATTTGGAATAAATCTCCCATAAAATTGAATTAAACCTAAGAGACTCCTAACTTGTTTCTTCGTTTTAGGAACAGAGATGTTCAGTATTTTGGAAGTATTGTGGTCTTCTGTCTTCAAGAGACCATGACCAACACGATGACCCAGGAAAGAGATTTCACCAAAACCAACAAAAGCTTTAGAAGGTTTTGCTGTCAAATTATTCTCACGTAGAGTGAACAGTAAGTCATATAACCCTAAATAGTGATCTTCCCAGGTATCACTGAAGAGACAGATGTCATCTAAGTATGCGATGACATCCGAACGATGTGACAGAATTCGACGCATCATGCGAACGAAAGTGGCAGGGGCGTTCATGAGACCAAAAGGCATAACATTCCATTGAAATAGACCCCTAGGTGTAGAAAAAGCAGTAAGAGGTTTGGCATGCTCTGCTAAAGGCACTTGCCAATAACCTTTAGACAAGTCAAGTTTAGTGAAGAATCTAGAATTAGAAAGTCTAATCAGTAGATCTTCTAACAAAGGCATCGGTTCAGCGTCGAACTTTGTGACCTGATTCAATTTGCGATAATCAACGCAAATTCGTATGTTCTTATCCTTCTTCCGGACAATAACCATGGAAGAAGAATATGGTGAAGTCGATGGTTCAATTATATTTAATTGAATCATTTCATCCAATTCCTTTTCCACTTGCGACTGAAAGTGTATAGGAATAGGATACGGCCTAACCCTAATTGGATTATTGTCGGTAAGAATTATGTCATGTTCTATGACATCTGTGTGTCCAGGAATGTCAGTGAGAACATCCTGAAATGTTTGTAACATCGACGAGACTTGTCGATGTTCGTCACCAGAAAGATTAGGAGAAACAGAAACGTTTTTCCAAGATTCCGTGGAATGTAATGGAACCACTGGAAGGGGAAGATTGACATCAGAGAAGGTAGCTTCCTCATCCTGAATGACAGACAGGGATGAATAATGACCGTGAGGTGCAGGAGCATCATCCGTTGCCTGGAAAATAGGCAGCAAATAGTCCGGACGTTCGTGAAATTCCGAAAGCATGTTTATGTGGAAAGTTTTATGCTTTCCATCAATATCGACCACATAGTCAACATCGGAAATCCGAGAGACTATTGCATACGGACCTTTCCATGCAATAAGAAGTCTATTTTCCCTACTGGGGAGTAGGACGAATGCTTTGTCACCTGGACAAAGTTGTCGTAGACATCTATTCTTGTTAGCAAACTGCCTTGCCTTCTCTTTAGCAATTTCTGATGAAGCAGTTGCTAGCTTACATGCCTCAATGATCTTTTGTCTAAGAGCAATGACATACTCATATGAGGATTGAGTTTCATCGCTAATATCATCGGCAGTGATGAGATCGTGTAATAAAGACATAGGGCCGCGTGGACGCGCGCCAAAGACAAGTTCGAAGGGAGAAAATCCTGTGTGTTCATTAGGGACTTCTCTATAGGCAAAGAGAGCCGCGGGTAAAACCCTGTCCCAATCTTGAGGATGATCTTCAGTTATCTTACCAAGCAAAGTCTTGAGCGTTCTATTCAGACGCTCAACTAACCCATTAGACATAGGATGGTAGATACTACTGAGAGATCGTTCAATATGTAAGGTAGACATTACCTGTGACATAGTGTCAGATATGAGTTGAGTGCCATGGTCTGACAATATTTCTCTGGGGAACCCCAAGCGAGAAAATATCAACCAAAGAGCATCTGCGATATCTGTAGTAGATATGCTCTTAAGAGGAATAGCCTCTGGCCAACGTGTGCACATATCGACACATGTAAGGATAAACTGATGTCCTCTGGCCGACTTGACCTTAAAAGGGCCAATAATATCTATGGCCATTTTCTGAAACGGCCGAATAGGAATGTCAGCAGCCTGGATAGGCGCAGCATGTCGTGGTCTTCTAGATTTGACCTCCTGACATACCTTGCATGATCGGCAGTAAATACGAATGTCCTTATTGACAAAAGGCCAAAAGAAAGCCGCAAGGACTCTCGACTTCGTACGGGCAAAACCCATATGTCCAGCACATTGCGAGTCATGAGCATGTTGTAATATTTGGACTCTCATGCTCTTGGGAACAAGAATTTGCGAATGTGCCGACGTAGTCGAATCTTGTACCATACGTACAAGTACGCCGTTTCTCATTGCAATCCAAGATTTTCTATTTGTATCCTGATTCGGATCACCTTTCTTCGCAAGAACGAAGAATTTTTTTAAAGAAGGATCTTCTTCTTGCAATTTTATGAAAGAGTCACGAGTAATTACTAAGTGACTATCTTGGCTATCAACTTCATTATCACTATTCAGTGAAGTTTCGGGTGTTTGTAGAGCTTGTGCTCTTGTAACTACTGCATTTGTAGCTTGCATGTTATTATCTTCCCAAGCAGCAATCTGCTGTGGGGTACACTCCCTAACTCCGTGAATACGACCAATAATAAGGTCCGCAATAGGATTAGGTAAGAGACAAGCATGCACATCTCCAGTAAAGAAAGGAGTGGCAATGCGAATTACAGCAGTAGGATATTTTTCTAGAGTGCCGCCAAATGTGACACATTTAATAACCCTTCCTGTAGCACAAGATGGATCTACAAGCGATTGTCTAACACCAATAGTGGTGCATCCGGAATCGAAAAGTAGTGAGACCGGAGTATCATTAACAAGACCCTTATGTAGAATTAAAGAACCCCTCCCGTCATGCGCAACAGCAGCAGGAAGAGCGGGAAGTGGGTGACCACAACTCAAAGTAGTTATGGTACCCGGTTCGAATAAAGTACTGCATTGGGGGCATTTGTTTGCTCTCTCAAAGTCAAAAGCAGAACTAGTGACAGCGTCAAAGTTTTTACTATCAACAACATGATTACAGGCTCCCTCAGTTTCCTGTTGTACAGCATTAGCCTGCTGATATCTCTTTTTTTTGTGTTGAGATCTACCCCGACTATTATTACCTCTGAAGTTATCAGAGTTATTATTATCTCTGCAGTTATTATTGTCTCTATTGTAATTGTTATCCTGGTTCGAATACCAGTTTCCACGATTACTATCATGTTCACATTGATGCGAACATCTATTTGTTTGGTTTTGAGATCTTCGGCAGCAATAACCTCTATTACCATATCCTCTTTTGAAATGCCTATAATTATTAGGGTGATAGTAACGACCACTATCAGGTTGTCTCCAATTCTTCGAAGAAGAATCACCATGAAATTGGTTTCCATGATTTTGACAGAAATTACCGCTGCCCTTTCTATCAAAATTTTGTTGGGATCTACGAGCAAAGTTTTGACCATACGGAGCTGCCGAAGCAACTGGTAAACCTTCTTTCACCTTAGAGTTACCCATGGTTATGTGTGGGTGCGCAGTTACGTATTGGCAACAGAAATCTTCCATTTCTTTTATTGTTTTAGGTTTACGTTCATGAAGGAAAGCAAGGAAAGACTCATTGACAGACGACATGACTTTGTCTCTAAGTATTAAGTCCATAAGTCCTTCATAAGTTTTTTCCGTCTTAGATAGTTCAACCCATCGTGAGAAAGTAATGCGTATTCTTGCAATAAACTCGGAGAATTCAACTCCATTTTCAGGTAACATGTTTTTAAATTGTAGACGATAGCCGTCTTCGTTAAGCTGATATTTCTTTAACAAAGCGGCCCTGACAACCTCATAATTGCTCTTGTCAGGTTCATCCACCATATTTAATATACTTAGAGCTTTACCTGTCAGTATCCCTGATAACTGATAAACATATTTTGCTTTGTCTATGTTATGAGCTGTACATGCTTGTTCAAATCTGTCCAGATAGAACATTATGTCATCACTGGAAGGACTAAATGTTGGTAACTTAATCTTAAAAGTATCATTATTAGCCTTCCCAGAAGATGAACCCTTGTTTGAATCATTACCATTACTCATGCTCGTCAATTTCAATTTCTCCAACTCTAAAGCTAAGAGTTTTTCTTCATGTTCCATTTTTGCTTTCCTCTCATCAGACTCTCTTTGTAACTTCCTTTCTTCAGCTTGAGCCTGCATTTGAAGTCTTTCATTTTCAGCTTCTTTTTCAAGTCTTTTATTTTCAGCTTCTTTTTCAAGTCTTTTATTCTCAGCCTCTAGCTGTAGCTTTCTTTCCTCAGCTTCTGATTCCCTTTTTTGTTTTTCCATTTCCATTTGGAATCTCTTTTCATCCACCTGCATCTGCAGTTTCTTTTGTTCAGCTTCCATATGCAGTTTCTTTTGTTCAGCTTCCATTGCTTTATCATATCGAGCAGTTGCAAATTCTTCTAACTTATCACCAGTCTTCCCAAGCAATTTACCCTGCTCAATAAAGTGCTCAAATGTAGACATGTTGTCTAACATATGAGTCCAAAACCTGAAATAATTAACTAATTTATTTCAAACCTAAGTGTAACAAGTCTTAATTAAGCACTTGTATATTCACATCACATTATATTATCCCAGTCTCTGTGGGAAACAAGTCTCCAATCAAAGAACTTGTATATGAAATATCAGCACTCAATTCTTGATCATAAGTGCACTTCTCATTCAATAGTGCACGACACTATTCATCATTCATTTATCATCAGTGTAGTAGTAACAGTGCATTAGCATAGCCCATTAACTAATTACTATAACTGTAAACAATGACTATGTAAACACATGCAGAATGTAAACATTGAAAATGTAAACAATACAAACAATGTAAACAATAACAATGTAAACAATAACAAAGATCAGCAACAATACAAAAACTTTCGCAGAAATCAACTAAAAATAAAGCAGAAATTAATGAAATATCACAAAAAATGTGACGATATCTGCGATATAATTAAACAAAATACATGACACCACAGTGTATAAACAAAAATGTTGTATGAAACTAAAATATAGTCAAGAGTAGGCTAACAAATACAAACAAATCAAAACAAAACTAAAGAATGCGAAATAATAACGAAAACAATATTAAAACATGTCATCACAACTAACATAAATAGCAACAGAAGTCGCTTAGCAAATTCCAGTATCGGAAATTTGCAAACCTTACAGAAAACGCTCACAATAGACGACCTCTATGACGTGGCATAATCTAACGGAGACACCACCCAACCGAGAACCCGCTGAAATATAAACATATAAATATACAAATAACATATAGACATATAACATATAGAATGAGATGATACACAGAAGACTCAGCAGAAGTATAAGGGCACAGTTTACATACAAACAGGCCACTTAACTTAAGGCTTCCAATCGTAGAACAGCAGAAAAACGGATGTCAATCAACGTCCTAAAGAGCGAAGCTCCAACGATGATGGCACATCTGAACTGCTTCCACTGCTAACACGATGGTACAAGAGCTTCTGACATACTGTGTGTTGAGTTGTTTCGGCACTTGACCTTCTAATCCAAAAGTAAGTTGATGGAAATCGGTACTTGGCCTTCTTCAGAAAACAACCCGTTTCAACCGGCACTTGACCTTCTCAAAAAAACGACAGCACTGGAACCTTGACAGCAGCAACTTGCTTGACTTGCGTAAAAGATAACAGCAGTCCGAGTTATCCGGCAACATGTAACAACGCCGGGTACTGTCAAATTCTTGTTTCCGTCAAAAAATTGAAATTTTGACTTTTACCGGGCAACGCCGAGTACTTTGAAAATTTTGAAGATGTTGACTGTATTGAAGAATGTTAATTTCTTGAAGGATGCTGATGAATTCTTGTTGAAAATGAAGTGGGTAAGGGACCCCGTGTTTGCTAGTACCAGAATCAAACCAGCTTATGGCCACCAAATGATGCGTGATGCCATATGATGATGGATGGTATCCGCATGTCTGGTTTTGTGTAGTGTGTAGATGTGTTCAGTCAAAACAATGTTCATACAACAATAACAGGGCAATCCACATAGGACGTCAGTAAACTCACGACGTATAAAGTCAATGAGTCTTGAAACAGCCGTTGACGTTTTTCTTCATTATTTATTGTGGACGCCACAGTGACAAAATGGTTACGCAAATGTGTAGGCACATCAAACAGTCATTATCACAGCAACATTCAATACAGCAATAACGGTAGACAGCATTACAATGATGAGTCAGATGCATGTTATATTTCAAAGTGCTGTAAATGTAGTCAGGTGAACAACTCCATCCTTTTCTATAACAGCCAGGAGATAACCAGATGTATGAGATCAGTTCACTCTCCTTAGTTTGACTTCAGCAAGACAGACACGTCTGCCGAAGTATAAATAATGTCCTCAAGAATATCCTCTAGATAATAAAGGTTTTCTAAACCTAGTTCATTTAACAAAGTAGCAAGTAATGGTCCTTGGTACATGCATCAACCGATGCAGTACAATGCAGCGACATGTGAGCTGGGAAAGAACATCTCGTGACGACGACTTTCGGAGACAGGCTATGAATCGAAATCGCTCACGACCCAAAATCGATAGAGTTAATGAAAAAGTCAATTTACCTTGCTTTCATGAAATACACAGAAATATCACGCCTCCCGACATGTGGGAAAACACTAGAGGTATTATCTCGACTAAACGAAATATCCATAAGAGGACTACACATCCCTGACAGAACAAAAATAGCGGAGATCCCCTCTTCAACGAGGCATCTCTTTCGCCATTCCAAATCGCTCACTCCCACTAGTGGTGGGCGGAAACCGATCGACAAAGAACAAGACAAGTCATGCGCAGTCCAGCGCAAAATGACCACAGCTCAAACTTAACTGCATTCGATACCAACGCGAGAAGACAAATGCTTACCGAGAAAAGTGACTATAGATTTCAAGCAGTTGTTGCCCTTGCGTTATAAAACAGACATTGAAACAAAACGATGTTGCGAGAATTTATCACGCAACAATGGTGAAAGATGATTCACACAAAACACACAGATGAGATAATAAAATTGCAATTAATTAAGTAGTAGTTAATTAAGAATGCACTGGTGCAAAGCGAAACGATGATGATGTGATATGATACGTGTTACCACAATGGTGAGTAATCTACACAGTCCATGTGTCTCTAAATGCTTCTCATTGGTATGATGATTCACACGTATGCATAAAATGTCCCAAGTTGTTATATGTTATGTCGAGTGGGGTATCTCTTAGTCGATGACGTTCTGATGAAAACTGTTGTCGTACTGAGAACGGTGACGATATATATATATATATATATATATATATATATATTCCTTTACTGTTTGAGTATATCTCTGTAGTATTGATCAACAGTTAATAGCTGTCATATGAACAAAAGGTATGTTGTCTAATCTCCCGAGAGTACTGGTCAGGCTGGATATCTTCACGAAATGTTAGTGATATGTAGACTCATAATCTTGCGTATGTAGTCGAGATTCATAAAATATACTTTAGAGTCTGCTTCATAGAATGCGCTTAAGAGTGTGTTGCACTTGGTATAAGTATGAGATTCCACTTTTGAGCTCTTTAGCTTGACTTCAGATAATAATGATCTTTCGAGTGATTTGAACTTGTGATAACTATGTATTGAACTTGTAAGCCAGCAGTAAACGGGTGACGAAAAATGCTGAGTCCACCTTCTGACTTTTGGGTGAGACAATATTCCTTTTTTTATTGAGGAATAAAAGATGTCCTATGGCGAATTCTGCTAGCCAAATGTCCGTTTTTGATAACTTATTTCTGGTTAGACGTCAGACACGTTGCGTGTAGACTCTCTTCTGATGAACTTCTTTTCCCTTCGCAAAATCCTTTAAGAACACAATTCCCCACAGAACTGAATTATCATCCACTCTGAATAAACACGTGCATTTAGGCTAGGCGTTATAGGGATTGTATCTCTGCCTCACGATGTAAAACCTGGACTGCCCTCTCTAGCGAGCTACGCGGTATTATATTTCTGGAAGTCCACTGTGGGTTTCTTAGATCCGTGACGTACAGCTCCGCCCATACAACCAATCCCTAATAGCCTCTCTGGTCGCTCATTCACAGCATCGCTCTTGTCCCCTGTCAGTCCAAACGTGGGTGTGGTAATTCGCGACCAACTTTCGTTGCCTGGCTTGTTTGACAAACAGGTAGTGAGATAATTGGCTGGCCAATTCAAAAGTGATGTCACATTATTCTCTGGCTGTTTATCATTTCGTGTGTTGGCGGCACTCTTAGTTCCCTCCGCCCATTGTCGCCAGCATGCTAACATGTCCTCTTTGTGGCGCCGCCTATTGTATTACATGCCGGTTGCTTTAAACAGCATGAGACATTTTCACCTGGCCAAGCTGGGCGTCCAATGTGGTGACCTGACCAAGCAACAAAGATAACAACAGTTCACAGAAATTGTATAATGCCCAGATGTCTGATTGGGATGACCAGATGTGTTTTCACCAGATTTATCACGATGCAATGTGGGCTTCAAACGATAATGTTAGGTATGGGGACTCAATCAAATGACTTTACTTCCCCCGATGAAAGAACAAATGCGGTTCTCTAGATACCGGTCGCGAGTAATCACAACGATGAAATAGCAAATGTGGGATAGCAAATGTGGGATGAAAAAGCAAATGTCGGTGAAAATACAATACGAGAGATGGAGGAAAAGATAGAGCAATAAGGCCTTTGCGCTCGTTTATCACAATGATCCATCCATTGCAGCGTCATTCTCTTAACAGGCGATCATAAATGGTTTTCAGTATCTCCTCCTTATCCATATCCAGTGTCCCCACTGTATGTGCTCTTGATGCTAGTCTGTTAGCTCTCTCATTACCGCATAACCCTGCATGACCAGGCCAGCAGATCTGCACCTGCAGATTCGAAGCTTGAATGAATGTTTTCCATTCATGTCGTAGCAACCATTTTGAACTTTTCGAAGTATGGACTGAGAATCTGACACAATGGCTGCCTTTGTTAATGAAGTTTCAGATATCCACCTTAAGGCTACAGTTACTGCCTCTACCTCCATTCTCATGTTGGAAGTTGTTATCGTGTAAGCCCCGCTATGTTCAGCGACGATTCTGCCCTTTCTCTAGCAGAGAAACCAAAACCAGATGTCGGCTATATTAGGGTGCATTTATTATTTGGGAGCATGCCCAAACATAAAAAGACCTTACTGTCAGGGAATGCTGTTTATCATCTAAGTATTCACTTTGCTAAACTGAGTTTAAATTAGAATCCCCTATTCAAAATTAAAAACATAATTAAAATTTGTCGATGTAAAAAAGACATTTTATTCATCATCATGTGACGTATTCTCTCCAGAACGTTGTCTCCATTACAGCTGCTCTGAACGCATCACGATTCTGGGCAAGTCGACCTGCATCATCCAAAGACAAGCTCAGACTCTCTGTGATGTCCTGGATCCACTGTCGTCTAGGTTGTCCCCTTCCCGTTTTTCCAGGGACCATGCCTTTCATTACTAATTTCCCCAGATTGTTATATCTTTTTTATATGACCGAAAAATTTCAGCTTCCTTGTTGCGATGGTATTTAGGAGCCAATTTTCCTCTACATTTAGCGAGTAAGGCGCTTGCATTGCAGAACAGAATTTAGCTGATAAAGCAGAAGGCAAGCGAGCTGCAAGAAAGGTCAGAATGCACAGAAACGCTTCTATCGACTCTAACCATGTGTGCCCCGTATGTGGCAGGGCCTGTAGGGCCCAAATATGACTAATTAGCCACATAAGATCACGTCACAGATGTGTCACAACTCAAGTCTGAAGCTGTCGACATCTTCGCTTGCGATGGGGAACAACAACTAATGTTTAGTGAGTGCAGTTCTTCTCTGTTGGTCTGTTTTTCTGTCCAGGGTATTCCCAACATCCTCCTATTACAAACAATACATTCTTTCACCTTACATATCACCTTCATCCTCTTTTGTTCTATTTACGGAGTATGGAGCCACCATTACAGCTGGCTTCCTTACAGGGATCCTACACCAAGCCTTCACATGCGCTTGTAGCCCTGTTTTCTGTGGCAATATGTTTTGGATTATGAGGTTGCCAGCCCCGAGACACACCTTAAATTAGTCGCCTTAAACGAATTGGCTGAGGGTGCGTTAAGCCATGATTAACACCCCCATGCGTCACACGCACACACACACATCCAAAAAAAAAAGAAGAAAATTTGGAGAAAATAAAATCAAAATTTGTAAGTTATGTACACAAATCCACAGAATTCATTCTCAGACCCGTGCATAAAACTGATACTAAAACAAGGAAAAATAAAGGAAATTTGACAAATAAATTTATTTTTATTTATTTGTTTTTTACAGAAAACAGACACAAAATAAAATAAAGTCGAAAATGGCCAATTTAATGTCGTTACAATAAACAGCAAAAATTCCTGCCCGATAGGAAATTGATTGAACAGACTGGATCTAACTCTGAGATGAAATGTTAATGTGAAGTACTGTTTTAGTCCATCTCAACTTGTGGCCAAAAGTAACCTGAGGTCATAAATTGACATCATACCGTTAAATCTATCGTTCTACACAACATTTTACAGTTAAGAGTTCGGATCATCATGCCAAATGTCATTTTAATGTGAAATATCCTTCTTTTCAACTACTAACCCACAAACTTCGAACACGTTTTTCTCAAAACAAGCTGATGTGGAGTGTGGTAAAATATATTGGCAGGTAATTCCCTTCATTTTGACTTGTTTTTTTCATATAACTTGATTAAACAGAGGTGAAGAAATAATAATTTAAAAATAGTAAATGAATTTTTAGTCAGCCAGAGTTGCAGCGGATTAAATATTATACAAATTGTAACTTACAGGTCTACAAAAGAAAAACATAATAACTATTTCATTTAATGTTACTCGAGCGTCGAGTGGCACAGTACTGTTAGAACTATCATCTTGAACCAAAAGAACCTGGTTCGAAACAAGGTCGTGATATGCTCCAATTATCCAGCTGTAAAAATGGGAACCGGACTGAAAAGGTAGCGAAGACAGAAACTAGTCATTCCCCCCCCCCCCCACATAAAGCTGAGACCTAGTGTAGGCGAAGTCTCGAACACTTCAACCCTCTACGTCAGTATCTGCCAGATGACTACCTTTACGTTACAATGTAACTTATTGGCCTTCTAAAACAGCGAATTGTGTATTTGATACAGTATGGTTTATATCATTATCATCACTAACCTTCTACACTTCATGTAGTATTGAGCTTCAACAAATTCATGTCAAGTCTTCCAGTCACGTGCCATTAGCTCAAGGTTTTCATTATTTTCATTTCTGTCTCCAGTCTTCCTCTCCATGTATTTTTCGGTCTCGCTCTGTTTATTTTACCTTGAGGGATTGAGTTTCAGGATAACAGTTTTTGTAAACAGTCATTTTTGCTGCCACTTGTGCAGCTTTCCCTTGTTCGTTTAATGCTAGAACATTCCAGATGCCAAATCAGGAAATATTCTTAGAGGGAAAAATAGGTAAGTCAGCATTCAATACTCATTTAAGCTTTCTCTGGGTCGCGTCAAATGCCACGCTACCAGATCTTCTGTATATAATGGTAAAATTGGAGGTAACGGATCCCGTTGCACGCCCATTGAGGCATATTGGGAATATAGTGTTAGGCCCATATTTACTTGACCATCAGTACACTAGGGATGGTGTGGTCAGCACCACGCAGGCCGTATTGTATGGCTGAGTTTTATTGTAACATCCTATAAAGAATTTAAAAAAATACTACATAATAAAATTATAACCCATTTGGGGTTGAACCTGGTTTCCCACGCAAAAGTCAAATCCCAGTTGTCACGTGCATGGACCATAAATCAAATTAAAAAAACCTTTGTTGACTATTGTCGACAAAAAAACCTTTATCATATATTGTTTGATAAAGTCTATGTGTCTTAAATTGTCTACAGTACGTGGTAGCAAATCCCATGCTCAACCTACCGTAGTCGCTTTTTACGACATGCACCGGTGATAATAATGCAACTACTTTCTGCTACCCTTTCGAGCCCCAGTGACACGTGGTTAAGTAAATTTTCAGAACTACAAAAACAATTTTGACAAACTTAATTTGCTTTGACCATCCAAACTTGACCCGTGTAGTTTCCATGGATCGCCAAAGAGGCAAGAAGGAATAGGACTACTACACTCTCCAGCATGTCGTACGTGGCGATTTATATGAGGTTGTGCATGAATCTGGCAACCTCACCAAGTAAGACAAATGCTTAAAAAACCACTGCTGCTAGAGCGTGTGAATGCTTGGGGCAGACTTTTTATAATAAGACCTTGAGTAGTTAAATCTCAATACTCTGTTAGGAGCGCGAAAGGAAATACGGATGATGATAATAATTCTAACTTTACTTTCCATTAAACTTACTTTCCATCTAAATGTAAACAGGCAAACAAAAGTAATGAAAAATGCTTTTATATTTAATATACTTTTTTTGGCAATAATTATAGAAAACCTCAAGCACAAAGACGAAGGGAGACAACTATTCTTGGGTGATCCATGCCAGGTTGTTTATCTTGTCTTGTCAATTACAGAACAATGGTTGTTGATTTGTTAATAACGAGTATACTTGTATGTAGTTTTGCTATTTGTGACGACCACCACAATGACAATGATAATTATGACTATTATAGAGGCGACACCTATGCCGATGGATATAAGAGAGAATTTGCGAGAGTCCCTGGCGCTGATTGTCGCTGACTGGATGTCGCCTCTGGCAAGGGCGTCTTTAGCCTGGGAAGATAAAAATGGGGGTCGAGTCATAAAACAAACAGACATAAAAGCAAAGGGACATTATCGAAAACTGACATCATGATTAAAGGGGCACGAGGCAGGGAGAGAAAGAGAAGATTTTTGTTGTTGTCTATGGCTGCTGAGCTCGTTGCTATTTCCCAGTCAGTGCCAAGTTGAAGAATGTTCATGTGTTCTGTATCTGTTTAGTGGTGCTGTATAGAGTATTTGTGATTATTTAGGGCCCTATTTCTTCTTGCTATGGACAGTTCTAGGAATGTGAGCAGCACATGCTTAACTGTCGCATACAAATAGAGAAGTAGGCAGATAGACAGATTGACACAGACAGATAAACGGACAGACAGACAGATGTACAGACAGACAGATAACCAGACAAATGAACAAACAGACAGATTGATAGACGATTAGATAGACAGACAGACAAATAGATATAGATAGATAGATAGATAGATAGATAGATAGATAGATAGATAGATAGATAGATAGATAAACAGACAGACAGACAGATAGATAGATAGATAGATAGATAGATAGATAGATAGATAGATAGATAGATAGATAGATAGATAGATAGATAGATAGATAGATAGATAGATAGATAGATACCTCATTAGCTCTCATAATAGCAACAATACCAAGCGGCCAGAAGCAGCACAAACAAGCGAAGAGTGCTAGACCCATGTTGTCTGGAACGCTTGCTACAGTTACTGCTTGTGTCGGAGCTGGTTGCGTGACCACTACTGTCGATGAGTTATAGCCAGCCGACGGACCCTGATGAAATAAAACGAGAATTAGTGATTATCTTGGAGATACTCATGGGGGGCTTACTAGCGCCACCATGCCAATGTTTGGCTTTGATTGCATTCAAGAAGGCTCACAAAATAAGAGACGTTATGGGCCATCATCATCATCTCAACCCGTAACCCGTCATATGTCGTAGGGGTGCCATGGTGGAAGCATCAGCAGACAGGGTCCTCCACTGCTCTCTATCCTCAGCAATGCGTACAAGTGTGGAAAAACCGTGTCCTGCCCATTCTTTGATGTTATCAGCCCAGGATTTTCTTTGCCTTCCTCTTCTCCGTTTACCTTCGACTGTTCCCTGGAGGATCGTTTTCGAAAGGGAGTCATGACGAGTTACATGCCCAAACCAGGCAAGCTTTCGACGTTTCACTACTGACAAAAGTTGTTCTTGGTGGCCTGCATAGGTGTTTATCTTCTCTCTAACATAGACATTTGTTTTGTGTTCTTTATAACAAATGCGCAAAATTCTTCTATAACATTTATGCTCGAAAGCCTGAATCCTTCGCTCTGTATCTGCAGTGAGTGTCCAGCTCTCACACCCATATAAGAGAATAGATAATACAAGTGATTTGTATAATTTGATCTTCACAGGAAAACTGATGTTACTTTTCCAGATCACATTCAGCCTTGTCATGGCAGCTAAGGCCATCTCAAGTCTTGTCTTGATTTCTTTACTTGATCTTCCATCACTACATATAGTGGACCCGAGATATTTAAAGGTGTTAACTTCTACTAACGTTTGCCCATTTAACGTAATGTTGGTCAGAACATGTTTCTTATGGCTATTCACCAATATCTTGCTTTTTTCTATATTAATTTCCACCCCATATGTTCTTGTTACTTTCTCCAGTCTAGAGGTAAGGTCTTGAAGTTCTGATTCTGTTCCAGCTATCAGATCGATATCATCAGCAAAACGTAGATTGCAAAGAGGTCGGCCTCCAATCGATATGGTTGTTTTATAATCATAAAGAGCCTCCTGCATAATATGTTCTACATATATATTAAAGAGCACTGGGGACAGGATACATCCCTGGCGAACTCTTACAGTTGTTTTGAAAAATTCTCCAATGTCATTGCTTGCAAAAACAGCACTTCTTGCGTCCTTGTATAGTGCTTCAATGATATCTATGATGTTGGTATCAAAATTGAATTTTCTCATTATTTGCCATAAGCCTTCATGCCAGACTCGATCGAAGGCTTTTGTGAAATCGATGAAGTTATGGTATAAATCGTGTTGATGCTGGAGATGTTTTTCGATCAGTAATCTAATATTGAAGATTTGTTCTGAGGTACTTCTTTTTGGTCTAAAGCCAGCCTGTTCCTCGGACAAGATTTCTTCTGATTTCTGTTTTATTCTGTTCAAAAGTATCCTTAACATCACTTTACTTGGATGACTAATAAGGCTAATGGTTCTGTAGTTCTTGCACATTTTTAGATTTCCTTTCTTTGGAAGCGGTATTACTAATGACTGCGTCCACTCTTTTGGCCAGTTTTCTGTACTCCATATTTTCTGGCAAATTGTTGTCATGATTTTTACTTTATCTGGTCCTCCATATTTCAAGAGCTCTGCTGGGATATTATCCACACCCGGTGACTTCCCTCCTTTCAGCGAACATATAGCTGCAGCCACAATCCTGCACACAGGCGGCTCAGGCCATAGGGTCGTTTCTCGCTGGAACTTTGAAGCAGCGGCAAGATCCGGCAGCCCCCTTGAGCGACTGAGCAGCCCTCTTTAGGATCACTCTGCTCACCTCCATGGCATGAGGAAGGGGCTAGAAAAGGTGCCCTGAACATAGCCTGCTTCAACCTACTCTGACCAGCTTGACGCGGCTGGAGGGTATCCCAATCATGCGTTCGAACAAAAAATAAGAAAAAAATGAAGGTGCTTATCTTCGGCACATGGAACGTGCGAACACTACTCGACAATACCCTGGCCGACAGACCTAAAAGACGGACTGCACTTGTGGCAAAAGAACTGGCACGCTATAATGTCGATATAGCAGCACTAAGTGAGACACGACTACCAGAAGAAGGTCAGATTACTGAAATTGGAGGTGGCTACACATTTTATTGGAGTGGGCGGGACAGTAAGGAACGGCGTGAGTCTGGCGTTGGATTCGCCATTAAATCTCATATCGTACGTAAACTTGTCAAATCTCCTAAGGGCATTAATGATCGCCTAATGACCCTTCATGTCCCACTAGGAAGCAACAGAAGTGCCACACTGATCAGTGCATATGCCCCAACAATGACAAACCCAGAGGAAACAAAAACAGTGGCATCTCATTGATTATGTCATCACGAGAAGGAGCGACAGACGTGAGGTGAGAGTGACCAAGGCCATGTGTGGTGCCTCTGGTCAAAACCACTATAGAGGAAAAATGGGCCACTCTAAAGAAACACTGTATACTCTGGGTAAGAACACTGTATACTCTGTAGAGAGCTTGGGATACACAACACGCAAGAACCCTGACTGGTTTGATGAGAATGTTGTAAATATTAAAACACTGCTGGCTGAAAAATATCGCTTGCACAGAGACTATCAAAGCAACCCTTCCTCAACATCCAAAAAGGCAGCCTTTACCAACATACGCAGAGTTGTCCAGAATAAGCTCAGGAAGATGCATGATGCATGGCTCAGCAATAAAGCAGACGAGATACAGAGATATGCAGACAGAAATGACTCAAAGCGCTTTTATGATGCCCTGAAAGCAATTTATGGCCCTCAATCGAATCAATCATCACCGGTCCTAAATGCTGATGGCATGGCATTGCTCACTGATAAAACGCAGATTTTGGAACGCTGGGCACAACACTTCAATGCCATCTTAAATTATCCATCAACCGTGAACGACCAGGCCATTGCAAGCATACCGCAAGTTACAGTCAACGATAGACTTGACCTTCCACCCAGCTTGGAAGAGGTCAAGAAAGCAACCAGTCTACTGTCCAGCGGCAAAGCCCCTGGATCAGATGCTATTCCTGCTGAGGTTTATAAAGCTGGAGGCAGCATGCTGCTGCAGAGATTAACAGACCTCTTCCACTCAATCTGGGATGAAGAACAGATACCACAGGAATTGAAAGATGCCAGTATTGTTCACATATACAAGCGAAAGGGAAATCATCAATCATGTGATAACCATAGGGGAATCTCCCTATTATCTATTGCAGGCAAAATCCTGGCTCGAGTCCTGCTCAATCGCTTGACTGTTCATCTCGAATCGCAGGACTTACTTCCAGAGTCAGTGTGGTTTCCGAGCAGGCCGCGGGACCGTCGATATATTTGCAGCTCGCCAACTTCAGGAGAAATGCCAGGAACAGTACAGTGACCTATACACAACATTTATTGACTTGACCAAGGCCTTTGACACTGTCAATAGGGATGGAATATGGAAAATTATGGCGAAATTCGGCTGTCCCGATAAGTTTATCTCAATTGTCCGCCAGTTTCATGAAGGTATGATGGCTCGCGTATTGAATGATAGAGAACCTTCTGAACCCTTTCCGGTCACAAACGGTGTCAAACAGGGTTGTGTGCTCACTCCGACACTATTCAGTATGATATTTGCTGCCATGTTGTCTAACGTTACGCATGGCAGTAGTGACGGCGTACACATCAGATACAGGACAGATGGGAAGCTGTTTAATTTGAGACGATTACAATCCTTTACAAAGGTGAATGAAACAATGATCTCTGACCTTGTCTTTGCGGACGACTGTGCCCTCAACCCCTGCACAGAACTAGACATGCAGAACAATATGAGGAGGCTTTCTGTAGCGTGTGATGACTTTGGTCTTACCATCAATACGAAGAAATCTGAAGTAATGTTGCAACCTGCTCCTGGGAAACCTTACTGTGAACCAAATATCACAGTAAAGAGCCAACGTCTCCAAGTGGTGGACAGCTTCACTTATCTAGGCAGTACCCTTACCAAAGATGCGAATATCGACGCCGAGGTCAACAACAGAATTGCAAAGGCAAGTGCAGCTTTTGGAAGACTAAGAGTAAATGTCTGGGATCGACAAGGAATTAGTGCCGCCACCAAGATAAAAGTATATCATGCAATAGTGCTCACTACCCTCCTGTATGCCTGTGAAACATGGACAGTGTATAGCAGACACGCCAAGAAGCTTAATCATTTCCACATGAGCTGTCTTCGCAGGATACTCAGGATCAAGTGGCATGATAGAGTATCTAATTCTGAGGTCCTCAACAGAGCACATATCTCAAGCATCTACACATTGCTGCAGAGGGCCTAAATTAGATGGGCCGGACATGTTGTTCGCATGCCCGAAAAACGCCTCCGAAAGCAGTTGATGTACATCGAACTCTCTATGGGTAAGCGAACAGTAGGGGGACAAAAGAAACGCTTCAAAGACACACTGAAAGCATGGTTGAGCAGCTTCAAAATTGATGTCTCCTCCTGGGAGACTATCGCACATGATCGCTCTGCCTGGCGGACAAACGTTACTCAAGGCGCTCGCATTGCAGAACAGAATTTAGCTGATAAGGCAGAAGGCAAGATTGCTGCAAGAAAAGTCAGAATGCGCAGCAACACTACTATCGACTCTAACCATGTGTGCCCCGTATGTGGCATGGCCTGTAGGGCCAAAATAGAACTAATTAGCCACATGAGATCACGGCACAGAGGTCTCACAATTCAAGTCTGAAGCTGTCGCCATCTTCGCTTGCGATGGGCAACTATTATTATTAGCCTCTTCCACTTCTTCCCGTAATATTGCTGCATTTCCGAGTTCCCTGTTTTCGCACGTTGTTTAATATGCTATAGTCAGTGTCGAGTTTACAGTTATATAATTCTTTTCAATATTCTGTCCACCTTCTCATTACAGCTGGTTTTTTCATTAAGCAGAGCCCCATTGCTATCTTCTATGACAGTTACCCTGGGCTGTTGGGGTTTTGATAGTCTTCTTTAATGTGTCAAAAGCTGCTTTGCTGTTACCTTTTATTAGCCCCGTATTAATGGACTCACACTGTTCAGCTACCCATTTTTCTTTGGCATGTTTCATTTTCTTTCTAATATTTTTATTCACCATACTGTATTGCCATGCTGCTTCAGGAACCTCTTTCTTAACCTTTTTCATTTCCCGCCGTGTATCACATAACTTCAGAATGTCATCTGTAACCCTTGGTTTGTTTATTTTCTTTCTTTTACCAAGTATTTCTGTTGCTGATTCAATGAGCACATCTTTCATGTTCTCTGTGATTGAGTTGATATCATCCTCCAAAAAGCCGAGAGCTGCCAATTTTCCTCCAACAGTTGCCTCAAAGATTCCTGCGATTTCTGGATCTTTCAGTTTGTCTAAATTGAATCTTAACTGAGAACATCTGTTTTGATTATAGTTCTTTTTGAGTTTAAGCTTGAGCGTCATCAATACCATGTCGTGATCACTACCAATGTCGGCGCCAGGAAAAGTCCTAGTCTTGGCATTATTAATACTGGACTTGAATCTTTTGGATACAAGAATAAAATCAATTTGGCCATGTATCTCAGTTTTCGGGGCATGCCATGTTGTTCTTCTTGATAACTTATGAGGAAATAGTGTATTTGCAAGGGTTAGTTTATAGTTGCTGGCAAATTCAGATTTATGTATCAATTGCCTCATCCTCATAGTCAGTAGTGGCGGCATATACCTGTATGATGGAGATGTTCTTTGGATGTGCTGCAATACGTATGGTGATAAGCCTGCTATTTATTGGGGTGCAGCTGATGACAGAGTTCAATCTATCTTTATGTACAATAAAAATCCTCCTATCCAGGTAGCACCTTACCCCATGTACCTGGTTGACGATTCCCAAGTCCTTCTCCACATCAAGTAACAACAATGATAATATTAGTGATTTAACTACTAGTAATACCAATTTTTAAAAAAATGGGCCATACTATTCAGTAATCTGTGAAAGAAATGATGACAGAGAAATATGGTGTGCGATTTCTGTGCCATGTCTTGAAAATAGCACAATCTCTCATGGATCCACCTTCTTCCGTTATGCTTCCTTATGGTTTGGTTTTTGGACCATGGGCAGGAAATCTGGTGTTAATCATTTGCTTGTGAAACACAGTTCAACCTCATATTGGTTATAATTAGGGTTCTTAGTGTTCGTTATTCTAAATAACATGTTATATTGGTTGTTTTTCTTGTGTGTTTGTTCTTCCAGGCTGTAGTTTATTTGTCGTTCGTTATACTGTTTTGTTATATATAGATTCACCGAGCAAGTAAACCCGGGGGTCGAAATGGCTAAGAGGCAAGGCGTCCGCCTTTAATTCTAAAGGCAACGGGTTCGCTCCCATTACAGGGAATATAATTTATGGACTTTTTTTTCATGAACCAGTAGTTCCTTATGATGTCATACCCCCGCCCCGCTCCCCCAACCCCCGTTTCTCCTATTTCCTGGGTAGTGAGGTCGGATGACAAGCCTTCTCGGATAATGGAGAAAAAATAGGAGGTCCAGCGTAAAAGTTGCGCACGTTAAAAATCCCTTGGAAGTTGGAAATCGAAAAGAGTAGGCCATACGACAGCTGCCAAGGCAGAATTTACAAACATTAGGAAAACCTACCCGCATATAAGTATTTAAAGAAAGTGTGTATCATGTATACACATTTAGACACTCGTCAGTGCTATGGAGTTCGTGCACTGTGCTAAGATCCTCCTTGTGTGATCTAAAAATGGGGGGGGGGGAGATCGGAGCACAGATGGAGTTGTTCGTGTACAATGATGAAATCAAAACCAAACCAAACCCAAGTAAACCCTCGTCAACACACATAAACCCTCGTCAACACACATAAACGCTCGTCAACACACATAAACCCTCGTCAACACACATAAACCCTCGTCAACACACATAAACCCTCGTCAACACACATAAACCCTCGTCAACACACATAAACCCTCGTCAACACACATAAACCCTTTGAACCCATAATTAAGTAAAATACAATTATAAAAACTGAAAACAGATTATTGAATTAAAATAAATACATAAAGTTAAAAAGACAATGGCGGATGTGGCTGATGATTTCGGCTTGGTTTGGTACTTAAGGATCATCGTCACTGCACACGGAAAACTCCACGTACGCAGACTGTCGACAATTATACCTTTCAGTGACATACGAGACAGCGTGTCTTGTTTTTTTTTTTTTTGGTTCGGTTTTTGCCTTCTCCAGGCGAGGCGCGTACCTTTCAACCTATTTGGTTATATCAGAGCGCATTTAACATCCAAAAAAATTCAACTCTGTTGACTGCTAACCCGTTCAGCGTTGATAGATACTATGTCCTGAAAAGAACCAAAATTATCTATCTGCTAGCATAAAGCCCTAAAAAGGAATCGCCAGCTACACCAAAGCCCGAGCTTAAGCTCATAGAAACAATTGATTAAGAGCGTGACTTGTAGAGTTACCTCACCTCATATAGACCTCTCAATGAAGCTTCTCGTCTTTGCATACTACGTCTATGTTGTCTATGGTTCTCTGAACTATGTGTTCTACGTCATTATGAATCTTCTATACCTAAGAGAGTTCCTTATTACTCGATCACTCTTGAACTTTTTATGTCTCAATAATTCTTCCAGTTATGTCCCTTACACCATTCTCATTATCCACAGTTAACTCTGTCAAGATCGTAATTCCTGTGACAGCGACACTATAAACAACCTGAATGTGGCGTGGGTAGCCGTTCGTCTACCAATAGTGTCTTCCTAAAACTTTATCATGTGAAATGCTTCATTATAACTGTTACCTATCATTTTGCTCACAGGCTTGTAATTCATCGCTGTGCGCAATGGAGCAGAACGCGAATACGCTTCGAGTGTAAAAGCGTGTGAGTTGTGGAATGTGTGTGACACAGGTATTTAGTGTATGACGTGGACAGGGTCTGCTGCGGGGGGAACGTAGGTTATCGTTAGGACAGTTAAGTTTGGCTAGTGTTTTCGAAGTGTACGGATATTTATGTGAGAGCGACAGACCAGTGTTTATTGCTATAAAATATTTCAGAGTCAGGATAATTGACTCAATTCATTATGATGTGTGCCTGATTGTATATGGCTTAAGGAGAAGGACAGTAAGTGATTTGAATCAATACGGATTTGTAAAGTATGAAGGCGTTGTAGACGATACATAGACATTCTGACTTTAAACCGGCACAACGACATTATTGCTTATGGCTGCTACTGAATACATTTGTATTACTGATGTAACGTCATATCATCATATGCTCTCAAAAGAAGTGAAGTACACTTATGTTGTATTGTGACATATTAAATGTGATAAAACGTACAGCAAGCTGTTGATCAAGATTATTCAAGTTGGCCATTCCTTACGTTACTGTTTAGACTGTTGTCTATTATATCAAAATACCTTACAAGACCAGTGCAGCACATTAATATACTCGTTACCCAATAGCCTTCAATAAGTATAAGGTAACAGTATAAAGTGGTGGCCAGTATACACGGGATTTCGTTCTACCCACAAGATTTTATCAAAACGATACTACTGTCCCTAGCCACATCTACAAATTTTCTGAATAGAAATTTCTGCGCAACCTATGCCAACCGGTTTTCTTCAAACTAGGGCCGGCAAGAAGAAACT
>JAMPIV010005671.1:375000-575000 GCA_024509875.1 Oreohelix idahoensis
GTCTTACGGCATTTTTATTGGCCTGGAGTAGTCAGGGATGTCAAATTATTTTGTCGTTCGTGCAAGACATGCCAACAAGTGGCTACAAAGGGTGCTTATCATAATGCACCTATACAGGCTGCGGATATTTCGGTGCGACCATTCGAAAAAATGGCCATAGACTTAATAGGTCCACTGTCAGTTCCGTCAGTCAGAGGTCATAGATATGTCCTCACCTGTATTGATATGTGCACCAGGTGGCCGGAGGCAATACCTCTTAAACACATTGCTACCACCGATGTGGTTGATGCACTATTCCTCATTTTTACGAGAGTGGGGTTCCCTGACAACATTTTATCAGATAGGGGTACACAGTTTGTGTCAGATGTCATGTCGCATGTCATGAAACTATGTAATATTGATAGATCTCTTAGCTCTGTTTATCATCCTATGTCCAATGGCATGATAGAACGTCTAAATAAAACGCTGAAACTACTGGGGAAATTGACCACGACGTATCCACAAGACTGGGATAGAGTGCTCCCAGCAGTGCTGTTCGCTTATCGAGAAGTCCCAAACGAACACACTGGGTTCTCGCCTTTTGAGCTCATATATGGTGCTCCACCACGAGGACCCATGTCGATAATAAAACAATTACTTACAGGTTCGGAGATGACTCAGGAATGCCAGTCATCCTATGAGTATGTGGTGAATCTAGGAAAGACACTTATAGACACAAAGCTTACGTCCTGCTACCAACGAAAGAGAATAGCCTTCTCATTTCGTGGAGTGGTCTATATGAAATTATTTCAAAATTGACAGATGTTGATTACATTCTTGACGTGAAAGGCAAGAACAAAACCTTTCACATCAACATGCTCAAACAATTCCATGATAGACCTGAATATCTCAAACCTATCTTAGATGCTGTTAATGAAGTAATCACTGATCATCCTACATCTTACTCTTCATTGTCAGTGATTCAAGAAGAACCAACTTCTTTTCATGATGTACCTTTGCAACTTCCTGTCATGTCTCTTTACCCGACAGAATCATGGGTAAATGTATCTATTTGTCCGCATCTATCAAGCGAACAACAATCTCAAATTCTTTCTATTCTAGAGTCATATCAGCAAGTTCTGTCTAATATTCCAGGCCAAACGTCTATAATAACTCACGATATTAGACTCACAGATCACAAACCTATTAAATTAAAACCTTACCCTATCCCTCTCCACTTTCAGGATCAGGTTGAAAAAGAATTAGGTCAAATGTTACAGCTTACAGCTTAACATTATTGCACCAGCAGAGTCTGCTTATTCTTTCCCAATGGTTATAATCAAGAAGAAGGATAATAACATCAGATTATGCATGGATTTTCGTAAACTCAATTCCATAACGGAGTCTGACGCAGAGCCAATGCCAATTCTTGATGATTTACTGTCAAAACTTTCTAAAGCAACGTACTTTAGCAAATTTGACTTATCCAAGGGGTATTGGCAAATACCTCTCACGGAAAAAGCAAAACCTTTCACTGCTTTTGCTACCCCTAAGGGTCTCTTTCAGTATAATTTCATGTGCTTTGGCTTGGTAAACGCACCAGCGACTTTTGTTCGGATGATGAGGAAACTATTTTCTCATAGGTCTGATATCATCTCCTATATAGATGACATTTGTTTGTTCCACAACTCTTGGGACGAACATGTTTCTGGATTGAAATCTCTTCTCGAAATTCTTCGCTCTAATAATCTGACAGCGAATCCTTCGAAAGTTCATATAGGTTTCAAAGAAATTTCTTTCCTAGGTCACAGAGTGGGCCATGGATTTATGAAAACTGAGGATAAAACTATCTCGAAGATTCTTAACCTATCAATTCCTAAGACTAAGAAGCAGGTGCGGAGTCTTCTCGGCCTTATACAGTTTTACGATAAATTTATGCCTCATTTATCTTCAGTTACGTCAGTTCTATCTGAGTTAACTACAAAAGGCTCCCCTAATAGAATTGTCTAGACGGAGGCCTGCAACATAGCTCTAGTCCATTTAAAGCATTACTTTTCATGTGCACCAATTTTAAAACTCCCTGATCCTCATCTCCCATTTAAACTCAGGACAGACGCTTCAATGTACGGTATTGGTGGCTGTCACAAAATTAACCGTGATACAACGTTAAAATATCTCCAATGATACAACGTAGGGATAAAAACTAATGCGTAAGCTGCTAGAATACATGATCGCCCACGCCGCGTGTCATCACCCGCCATGGAAATTAAATTGTTAGACTTGAAGGCAAAACGGAACGGGATGAGAACGGAGATCAAAAGGAAAAATATGACTGAACGCGTGCTTGAAACTAGCGAGGCTAAAAGGACGCAAATTGGTGGGGAAAGGAGGAAAAAGTCACGTTCCCCAAGTTGACATAAAGTAAAGAAATCGACAAAAGGGACCTTGGATATTATACGCCACAGTCATTTCTTGGACGCTTTTGCGATAAACTTAGTCCGTTTATTTGAATGCAGTGATGAACGCATTCCAGAAGATTTTAGAAAATATTTGAAAAGTAAATTTTCTTAATAATAATGTTAGGAATATAAAACCTAGCTGGCCGGATGGCCCATCTTGAGCAGTGAAATAATATACTTTCATATATACAGACGGACAGATAATAAGAAAGATATTGACAAAAGACTGTGTTGTTCATATCAACGATCGTCTGCATTGAAATAAAACATGTCACTAATTTTCAAAAAATTGTGGCCTTGAAGACGCAAGTGTTAAAATCTAGTTGGAATGAAGAGACGGGGTGGGATGGTGAATTGTGGCTAAAAATAACTTTAAAGGGCAAAATTGTGTAGGGGAAGGCAGAGTTGGTTCAAAAAACAAGTGTGTTTTTTTGTGAAACGCAAGTAGAGACGGACGGACCAACAGACAATAAGGCATACTTGACTGAGGTATGACTGAAATGACTGTTTGGTAGGATATTTGAATTTGAAAAAAGAAAAGGCAGTGATTGGCCATAGATGAATATATTATCGGCGCTCAGACGCGCATTTTGTGCCATTCATTATAAGTTGTCCTAGTAGACACAGTGAATTATTAAGTGGTGTAATTCCCAGAAGCTATTGAAATATTTAGAGGGACGCCATACTAAGGCCAGCAGCTCAGCTGAGTTTTGCTAGCATTTAACTGTGTACTATATTCATAATTCTGGTAAGACTGAAATTATTTCTTTGTACATTTTGATATTTGTTTAAGGTTTCGAATGATTTGATACTGCAATAGCATAATCTGTCCCTTACAACAAGTAAGGATTCGCTCTAGACCCCCGCCCCAGTTCAGGGTCTAGAGACAAATAAAATACATAAACTCCAGCAAGGATTAGGAAGGACAGATCAAGTGTTGAGATCAGTGAAACATATCACCTATCCTATTCTATGGCAGGAAGCTAATGAACATATTTCAGAATACGTAGTCTGGGAGAACTTATCCTATGTGAAACCAACTTGGTAAGATGTGTTGTTTGTTCAGAAAGATCTGACCCGTCTATGTGGTGTTGTTGTTGTGTAGTGTTGTGTCCAGAAATGGTTAGAGGATGGGATTCTGACACATGACTAATACTTTGATTGCAGAACTGTGAGTTTCAGTTGGCACCAATGCGGTGTCAAATGAGTTGTTGAATATTACAAGAGTGGACCCGTGCAGTAACATTTTGTCAGAGCAGCCTATTATAGCCCCCAAGCACGGAGAGGTGGGGCCACAAGACTTCTGATATTGCCCCCAAGCACGGAGAGGTGGGGCCACCAGACTTTTGATATTGCCCCCAAGCACGGAGAGGTGGGGCCACCAGACTTCTGATATTGCCCCCAAGCACGGAGAGGTGGGGCCACCAGACTTCTGATATTGCCCCCAAGCACGGAGAGGTGGGGCCACCAGATCTCAGCACCAGAGCTACACATTCAAGCTACGTGAGCGTCTGGTCTGCTGAGAATTCACCAACTCAACTTATTTCCTAACACACCCATAAAAATTCCATCAAATAACTGGACAATGTGTAATCGCCATAGACAGGGAGTGATGAGGCCACCCCAACAGCACATCCATTAAATGTTCTCCCAAAATAGATTACAACTATAAACAGTAATAATATTAACTAGTCTAGTAACATATATATGTACACACCTTGCATTTATTATGTAATATTCATGCATTTCTTTCATAATTGCAAAACCTTTCATATGTTCTGACCAAATTAAAACCTTGGTTCAGAACAAATAAAGTTAAAAAAAATTACTATCCAAATTTTACACACTTGAGTTAGTTCAGTGTATTATAACATTTATTAATATTATTAGACTTAGTAAATATCTGTGTGTGTGTATGTAAACTACCACAACACATTACATATCATTACCCTAGACATTTAACGTAGCCACATTCATTAGTAAAAAAAAAGATAGGTGTGAGGTCGTAGTGGTAGCAAGAAGGGCCTTCTGACAATTCACAGCTACGTTTTATCTCAGGAGCCTTCATAGCTGACCTCATGCATCACACGTAGTAATATCACCATCATACAATACCATCAATCCACTACATATATTGGGGTCTCTTGGTCCCGGGATAATTAGCCTATCAAATATATTAGGATCTCCTGGGGGGAGAATTAGATTAGGGGAACACATTATAAAAATTAAAAGTGTCCCTTAAAATTAAAAGTGTCCCTGAAAATAAAAGTTGTTGAATCTTCACAGCCAGTGGTAGTTAATTAATTAATTAGAATTATTTTAGACTAGAGTAATTAGAAGTACTTTAGTGGTTGGAAATTTTATTTTGCACATTGCTAGATTTGTTTAAAAAGTATGGCGGAGCTGGCCAAATTCAGATCAGCTGCTGTGCTGACGGCAAAGGAGATGGGAATGGATGGTCAGATTTTAATTCAATATGTAACGGCTGAATGTGATAAATATATTGAAAGGGAAGATAGAAAGGTAGCTGAAGAGAAGAGGTTACAAATTGAGGCTGATAGAGAAATTAAGAGGCTGCAGATTGAGGCAGAAGACAAACGACAGCAAAGGGAGGCAGAAGATAAAAGGTTGACTGCCGAAAGGGAGGCAGAAGATCGAAGGTTGCAGAGGGAGCACGAATTACGACTCAGGGAGCTGGAGCTACAAGGCCAGGCTCCTGAAAATGGTGCCAGCACTTTTGCCTCAGATGCTACGCCCAGTCTGGGAGCCTCAAACTCAGCTATGGGGTTTCATTTAGACCATTTTGTTGAAAAAGACGATGACATAGAGGGGTACCTAGGACGTTTTGAGTTATTAGCTACTACATATGGGTTAGAGAGAGAGAGAGAGAGAGGTGGAGTTTAAAGCTATCACAGGGACTGAGAGGTACTTCTTACGAAGTCTTCGCAAAAATGAACAGAGAAGACCAGGAGAATTATGACATGTTAAAGCAGGCTTTGTTATTGAGGTACGAAAAAAATGGGGAATTTTATCGTACGAAATTTAGAAATGCCAAACTGTTGTCTGGGGAGACATACCACCAATTCTCTGCCAGACTGGAAACCTATTTGGAGAAATGGACTGCTCTGGGGAAGACCCAAGATCTTAAAGAAATGATCATGATTGAGCAATTGAGAGAGTCCATGGCTCCAGACATGAGAAAATTTCTCATGGAACAAGGTGCAGAGAAATTGGGAGAGGTTTTAAATGTCGCTGAAAGGTATCAGGCAGCCCAGGCAGAGGTAAGTGGTGCTAAAAAGAAGCACATAGACAATTTTAAAGCTCCACAGCAATTTAATAAATTTGATAATAGAGAGCAGGGAAATAAAGGTAGGACAAACTTTGAACGGCCAAGAAATGACTACCGAGACAGAAACTCACAGTTCAATGACCAAAAATCCAATGAAAGGAAACCGTTTAACCAAGGAAAAAGATGGTGTAAATGGTGCAAGAAAGATAACCATAACCCCGAATTTAGTAGAAGGAAACCTTCAAACATTGCTGCAATGAAGTCGGGGACTCAAAGATTAAAGGTTAATCCTAAGGGACAGCAGGAACCTTATCACCCCCCAGTTTGTGAGGATGTTATTTGTAATGGGGTCACCATAAGGTGCCTTTATGATACAGGTTTGGATTATGATTCAGTTGTGAAGTCTAGCCTAGTGGACCCAAGTCAGTATACCACAGAAACAGTGGAAATACAAGGGGCAACTAAGGACATACCACTCATGACACTTCCCATCGCAAGGATAACGGTGAAAACTCGCTATGTGGAAGGAGAAATCAGAGCAGCAGTGATAGATTAACCAATCTACCCTCTGATATTGGGGTGTAGATACGTCTTCTTGGGGAATCCCGAGAGACCTGTGATCATGGCGACAGTGCAGACCAGGTCACAGAAGAAGGAGGAAGAAGGTGAACCTATAAATGCTCATCCAGAGGAGATGAGGAAGGCGCAGGCTGAGGATAGGACACTCAAGCCATGTTTTAAAAAATTGCCCAAATGCCACACACCTCCGAGCAAGGGGGAATATTTTATGAAGAACAAACTCTTA
This sequence comes from Oreohelix idahoensis, assembly GCA_024509875.1. Classification (NCBI taxonomy): domain Eukaryota; kingdom Metazoa; phylum Mollusca; class Gastropoda; order Stylommatophora; family Oreohelicidae; genus Oreohelix; species Oreohelix idahoensis. Next base: position 381,533 of record JAMPIV010005671.1, read on the forward strand.
TACAGGAAGGCCGGAACTGGAACAAATGGTCACAACCAGCTGGTTCTTCCCACTTCATATAGGGATAAAGTGATGGAACTCGGGCATGCGATTCCCTTCAGTGGTGACATGGGGATCAGCGCCACAGGACAGCGTATAGCTTGTCATTACTTCTGGCCAGGGATAACGGAGGATATAAAAAGATATGTCAAATCCTGCCCAGAATGTCAAAGGGTAGCTCCAAAGCACTGGACTGCTCCTGCAACTCTAGGGGAAATGCCCATAGTGGGAAAACCTTTTGAGAGGGTTGCAGTGGATATTGTAGGACCTCTCACTCGGACCAAGAGGAGGAACAGTTACATCCTTACTCTGGTGGACACTTGTTCTATGTGGGGAGAGGCGGTAGCCCTGCCATCAATTGATTCAAAACATGTAGCAGAGGCACTACTTACAATATTTACCCGATTAGGATTCCCGCATCAAATCTTGACGGATAATGGTTCTCAGTTCAAGGGGAAACTAACGGAAGAAGTTTTTAAGCTATTTCAAGCCAGACATTTTCATTGTAGTCCGTACCATCCGCAAGGGAACGGCCAGGTAGAGAGGTTCAACGGGACTCTCATTTCTATCCTGAGAAAGCTGGCACACGAAAAACCGGATCTGTGGGATCAATTCCTGCCCGCCGCATTGTTTGCGTACCGGGAGGTACCACATAGTTTAACCGGGATGGCTCCCGCAACTCTGCTATTTGGGAGGCCAATAAAAGGTCCATTAGAAGCGCTATTAAGGACCTGGACAGATGAGAAGGCGGAAGAGACTGTTACCTCATCTTATCAATACGTGAACGAACTGACCACTCGTTTGAAAGCTGGATGGAAACTGGCAAATGATAATTTGAAACAAGCCAGGAAGAAACATGCAGCATATTTTAATAGGAAGGCAAAGGATAGAGAACTGGCAGTGGGAGAGAAGGTGCTGCTTCTACTACCCGGTAGCCAGAATAAATTACAAATTGGATGGCAAGGTCCATATACGGTTCTAGAGAAGGTGTCTAGAACAAACTATAAAATTGACAAAAAGGGGAAGGAGAAAGTTTATCATGTAAACCTGTTAAAGAAGTATCTGGACAGACCACTCCAGGAAAGCACCCCCTTACTGATCTTAGCTATCGCAACTCAAATGCAAAAGGAACCACTCACCTCACATGAATACCCATTACATCCTTGTGAAACAGCAGCACAGGTAAAAGTCAGTAAGCACCTGACTAAAAACCAGAGGGAGAGAGTTCAACAGGTTCTGGAGGAACATACAGATGTATTAACAGATAAACCAGGCCATACAAATTTGCTACAGTATGACATGAAACTGGTAGACTCAAACCCAATCTGTATGAGAGCCTATTCTATTCCGTTCGCGAAGGAGAAGGCATTGAAGGAAGAAATAGATTATTTGTTGAAGGAGGGGATTATTTCACACAGTGAATCATCTTTTAGCTCTAGTGTCGTATTGTTGAGAAAACCGTCTGGGGAACACAGACTGTGCATAGATTACAGGAAACTGAATGCTGTCACAGAAGGACAAGTGGATCCATTACCAGACACAAAACAGTTATTTGCCAGACTGAACAAGGCAAAATACTTTTCAAAGGTGGATCTTAGTAAAGGCTATTACCAGATCCCAGTGAAGCCTGAAGTGAGACCTTATTTGGCTTTTAGCACTTCGGACGGACATTATGAATTCAATATGCTACCATTCGGACTGAAAAATGCTCCGAGTGTATTTTCAAGGATGATGCGCAAATTGTTGGATCCCCTGAATAACCCATGTATCACGAATTTCATGGATGATATTCTCGTCGCCACAGAGACATTTGAAGAACACATTGAAGCTCTAGAAATGTTATTTAATAGGCTTAGGGAGGCGAACTTGACTGCTAGGCCAACAAAATGTTGCATTGGATGCAAAGAGTTGGAATTCTTGGGACACACTGTATATCAGGGTAGCATGACCCCTGATCCCAATAACTTGGAAAAACTGCAGAGAGCACCTAGACCACAAACAAAAAAGGATGTGCGATCATTCGTGTCGTTATGCGGATTTTATCAAAAATATATCAAAGATTTTAACTCTATTTGTGCTCCTCTGACTGATCTGACTCGCAAGGGACTTCCAGATAAAATTAATTGGACTGCGCAAAGTGAATTAGCGTTCCAAGACTTAAAGGAAAAACTCACTAGCAAGCCTATTCTCAAACTGCCTGATTTGACACAGGACTTTGTCTTAAGAACCGATGCCAGTAATGTAGGACTCGGAGCGGCTTTGTTGCAAAGATCATCTTCACCTGATGGGGAACTGAAACCAGTCGCTTATGCAAGCCGCAAATTGAATAAGGCGGAACAAGGATACTCCACAAGCGAAAAAGAATGTTTAGCGTTAATCTGGGCAATAAAGAAGTTTCAAATCTATCTGTATGGTAGGACTTTTGTGGTCGAGACGGACCATCAGCCTCTCGTATTCTTATCTCAGGCTAAGCATGAAAACGCAAGATTGCTGAGGTGGTCTTTATTGCTTCAACCTTATCAGTTTAGTATCCAATATATCCCAGGCAAATTGAATGTCGGTGCAGATTTCCCCAGTCGGCACCCCTGTGATCAAAATTAGAGTAATGGCAGGCGTAAGGAGAGATTTTATCTATGTGTATCACTGGTTTTAGAACTTGCCGTAGGCATGTTTTCAAGTGGGGAGATGTGTCACAAAATTAACCGTGATACAACGTTAAAATATCTCCAATGATACAACGTAGGGATAAAAACTAATGCGTAAGCTGCTAGAATACATGATCGCCCACGCCGCGGGTCATCACCCGCCATGGAAATTAAATTGTTAGACTTGAAGGCAAAACGGAACGGGATGAGAACGGAGATCAAAAGGAAAAATATGACTGAACGCGTGCTTGAAACTAGCGAGGCTAAAAGGACGCAAATTGGTGGGGAAAGGAGGAAAAAGTCACGTTCCCCAAGTTGACATAAAGTAAAGAAATCGACAAAAGGGACCTTGGATATTATACGCCACAGTCATTTCTTGGACGCTTTTGCGATAAACTTAGTCCGTTTATTTGAATGCAGTGATGAACGCATTCCAGAAGATTCTAGAAAATATTTGAAAAGTAACTTTTCTTAATAATAATGTTAGGAATATAAAACCTAGCTGGCCGGATGGCCCATCTTGAGCAGTGAAATAATATACTTTCATTTATACAGACGGACAGATAATAAGAAAAATAGTGACAAAAGACTGTGTTGTTCATATCAACGATCGTCTGCATTGAAATAAAACATGTCACTAATTTTCAAAAAATTGTGGCCTTGAAGACGCAAGTGCTAAAATCTAGTTGGAATGAAGAGACAGGGTGGGATGGTGAATTGTGGCTAAAAATAACTTTAAAGGGCAAAATTGTGTAGGGGAAGGCAGAGTTGGTTCAAAAAACAAGTGTGTTTTTTTGTGAAACGCAAGTAGAGACGGACGGACCAACAGACAATAAGGCATACTTGACTGAGGTATGACTGAAATGACTGTTTGGTAGGATATTTGAATTTGAAAAAAGAAAAGGCAGTGATTGGCCATAGATGAATATATTATCGGCGCTCAGACGCGCATTTTGTGCCATTCATTATAAGTTGTCCTAGTAGACACAGTGAATTATTAAGTGGTGTAATTCCCAGAAGCTATTGAAATATTTAGAGGGACGCCATACTAAGGCCAGCAGCTCAGCTGAGTTTTGCTAGCATTTAACTGTGTACTATATTCATAATTCTGGTAAGACTGAAATTATTTCTTTGTACATTTTGATATTTGTTTAAGGTTTCGAGTGATTTGATACTGCAATAGCATAATCTGTCCCTTACAACAAGTAAGGATTCGCTCTAGACCCCCCGCCCCAGTTCAGGGTCTAGAGACAAATAAAATACATAAACTCCAGCAAGGATTAGGAAGGACAGATCAAGTGTTGAGATCAGTGAAACATATCACCTATCCTATTCTATGGCAGGAAACTAATGAACATATTTCAGAATACGTAGTCTGGGAGAACTTATCCTATGTGAAACCAACTTGGTAAGATGTGTTGTTTGGTCAGAAAGAACTGACCCGTCTATGTGGTGTTGTTGTTGTGTAGTGTTGTGTCCAGAAATGGTTAGAGAATGGGATTCTGACACATGACTAATACTTTGATTGCAGAACTGTGAGTTTCAGTTGGCACCAATGCGGTGTCAAATGAGTTGTTGAATATTACAAGAGTGGACCCGTGCAGTAACATTTTGTCAGAGCAGCCTATTATAGCCCCCAAGCACGGAGAGGTGGGGCCACCAGACTTCTGATATTGCCCCCAAGCACGGAGAGGTGGGGCCACCAGACTTCTGATATTGCCCCCAAGCACGGAGAGGTGGGGCCTCCAGACTTCTGATATTGTCCCCAAGCACGGAGAGGTGGGGCCACCAGACTTCTGATATTGCCCCCAAGCACGGAGAGGTGGGGCCACCAGATCTCAGCACCAGAGCTACACATTCAAGCTACGTGAGCGTCTGGTCTGCTGAGAATTCACCAAGTCAACTTATTTCCTAACACACCCATAAAAATTCCATCAAATAACTGGACAATGTGTAATCGCCATAGACAGGGAGTGATGAGGCCACCCCAACAGCACATCCATTAAATGTTCTCCCAAAATAGATTACAACTATAAACAGTAATAATATTAACTAGTCTAGTAACATATATATGTACACACCTTGCATTTATTATGTAATATTCATGCATTTCTTTCATAATTGCAAAACCTTTCATATGTTCTGACCAAATTAAAACCTTGGTTCAGAACAAATAAAGTTAAAAAAAATTACTATCCAAATTTTACACACTTGAGTTAGTTCAGTGTATTATAACATTTATTAATATTATTAGACTTAGTAAATATCTGTGTGTGTGTATGTAAACTACCACAACACATTACATATCATTACCCTAAACATTTAACGTAGCCACATTCATTAGTAAAAAAAAAGATAGGTGTGAGGTCGTAGTGGTAGCAAGAAGGGCCTTCTGACAATTCACAGCTACATTTTATCTCAGGAGCCTTCACAGCTGACCTCATGCATCACACGTAGTAATATCACCATCATACAATACCATCAATCCACTACAGTGGCTCATTAATGCAAGAAGTAGATGGAATGCTTCATCCTGTGATGTATGTGTCGAGGAAGCTCACAAAGACAGAAACCAGATATCCAATTATTGAGCGCGAGCTTCTCGCGATCATATGGGCTGTCACAAAGCTTCAGCATTACCTTCTTGGTTCTCGTTTCATCATCGAGACAGACCAGAAGGCCCTGTCGTTCCTTCAAAAGTCCAACATGAAAAACGCACGAGTCGCACGTTGTACAATTAATTTGCAAATATATGACTATATCATTCGACCTATTGAGGGCAAGTCCAATGTGCTTGCAGATGTTCTGTCGAGATGTACACAGACAGACCTGCCCGATTCTCAAGGATATGACATTGCTGCGACCCATTGACCAAGGTACACTGCTGATAGTCTACAGATACCTCGCTAACTTAAAAACGCTATCTTGACAATATCCATAACCAGATACATATTACCATCGTTATCAAGAGAAACAACTCAAGTCATTTGAAGACAAGATAAGAGACGTTTTGTATGGATACATTCAAATTGTTTCACACTACATCAAGTTCCATGAACAGTACACAGGATCTGATTTCCGGACAGTCATGACGTATGCGGTAAAGGAACCAAATCAAACAGTATCTCAGATAAACAGTATAAGGCTCTTTGTCATATCTTAATGGCAATCCTTCACAAAATGACTGGGATGCAGAACTTTATAAAGATCATATTTCCTATTCCAGCAACCGAACTTCAAAATGTTGGGCTCAGAGACTGTGACACTCAAGAGGCAACATACGAAAAGAAATCTCACACAAGAAGCAATCGATTCGATACGCCTATGGAGAACTTCGCCATTTGAACATTCTTTTTTGTTATTACTTAAACCAGTTATGTGTCTCTAAAGTGCTAAAATTACAAATAGTAATCTTTCACACTAATAAAAGATGAACCTATCATTGATGACACTCAGTAACTTTAGTTAATCAGTTTTACACAATGCTACAGACAGCACACACAGGATCATGTGGACATTTACATTAACGTAATTATTATACTTACTTAATACTATTTAATTAGTTAGATCTTTCATTTCATTCATCTTTTAATTAAATGCATTCGGATATTTCATTTTCCAAAACTTCACAATTTCATTATCATATTTCTTCACATTTTCATTGATTTTTCTCGATTTTCCATGGTGCTGACTACATTCCATAGACTGTTGCTCAGGTATGACATAGACTGGACGGTAACTTCTCGCATTTTCTAAAAATGACTTCCTATATGGAAAACTTTCAGTTTTCGCTGGGGGGCGGGGTAAAAGTGTTACCTATCATTTTGCTCACAGGCTTGTAATTCATCGCTGTGCGCAATGGAGCAGAATGCGAATACGCTTCGAGTGTAAAAGCGTGTGAGTTGTGAAATGTGTGTGACACAGGTATTTAGTGTATGACGTGGACAGGGTCTGCTGCTGGGGGAACGAAGGTTATCTTTAGGACAGTTGAGTTTGGCTTGTGTTTTCGAAGTGTACGGATATTTATGTGAGAGTGACAGACCAGTGTTTATTGTTATAAAATATTTCAGAGTCAGGATAATTGACTCAATTCATTATGATGTGTGCCTGATTGTATGTGGCTTAAGGAGAAGGACAGTAAGTGATTTGAATCAATACGGATTTGTAAAGTATGAAGGCGTTGTAGACGATACATAGACATTCTGACTTTAAACCGGCACAACGACATTATTGCTTATGGCTGCTACTGAATACATTTGTATTACTGATGTAACGTCATGTCATCATATGCTCTCAAAAGAAGTGAAGTACACTTATGTTGTATTGTGACATATTAAATGTGATAAAACGTACAACAAGCTGTTGATCAAGATTATTCAAGTTGGCCATTCCTTACGTTACTGTTTAGACTGTTGTCTATTATATCAAAATACCTTACAAGACCAGTGCAGCACATTAATATACTCGTTACCCAATAGCCTTCAATAAGTATAAGGTAACAGTATCTATGAATCACAGAATCCCGCTGATGACTTTCCTGTTTATCCAATTCCCTTTCGAATGCACAATCTTCTAAAACACTCATCATTATAATTCCCTTTTCTCTTCATATTGAGCATTGGTCGGTGAAATTTCACGATACTTGCTTCACTATTCTTGAAGCTACGAGGGGCGTTCAGAAAGTAATGCACCACATCGTTTTTCTCAGCTAATAATGAAGATAGAAACATAAAATTATGCACACTTTAAATATGGCATGTGCCAATTGTGTTCACCAAATTACACCGCAACCGGCTAAATAATACGGCTGCCCTAAACCGTTGAAATGGAGCGTGTTAGTAACTTGCGTTATAAGCAGCGAATTGTGATAGAATTTCTCGTTGCAGAGAAGGAAACTGATGTGAACATTCACAAGCGTCTATGTGATGTGTATGGAAGTTTTGCAGTCGACAGGAGTACAGTCAGTCGCTGGGTTCAGAGAATCAAAGAATCAGGAAGTGGAGATACGGAGCTGCTTGATCGGCCGCGCTGTGGACGTCCTGCCACAGCCACCAACGCAGAAATGTTTAAATGCGCTGAGGGCATTATTCTTACTGATAGGCGAGTCACTACTCAACAATTGGCCTTACAGCTGTCAGTCAGCATTGGTAGTGCAAATGCGGTTATAAAAACTCTCGGATTTTCTAAGGTTTGCGCAAGATGGGTTCCTCGAAGTCTCACAAATGACCACCGATTGCAAAGGAAAGCAATTTCTTCTGAATTGTTGGAGCGTTTCAATGCTGATGGAGAGAACTTTTGGCTAAGATCGTTACAGGTGACGAAACCTGGGCACATCATTTTGAACCTGAGACAAAAAGACAGTCAATGGAGTGGCATCATCCGCAATCACCACGAAGAAAGAAATTCAAGACAATTCCTTCAGCTGGAAAGGTCATGATCACTGTCTTTTGGCACATTGAAGATGTGATTCTTGTGGACGTTATGCCAAGATGAGAGACAATCAATTCGCAAGCTTACATTAAGACATTGAAAAAACTCAATCAACGTTTTCGCAGAGTTCGGCCGCACAAGAATCCAACAGACCTGCTTCTCCTTCACGACAATGCGCGACTTCACACAAGTCTGGCAACACGGGAAGCAATCACCAAATTGGGTTGGACTGTACTACCCCATCCACCCTATAGTCCCGATTTGGCACCCTCTGATTTTCATCTATTTGGTCCACTTAAAGATGCACTCCGTGGGACAAGGTTTGAAGATGATGAAGGAATGATTCATGCAGCGAAGAAATGGCTACATGATCAAGACAAAATCTGGTACGGGCTAGAAATACATGCACTTGTTTCGCGCTGGCATAAAGCCGTACAAGTTGATGGGGATTATGTTGAATAATACCGATGTTTACATGACATATCCATGTATATTGTGTATAAATTTCATGCTTTTTGAATAAACAACTCCTGAGAAAAACGATGTGGTGCATTACTTTCTGAACTCCCCTCGTACATTATTTTAGCTCTCCCATCTGGCATGTCTCCGATTTCTTCTCTGCGTTTCCTAAAAGCCTAAATCTGGTCTTTTCACACTCAAATTTAAAGACATCATTCAGGTCTATTTCCATACATCGGCTATCAATCATGTCGGCAGGTATGCATGTGTTGTTGCTGTTAGGGTTCAATTGGATTGCACTGCTACCGCCATCAAATGTTTCTTGTTACGGCCACCAAAAAGTATTACTTTTTTCATACAGTAGCAGCTTGTGATTACTAGTAATAATACTTAAGACTTAAACTTAAACCTTAATATTGATTAATAACTTTATTTTTTTTAAAATTATATATATATATATAACATATTTTTTTGAAACTTGATGAGGAGGAACTGTTTTGATTTTAAATGAATTTGACTGGAAAGAAAAAAAAATGGACTTTTCTAAATTACAAAATTGGACTTGATATGTGTTTGCTGAAGGTCTATGCTCCTTGGGGAGCTAAAGGGTTTTGATCAATATAATTGACGAAATTCAGATACTGCCAAAATTGAAATAATACAAATGTGTGTGTGTTTTTTTGTTTTTGGGTTGTTTTGTGTTTAGTATAGACCAGACTGGCCTATCAACCTACCTGTTCACAAATTTGGTTTGTTTGTTTGTTTTGTTTTTTTGTTGTTAAAAAATGTATGAGGACAAAATTTCGAATAAAACGCACCGATTAAATACTTTATTTCATTTATGTATATCTGGTACAATATAATTCATGTTGGATTGAAAATGAAAAAAAAAAAAAAACTGTAGCAGTGGAGCGGTCAAGATTTTCAGTCCTCCAGATTCCCTCCATCTCCAGGCAAAAACCTCCTCCTCCACTGTTCTGCGATCCAGCTCCGGATCCACTCCAAAGCCCACGTTTACATCCCATAAAGCAGAAGTCGGCAACCAGTCGATCCCGATAGATCTGGGTGGATGATTTGGTAGATCTTTAATTGTATGCGCTGGGAAGGGGAAAGATAGTTCTAAACTAGGGAAATTTCGGACTAGACCTCTCCCGCCGGCACTTAAAATCACGGTTTCCCTCCCCCCCTTCTTACATCGCGGGATCAAAGATATTTTTTCCGCATTCTCCATAAAACTCGGAAGCTGGCTACGAAAATATTTTCATGAACTGCATGATATAAGAACGCCATCTTTGTTGTTGTTCTTGTTGTAAGGTTTCCCTTCCAGATTATATATATGTGTATATATATATATGTGTGTGTGTGTGTATGTTAGATCATAAGAGGGTTCAGGGTTACTAAAGCAGATTCCAAAAGCTCTTGGGTTGCCGACCCCTGCCACATAGCCTAACTTTATAAAAGTAACTCGGGTAAGGAAAGGGCAGTAACGTAAATATTAATCACGTGAATATTAATGGTACGGTTATTACCCCTTTCGAAAAATATTAACACTCAAACTGGTTCCAACTTTCCATTCTCACTGTCTGGAGGTGAAGAGAATTATATTCCTTCATCTGCCTATTCTCAACTCTGATCCTGTTATCCGTGAATGGTTCCCCATCTGGTGGCATGTCGCAGGGGTAAGAATTTCAAGGACATTCTCGTACACAGCCGTTTGATGAATACTAGCCCTCCATACTTTGGTACACAGTCTTGCCACCACCCAAGATGTCGTACGTGTGCGTCTGTGCTCCAGACTCCGACTGTTTAATTTCCGAAAGGCAATTTTTTTTTATTAGAGAGTCATTTACATGTGAGAGACATGCATTACAAGCTTTGAAAGTAAGAAAAGGTGCAGATGTGGGAAGTGATCATCACCTAGTAGTAGCAAGACTGAAGGTGAAACTCAGAGCTGCTGGACCAGTTGCAGTCAAACAGAAAAGGTATCACATCACGAAACTTAAAGACCTCCTCACCAGAAAAGCTTTCGTGGTCGACGTAAAGAGACGATATGAGATTGCCAAAAGCCAGGAAAGAACAGAGATCAATGATTCATAACCCTCCACTCCCAAAGGAGCATAGGCCTTCAACAAACACATGCAAAGTCCTCCTGTCACGTGCCATCATCTCAAGTTCTTTCCACGTTCTCCTTATCATTTTCACTTCTGTTTCCAGCTCTCTTCTCCATGTGCTTCTTGGTCTACCTCTACCTCTCTTGCTCTGGGGGTTCCAGAACAAGGACTGCCTTGTAATGCTATCAACAGGTTTCCTCAGTGTGTGTCCTATCCATCGCCATCGTCTTCTTCTCATCTCTTGTTCCACTGGCACTTCTCTAGTTCCTGTCCTCAGTTCCACGTTGGTAACCTTGTCATACCATTTTAATCCCTCTATTCTAAGCAAGCACCCATTTATGAAAGTCTGTAGCTTGTTGGTTGTTTCTTTGTTGTTCTCCATGTCTCAGAGCCATACAATAGGACTGACTTCACATTTGAGTTGAAGATTCTTATTTTCGTGTTGGATCCGATTTCTCTTGATCTCTATATATTTACCAATGCAAATAAAGATCCTCGTGCTTTTTGTATTCTTATGTGATATCACTGTCTGTCCCTCCAACTTTGTCTATATTGCTGCCAAGATATGTGTACGATTCTACATCTTGTATTGGTGTTTCTCAAAGTTCAACCCTGTTATCATTACCTGCATTTATACTCATTATTTTTGTCTTTTCCCTGTGTATTTTCAGACCCAATTGCTGTGACCTCTCATCGAGTGTTTTCATTTTGTCCTGCATCTGATTACGGTTATGGGACAGAAGAGCCAAGTCATCAGCAAAATCCAGATCATCCAACTGCTTAGTCAGAGTCCACTGGATTCCATTTCTGTTGTGTATTGTCGATGTTCTCATAACCCAGTCTATTGCTAGTAAAAAAGAAATTGAGACAAGAGGCATCCCTGTCGCACTCCTATTCTTATCCCAAACGGTTCTGTAAGCTGTTTTTCATGAAGAACTCTGCACGTCATGTCTTCATGTGTTTTCTTTATTAAATTAATGATCTTCAGGTGAACTCCATAATGCCTCATCAATTTCCAAAGTGATTCCCTGTCTACAATGTCAAATGCCTTTTTATAGTCCACAAATCCGATGTATTGTGGTGAATTCCATTCCAGACTTTGTTCAACTATTATTCTCAAAGTGGCTGTCTGGTCTGTTCATCTCTCAGTTTCTTGTCTATGGACTCTTTTAATCTCTCAAGGATAATCCTGTTTAATACTTTTCCTGGCACTGATAGTAACATTATTCCTCTATAATTTGTGCACTCTTGTAAATTTCCCTTCTTAGGCAACATAACCAGATATCCTTCCTTCCATTCTGCCGGTATCTCTTCCTTTTCCTAGACTTTACCAAGTAATTTATATAATATCTCTGTAGCCGCGTCGATATCTGCTTTATTTCGTTGAGACCAATGATGTCGAACAGAAATTTAACACCTTCTCAACAATATACAAATAAAGCAGCAAGTCATGCTCGGGATTCCAGGAAAGAAAGAGCAAAGAATGGATAACACCAGAAACGCTAAACACCATAGCGAAGAGAAAGGAAATGAAAGGAAAGAAAACAGAAGCTAAGTCTCCGAGGTTAAAGGCAATATATAGTGAACAGTACAGTCAGCTGGACAAGGAAGTAAAACGTCAAACCCGTGCTAACAAAAGGACATTTCTGGATGACCTTGCAAGACAGACAGAAGAGGCAGCACTGAGAAATGAACACAGCACAGTTTATAAAATAACTAAAACTATCAGTAGAAAACTAGGTGCAAACAACACAACGTTAGTAGGAGGCAAGCAAAAAAATCTCATCAGCACAGCACATCCATTCCACGAAAAGAAGAAATCATCACAGCTATCAAAGGGTTAAAACATGGAAAAGCGCCTGGTCACGACAATCTAAATGCTGAGTTATTCAAGGCAGACACTGAACTAGCAGCAGAACTATTAGAACCACTATTTGCACAAGTCTGGGAAACTGAGACAAGACCAACAGAGTGGAGTAAAGGAATAATTGTCAAATTGCCCAAGAAGGGCGACCTTGCAGACTGCAACAAATGGAGAGGAATTACTCTCCTCTCAGTTCCCAGTAAAATACTAGGCAGGATAATCATCCAGAGTATTTCAAAAGCAGTTGACCATAAACTGAGAAAAGAGGAAGCGGGTTTTAGAAAGAACAGAAGATGTGCAGATCATATATTCACCCCCAGGAATATTACAGAGCAGTGGTCAGAATGGCAGAGACAGCTGTACATTAACTTTGTTGAATTTGAAAAGGCTTTCGACAGCATACACAAGGACATCATATGGAAAATACTGAGGGCTTATGGAATTCCCATCTGCATTGTCGAAACGTCCCTTGTTTCCTGTATACTGTGAATTTGTAAAACTGATTCAATACCGTTTTATCTGTTTATATATATATATATATATATATATATATATATATATATATATATATATATATATATATATATATATATATATATATATATCTATATATATATATATATATATATATATATATATATATATATATATATATATATATATATATATATATATATATATATATATATATATATATATATATATATATATATATATATATATATATATATATATATATATATATATATATATATATATATTATATATATATATATACAAGGTGTCCATAAAAGATTGTACCCTGTTCAACAAATTTATTCTCGGCCCCATGACGTGGTACAAGGATGCTTTCTATCACATAGACTCCAAAAAGTGCGCATGCGCGCAGCGGGTATTTCAAGTGACACTTTCGCAGTTGAGTTGCAACCGGTAATTGTTACATGTCTCTCTCTAGGCCTATATATATATATATATATATATATATATATATATATATATATATATATATATATATATATATATATATATATATATCCTTTCAAAACAATTAATCAAATTCCAACCTTCTATCTGCTTATAAAGTTCTGGACAAAAAGTTTGATTCCAACAAAAAGAAATAAAAAGTTTTTTTTTTTTTACTTTCGAGAATGCGATTACTGTAAATTTGTGAATTACTGTCATGGATATTAATAATTCCATATTATATCTTTAAGACATATTTAGAAGTACGAATTGAGGCCCCTGACATGTCCACTTATAAAGTAATGGGGCGCTTCTAATGAACAGAAAGAAGTCCTAACTCCGATACACAGGATTTGAGGTGCCTGAAATCCTCCTATCCTGGTGTAGCACCTTACCCCATGTACCTGGTTGACGTTTCCCAAGTCCTTCTCCACATCAAGTAACAACAATGATAATATTAGTGATTTAACTACTAGTAATACCAATTTAAAAAAAAAACATGCTATAGGAAATATATTGTCAGAATGATCCAATGCTTAATAAATAACATAAGACACACAATAAACCAAAAGAAACAACAAATATATTTTTTTTTAAATTAAAAAGAAAAACCACAATTAACTGATAATACATACGATCATGAAAAAGAATAAAGTATTACAAACAACAGCACAAGATACGTGAAAACTACCAACAACAAATGTTGTATACTGTAAATAGTCGGGAAATAAGCAAACAGCACACTGTCACCACCAATAGAAATCAACTATTAATTAAAAAAAGATGTATTTGAAGAAATCACACGAAGGAAAGTAAAATTGCACTAAAAACACTAATTATAATGTTTCACTAATCAAATGTTTTACTAGATTTTTAAATGTTTTTCAGCGTTATGTTTGAGCAGGCATGACTAATAATACTTGTTACATCTCCTTTGTTAGGAAAATTGCACTGAAGACGTAGTGCTTGATGTTGAAGAGTTGGTATCTTTGGAGAGATCTTTTTCTTTTTTCTGCTACTATCTCTAAAATTTTGAAGTCTAAAGTGTTGTTCTACTTGCTATTTGCACTGCTGTCTCGATCTGTCGCTGCTGCTCTTTTTGCTCCATCTGCTTTTTTTTTATCAACGTGATCTTAGTTTTTTATAATTTTATTTTTTTTAGTAATCGCTCTCACGCGCTGCTCTACCTGGAGACAGACATTCAATTTTGTTAACTCGTGCTGACCGTATCTATCTATCTACACTAACATAATTACCGATGTATGTTACGTCGGTCGGTCTCACTACAAATAGTAACTCGCGCCAGAAAAAAAAGTGCGCAACGCACGGTGTGCAACTCGCGCGGCGTGGGTATTTTATAAAACAAATACTTTGGTTTAATTTTTTTTTTAATTGTTTCACGAAATTAGTAGCGCTCGACAAAGAAAAAGTGCGTAAAAATGTGTGTGCATGAGCCAATAACATACCAAAGTGAATTGTATTTGAACTGTTTGACACGTAATGATCAAGATGATAAGATGAATGCAACCGTGTTGAAAAATTTTATTCTTTCCATTATATCTACTCTCCAGAAAATAGATACAATCAACAAAGAAAAGCGTTCAAATGACGGTGTTCGTGAACAGTTTGATTACACTGTATAATGGAAAGAACCAAAAACACTCTAAGAATGTACTTCTATCTGCTCATCCGGGAACGGAAACAGCACAAGTTTGACGGGTTATTGCTAGTTATGTTATAATTTCAAGTGCATATAAATGCTTCTAAACTAATTGTAGTTACTAGCATCAAACATAGTGACTTTTCCTATATATTTTGAAAACCACTGTTAATGCAAACTTTATCAGTCACGTAGCACGAACTATATATTAATCACTTTGACACACAGCGGGTCACATTGATCGGCGTGTACTGCAGTTACCTCGCTGCATGCTTTTATTTAAAATAGAAACCTAACTAGTACTATTAATTGTGTTCTATGTCGTCTACTAAATTATCGTTAAGCTACTTAATCGTGAATAAAATCGCCTGTGCTTCGCACGCGGCTACAAATTAGTAAACAGATAGAAAAGAATTGTCATTCCACAGAGATGTGGTTTTACAGAAGAAAAATACCATGGACAGCTAAAAAGAGTCATGAAGATGTCATGAAAGAATCCTGCGCGAAAAAGACGCATATTACCCACGTTAGAAAAAAAAGCGGTTTCAAAGGTTGTTATTGCCGGGAGTTGTAGTGAGGATAAGCTCTCACTGCAGATAAAATACTTCTATGGCACGCGCCTCAAACAGCCTCTGACAACCAAGTCCAGCTCCCGGCCTTCACGTGCGGCTCAATTTGAGCCCGGCGGAACTGTTTCCACTGACGGGAGAAGGGGCAAAGGCGAGCGACTGGCGCCTTAAAACCAGCAGCTTCGGGCAGATAGGGCTCGTGATCCTTGGTTGGTAGCTAATCTAAGAGAAGGAACTCTGAATTCAAACCACCGCTGCCTTGCGGGAATATCCATTTATGGAATTGGCTTCCGGAGTAAACCCTGAGGATAAATCCGGAGTCGGAGTCCCTAAGGCAGTCTAATGTCGATTCGACATTATTCTGGCAACTCCTGCGACATGGCTGGTACCAAACTGTATCGGCTACTGCCGTTCCTTTGGATCTACCGGCTGTGTGGAGAGGGGGAACATGCTGCATGGGCAACAGCTTGATCTCAATATAACTGTGCCCAAGCTCGCGCCCTGGATAGGACACTCCAGCTTCACCCTATAGGTGTCGGCAAAACACGGGAAGTAGCAGTTACCGGTTATAAGCATTTTGCCCAATTGGCGTAGGGCATGGCGCCAGGGGCTACTTCCGACAGTGGGAGAGGTTCTAGGATCTCACTGGACAGCTACCGCCCGCTTCAAGCTGGGCAGCCCCCAGTCAATAAGGTGTTGTCCCGCCACTGTCTGCTTTCCCCATTGGGTGCATGGGGATTAGGGTCAAACCCGAACTGTGGACAGAAAATTTTGCACCAAGCAATTATCGAAAAAATAGAAATAAGCAAACTCTCAGACTGGGATGCTGGAACGTCCGGACTATGTTGACTGGACTATCCGAAAACCTACAGGATGTAAACGATGTAAGGAAGACAGCCATAATTAATGATGAGCTTAAACGACTTCAGGTGGATATAGCTGCACTTCAGGAAACGCGCCTGGCGGGCTCTGGAATGGTGAGCGAGAAGGACTACACATTTTATTGGCAAGGGAAAGATCTTAATAAAGCTAGAGAACACGGAGTAGGTTTTGCGGTCAAAAAATCGCTAACTAAAATGGTTGAACCAGGCGAGAATGGATCAGAACGCCTGTTAACGCTCCGCCTGCAAACTAGCACAGGTCCCATCACCCTTGTCAGTGTGTATGCTCCTACTCTGTACTCTGCCTCAGAAGCTAAAGATGAGTTCTACGAGAATCTAACAGCAATTATCAAAAGCATACCTAGGCAAGAACAGCTTGTTCTCCTTGGTGACTTTAACGCTAGAGTGGGTGCCGATAATGTTTCATGGCCTTCATGTCTGGGCAGGTTTGGTATTGGCAAGATGAATGAAAATGGACAACGGCTCTTAGAGTTGTGCGTCCACCATGACCTCTGCGTGACCAACACCTACTTTCAGACAAAACCCCAGCATAAGGTGTCATGGAGACACCCACGATCCAAGCACTGGCACCAACTTGACCTGATTCTCGTCAGAAGGCCACTCCTCAGGTCTGTGCTCTCCACGAGCTCGTACCATAGTGCAGACTGTGATACAGATCACTCCTTGGTTTGCTGCAAAATCAGAGCACAACCAAGAAAACTCTATCATGTCAGACATGAAGGGAAACCACGCATTGATACCAGCAAGATGTCAGACCCTTTCATGATCGCTCAATTCACTGCGACCTTCGAGAAAGTGCTCAGTAGCCCTCAGGATGGTGATACTATTACAGAGAACTGGGAGCATCTACGGAACACCATTCAAAGTACTGCACTTGCCACCTTTGGTAAGAAAACAGCAAAGTCAAATGACTGGTTTGATGCTTCATCAGATGTGATGGCACCTGTCATTGAAGCTAAGCGCAGTGCTATGAATGAATACAAACGTTCACCGAGTGCCAGAACCCTACAGATCCTGAGGGCTACGAGAAGCAAAGTTCAACAAACTGCTCGACGCTGTGCAAATGACTACTGGCTCCAGCTCAGTGAGAGCATCCAGATCGCAGCGCAAACAGGCAACATTAGACAAATGTATGACGGTATAAAGAAAGCACTTGGCCCCCATAAAAGTAAGACGGCACCGCTAAAAACCATCAGCGGAGAGAAGCTAACCGATAAGGGTAAGCAGATGGAGAGGTGGGTCGAGCACTACTCTGAGCTTTACGCTAGAGACAATACCGTTACGCCTGCAGCCCTTGATGGTGTCAACAGTCTGCCAACTATGGAGGAGCTGGATGCCGAACCAACATTAGAGGAACTCAGCAAGGTCATTGATAGCTTGGCCTCTGGCAAAGCACCAGGCAGTGATGGGATTCCTCCTGATTTAATCAAATGCTGTAAGAGCACGCTATTACATCCCCTGCATAGGATGCTGTGCCAGTGCTGGGAAGAGACAACTATTCCTCAAGACATGCGAGATGCCAAGATTGTAACACTGTATAAAAATAAAGGAGACAGAAGTGATTGCAATAACTACAGAGGCATCTCTCTTCTTAGTATTGTGGGTAAGGTTTTTGCCAAAGTCATCTTAATGCGACTACACAAGTTAGCTGAGCGCATATATCCAGAGTCACAGTGTGGATTCCGAGCTGGTAGATCAACAACAGACATGATCTTCTCTCTCCGCCAGCTTCAGGAAAAATCAAGAGAGCAGAAAAGACCATTATATATCGCCTTTATAGACCTCACAAAAGCATTCGACCTGGTTAGTAGGGATGGACTCTTTAAAATCCTCCTGAAAATAGGCTGCCCTTCTAAAATGCTGGAAATGATAAAGTCATTCCATGACGGCATGAAGGGAACAGTCCAATATGCTGGAAGCACGTCACAGCCCTTTGATATACGAAGTGGCGTTAAACAAGGCTGTGTTCTGGCTCCGACCCTCTTTGGAATCTTCTTTGCCTTACTCTTGAAACATGCATTCAGAGATGCAACTGAAGGAATATGCCTTCACACTAGGTCAGATGGCCGTCTGTTTAATCTTTCAAGGCTGAAGGCAAAAACAAAAATCAGAAGGGTCACTATAAGAGACTTGTTGTTCGCTGATGATGCTGCAGTCGTCACTCAAAGCCAACAGGAGCTTCAGAGCTTGATGAATCGCTTCACTAAAGCATGCAAGGACTTTGGCCTCACAATAAGTCTAAAGAAAACGAATGTGCTGAGTCAGGATGTGGGTGCTGCACCAGTTATCACTATCGATAACTATGAATTGGCAGTGGTGCACCACTTCACATACCTAGGGTCTACCATCAATGACAAACTCTCACTGGATACAGAAATCGACAGCCGCATTGGCAAAGCTGCAGCTACCTTTGCCCGCCTCACATCGCGTGTTTGGGGAAACTCTAAACTCACAATGAAGACCAAAGCTGCGGTATATAATGCCTGCGTCACCAGCACACTCCTATATGGCAGCGAGACCTGGACGACCTATGCTAAGCAAGAAAGAAGGCTCACTACCTTCCATTTGCGGTGTCTACGCCGCATCCTCGGCATCTCGTGGAAAGATAAAGTGACAAATGTCGAGGTGTTGTCACGTGCTGGCCTTCAAAGTATGTATACGCTTCTTAGACAGCGCAGACTTCGCTGGCTTGGCCATGTTCGCCGCATGGAAGATGGTCGCATCCCAAAAGATATCTTCTACGGACAATTAGCAGATGGCAAGAGAACAGTTGGGCGACCACAGCTGAGGTTCAAAGATGTGTGCAAGAGAGATATGAGGGCACTGGACATGGATCCAGCAACATGGGAGGATGAAGCTGCCGATCGCACTGAGTGGCGATGCTATTTACGGCGCCACCTCAGATTGGGCGAAGAGAGGCTCACACAAGAAGCAGAGGTGAGGAGAAAACGTCGAAAGGAGCACCAGGAAAATAAGCAGCTGAGGGCTGTCACCTCAGGGGCGCATTCCCATAGTCAGTTATGACTGAAGGGGCTATTATTAGAAAAAAAAAGCAATACACTTTCTTTGGACACGTCATAATTTTTTAAAAAGCTGGAATACATCATGAATGCAGGTAAGACTCAAGGACAAAGAGATATGTTTACGACATAGGTAGAAGATACTGGCCCGTTTGACATCATGGCATGGAAAGAAGTCAAAGACAGTAATCATGGCCGGTAAAAGGTAAAAAAAAAAAAAAAGGTTAAGAATTCCGTTACGCGCCCATTGAGGCATGCTGGGAATATGGTGTTAAGCCCATATTTTCTTGACCATTGGCACACTAGGGGTCCCATAACCGTTGAAAATTAAAATAATTATGATGATAGGAGCGTGCTAGGGCACAGTGCATTTAGGTTATTTTTTATAAAACATTATTATTTTAAACATTTTTTAAAACATGTAGTTAAATCATTATTTTCTTCTTCTTCTTCTTCTTCTTCTTCTTCTTCTTCTTCTTCTTCTTCTTCCTCGCACCATGATATTACCTTTCTACTGGCCTCAAATTTTCCTGCTAACTTACCTGGTAATATGCGGCTGGAGGTTGTGTTCCTGGGTTGGCGTAGGCTGGGTTATGATTTGAGCTGTAGGGATAGCTTGCTTCTGTGTTTAAAAAGTCGAATTTCGTTATTAAGGAAATAAAATAAAAAATGATGTTAGAAATTTGTTAAGCTAGCATACGTACAAAGCCGACTCTAGAGATTTTTCAAAGTGGTGGGAGTCTTGTTTTGACACCAACTCTTCCGCCCCGCCCTCCCACCCCCACTCCGTACTTTACAGATCTTTAATGAGGGCTAATTTTATTCTATGGAGATGAACTTACTTCGTCGTTTCTCCTCTACCTTTAGGTAAAGAGGTTTGCAAGAGAGAGTGCCATGCTATCCTATCGGCTGCCTTCTTTTGGTGTGATTCCAGTCCAGTCTTCTGTCCTTCAGAGATAGTCGGATTGTGTCCTCCCAGCGAACACTGGGTAGTCCTAGAGGTCTGCATCCTTGGATCTTGGTTTCCCATGTTTATCGTGGTAGCTGGTCTTCTCCCATTATGCAGACGTCTGTAACAAACATTTGCGTAAGTAGTGGATTTTCATTCTATGTTTTATTACTAACATGTGAACTAATATATATATATATATTACCATGTGAAGCTTAATATGTGAAACTCGCTATTGGATAAGCCATTTGAGGCTGGCAACCTCAGTATCTAGAATGATGATTCATTGATAGGTTCGTAAAGGGAACTAAAAGCATAAAGTAGTTCCAGGTTCCCTACGGAGCAGGGAGGGAAAGATGAAACGAAATGATGTACATTCCAAGAATAATACTTAACATTTTCAAAGCAGTGCAATTGTCCCTATAAACATATTCCCTTTAAAATTAATGTACGTTTTCAAGCTTTACACCAGTGTAAATTGCTACGTGAAAATATTCATTTTAAATTAACAGAAGTTTTAAACTTTTCAACAAGTGTAAATATAAAAGAAACATAAATCAATTTATATTGTGAACACTTTTCAAACAGTGGAGATTGTCGTGAAATTCTACATCCACATATATAAATTATCAGGTAAATGTAAAGCCTAACAAATAATTTAATAAAAGGAAAGAAGAATGGTAAAGAACAGTGCTGTCACAATGACTGTACTCGAAATCCCCCTTGTGTTCTCCTGCGTCTGCTAATTGTAACGTTTCACGTTGATAGTAAAGCCTTCTGCAATATACACGCGTTTCCCAAAAACACTAAAAAGTGTACTCCATTTCTAAGAAAAACCTTGAGATACGCAAGTTGACCTAGAATTAAAATTCCATTCATGTCTTTTTCTACACTATGTTACCAAAAACAAAAGACAGATGGACTAAAGATAGAAAGAAGGGAGAGGCAGAAAGCAGGCACAGGCAATACTAACACGAGTCGCGCGATACACAATTACCACCATCACGCGTGTAAGGCCACATGCACTAACTTTATTTCAGACGGACAGTGATAAAAAAACATCAGAATCGCTCAGTGAAAGAATTTTAAACCACCATTGTACGGAAATAGGCCACAAGTTACATTTGAATTGATTGGATGGAATGATATGTAAGGCTAAACACGATTAGTCGGACTATAAATGCTATCTTTTGTTGTCAAGGGAGACGGAAGTAAGAGTACTTTTTTTCAAACGATTGGGTAGAGATGGCCTGATTGGTTAGGTCGGTTAATATAGTTAATTGATAGCGTTAGTTCGAGACCACTAGTTCAAATAAGCTTGATAAAGCAACAGTGCGTTGAAGCCAGCTCATATTTTTGCTAAATAAAAGCCTGGAACATAAGCAGATGGGAATTTGTGCCAGTATTTGTGCCTACATTCATTGCTAGTCAACGTATCTGTGTTTATTTCCTTGAATTGTGGTAGGTTGAAATATTTGATCTCTTTTTAATGAAAATTGAATGTACATTGATAATTTTTGTCTGTATATATGTGCAGTTCAGTAGCGAACATGAGACAAGGCCTATATCTATATATATATTGCTCCAACCTGAACAGAAGGTGTCGGAGAAAAGTCAAACTACATGGAATTACCACATAGTACACTGACACCTACCTTATGACATGGAAGGACTTATAGCTGAAAGTGCAGAGGCGTAGTAACCATTAGGGAGGTTAATACTGGAGTAAACTGCTTCAGAAGAAGATAGCAGTTAAACTAAAGCTCTGAACTCTGTGTTTGTGATGTATTGTGCTCAGTCTAGCCAGATAGTATAAATTAGTTCTGAAGTAGGAGGTACATCCTTCTTGTTTCAGGGACTGTGGTCCTAGTATTGAAGCCGCACCTGGTCTGAGCATTTGCTGAATCCAGAGGCTACAACATACTCTTGGGTCCCTGTAGTAACCAGTGAGGTGTCTTCAGAACCAGTGAGGTGTCTTCAGAACCAGTGAAGAAGTCTAGCAGAGGAGTCTTTGCCTGCCGCCATCACGAAAGTTAAGCCCTTCGTGGCCAACAGAGCTCAACAATTTGTACCCCCTCCTCTTAAAATGAATTGTATTAATTAAAGAGGGGTAATTGATGCGTGATGCCATATGATGATGGATGGCATCCGCATGTCTGGTTTTGTGTAGTGTGTAGATGTGTTCAGTCAAAACAATGTTCATGCAACAATAACAGGGCAATCCACATAGGACGTCAGTAAACTCACGACGTATAAAGTCAATGAGTCTTGAAACAGCCGTTGACGTTTTTCTTCATTATTTATTGTGGACGCCACAGTGACAAAATGGTTACGCAAATGTGTAGGCACATCAAACAGTCATTATCACAGCAACATTCAATACAGCAATAAACGGTAGACAGCATTACAATGATGAGTCAGATGCATGTTATATTTCATAGTGCTGTAAATGTAGTCAGGTGGAAAACTCCATCCTTTTCTATAACAGCCAGGAGATAACCAGATGTATGAGATCAGTTCACTCTCCTTAGTTTGACTTCAGCAAGACAGACACGTCTGCCGAAGTATAAATAATGTCCTCAAAAATATCCTCTAGATAATAAAGGTTTTCCAAACCTAGTTCATTTAACAGAGTAGCAAGTAATGGTCCTTGGTACCTGCATCAACCGATGCAGTACAATGCAGCGACATGTGAGCTGGGAAAAAACATCTCGTGACGACGACTTTCGCAGACAGGCTATGAATCGAAATCGCTCACGACCCAAAATCAATAGAGTTAATGAAAGAGTCCATTTACCTTGCTTTCATGAAATACACAGAAATATCACGCCTCCCGACATGTGGGAAACACTAGAGGTATTATCTCGAATAAACGAAATATCCATTAAGAGGACTACACATCCCTGACAGAACAAAAATAGCGGAGATCCCCTCTTCAACGAGGCATCTCTTTCGCCATTCCAAATCGCTCACTCCCACTAGTGGTGGGCGGAAACCGATCGACAAAGAAGCAAGACAAGTCATGCGCAGTCCAGCGCAAAATGACCACAGCTAAAACTTAACTGCATTCGATACCAACGCGAGAAGACAAATGCTTACCGAGAAAAGTGACTATAAATTCCAAGCAGTTGTTGCCCTTGCGTTATAAAACAGATATTGAAATAAAACGATGTTGCGAGAATTTATCACGCAACATATCACCACCTCCTCCGGATAAAAAAAAAATGTGGAACATATTTTTTTTTCAATATCAAAGAGCAAGCGATAAGCGGCTCAAAACGCACGAATTATGCGCTGATAATTAATTAAATTGCCAAACAATAGGCTAATTATAGAGTGTCTGGTGAGGATATACCTCAACAGAAAAATAAATATGTCTCAAAAAATATTCACATCGGGGAGGTGTCACCAACACACATCACGTTAGCATGTAAACACAATATACGTATGCAAGTTACTATAATCATCATTAAACAGCATACTCTAATATTGTCTTTAAAAATGGATGTACAAATCTGATAGGAAAATTTAAATAGTACATTCTTTGACATGTAATGACATAAGTACATAGTAAAGTTAAACTACATGACGATCCAGGACATATGCTCTGGTATTCCGAGGGTAAGTACACAATCTAGAACTCGTAAGGTAAGTCCTCAGCTCAACAATGACATTCTGAGAAAGTACAAGCAATATAATGCTAATTAATAACTAATATGCTTCATAAGGTACAATACATTATTAATAATTGTGGCTGTTTAGTAAACTAACGGCCCTTATATTAACTACTCAGTCCTCCTCTATCATCTTAAAAAACGAACAGAAGAAGATGACAACAAAGCACGATAGTGTGTACATATAAAGTAAGTACAGATGTGCTAATCTATTGTAGAAATATAGGTGTGTTATGACTCTGTAATATATGGAAATATAGGACAGAAGTATTAGTTGGAGTCATGTGGGCATCTAGACAAAATGTCAGCCATCACATTATCCGCACCACGGATAGCTTGTACCGTGAAGTGAAAAGGTTGAAGAGCTATAGCATATCGAGTGGATCTCGAACTCTTCAAATTCTTAGTCTGAATAGCTGTAAGAGCTTTCTGATCAGTCTCTAGAATGAAATGTGCGCCCAGGAGGAATCTTTGTAGTTTTAGAATTGACCAAACCATCGCTAACAACTCACGGTCTAAAACCGAGTAGTTCCTCTCTGCCGCATTTAGTTTTCTAGAAATGTACATAACAGGATGCAGAGTATTTGCATATTCTTGCATCAGTGCTGCTCCAATCCCAGCGGATGAAGCATCACTCCGAAGAACAAAAGTCCTATCAAGAGTAGGTAATCTTAAGATGGGAGGAGAAGAAAATATATTCTTGATTTGGTCTAGTGAAGATTGGCATTCTTCAGACCAACGGACCAGATTAGGCGAACCTTTCTTCAACAATGTTGATAGAGGTGCCATGATCGAAGATAAATTTGGAATAAATCTCCCATAAAATTGAATTAAACCTAAGAGACTCCTAACTTGTTTCTTCGTTTTAGGAACAGAGATGTTCAGTATTTTGGAAAGTATTGTGGTCTTCTGTCTTCAAGAGACCATGACCAACACGATGACCCAGGAAAGAGATTTCACCAAAACCAACAAAAGCTTTAGAAGGTTTTGCTGTCAAATTATTCTCACGTAGAGTGGACAGTAAGTCATATAACCCTAAATAGTGATCTTCCCAGGTATCACTGAAGAGACAGATGTCATCTAAGTATGCGATGACATCCGAACGATGTGACAGAATTCGACGCATCCATGCGAACGAAAGTGGCAGGGGCGTTCATGAGACCAAAAGGCATAACATTCCATTGAAATAGACCCCTAGGTGTAGAAAAAGCAGTAAGAGGTTTGGCATGCTCTGCTAAAGGCACTTGCCAATAACCTTTAGACAAGTCAAGTTTAGTGAAGAATCTAGAATTAGAAAGTCTAATCAGTAGATCTTCTAACAAAGGCATCGGTTCAGCGCCTAACTCTGTGACCTGATTCAATTTGCGATAATCAACGCAAATTCGTATGTTCTTATCCTTCCGGACCATAACCATGGAAGAAGAATATGGTGAAGTCGATGGTTCAATTATATTTAATTGAATCATTTCATCCAATTCCTTTTCCACTTGCGACTGAAAGTGTATAGGAATAGGATACGGCCTAACCCTAATTGGATTATTGTCGGTAAGAATTATGTCATGTTCTATGACATCTGTGTGTCCAGGAATGTCAGTGAGAACATCCTGAAATGTTTGTAACATCGACAAGTCTCGTCGATGTTCGTCACCAGAAAGATTAGGAGAAACAGAAACGTTTTTCCAAGATTCCGTGGAATGTAATGGAACCACTGGAAGGGGAAGGTTGACATCAGAGAAGGTAGCTTCCTCATCCTGAATGACAGACAGGGATGAATAATGACCGTGAGGTGCAGGAGCATCATCCGTTGCCTGGAAAATAGGCAGCAAATAGTCCGGACGTTCGTGAAATTCCGAAAGCATGTTTATGTGGAAAGTTTTATGCTTTCCATCAATATCGACCACATAGTCAACATCGGAAATCCGAGAGACTATTGCATACGGACCTTTCCATGCAATAAGAAGTCTATTTTCCCTACTGGGGAGTAGGACGAATGCTTTGTCACCTGGACAAAGTTGTCGTAGACATCTATTCTTGTTAGCAAACTGCCTTGCCTTCTCTTTAGCAATTTCTGATGAAGCAGTTGCTAGCTTACATGCCTCAATGATCTTTTGTCTAAGAGCAATGACATACTCATATGAGGATTGAGTTTCATCGCTAATATCATCGGCAGTGATGAGATCGTGTAATAAAGACATAGGGCCGCGTGGACGCGCGCCAAAGACAAGTTCGAAGGGAGAAAATCCTGTGTGTTCATTAGGGACTTCTCTATAGGCAAAGAGAGCCGCGGGTAAAACCCTGTCCCAATCTTGAGGATGATCTTCAGTTATCTTACCAAGCAAAGTCTTGAGCGTTCTATTCAGACGCTCAACTAACCCATTAGACATAGGATGGTAGATACTACTGAGAGATCGTTCAATATGTAAGGTAGACATTACCTGTGACATAGTGTCAGATATGAGTTGAGTGCCATGGTCTGACAATATTTCTCTGGGGAACCCAAGCGAGAAAATATCAACCAAAGAGCATCTGCGATATCTGTAGTAGATATGCTCTTAAGAGGAATAGCCTCTGGCCAACGTGTGCACATATCGACACATGTAAAGATAAACTGATGTCCTCTGGCCGACTTGACCTTAAAAGGGCCAATAATATCTATGGCCATTTTCTGAAACGGCCGAATAGGAATGTCAGCAGCCTGGATAGGCGCAGCATGTCGTGGTCCTCTAGATTTGACCTCCTGACATACCTTGCATGATCGGCAGTAAATACGAATGTCCTTATTGACAAAAGGCCAAAAGAAAGCCGCAAGGACTCTCGACTTCGTACGGGCAAAACCCATATGTCCAGCACATTGCGAGTCATGAGCATGTTGCAATATTTGGACTCTCATGCTCTTGGGAACAAGAATTTGCGAATGTGCCGACGTAGCCGAATCTTGTACCATACGTACAAGTACGCCGTTTCTCATTGCAATCCAAGATTTTCTATTTGTATCCTGATTCGGATCACCTTTCTTCGCAAGAACGAAGAATTTTTTTAAAGAAGAATCTTCTTCTTGCAATTTTATGAAAGAGTCACGAGTGATTACTAAGTGACTATCTTGGCTATCAACTTCATTATCACTATTCAGTGAAGTTTCGGGTGTTTGTAGAGCTTGTGCTCTTGTAACTACTGCATTTGTAGCTTGCATGTTATTATCTTCCCAAGCAGCAATCTGCTGTGGGGTACACTCCCTAACTCCGTGAATACGACCAATAATAAGGTCCGCAATAGGATTAGGTAAGAGACAAGCATGCACATCTCCAGTAAAGAAAGGAGTGGCAATGCGAATTACAGCAGTAGGATATTTTTCTAGAGTGCCGCCAAGTGTGGCAGATTTAATAACCTTTCGTGTAGCAGAAGGTGGTTCTATAAGCGATTGTCTAACACCAATAGTGGTTCATCGGGAGTCGGAAGGTAGTGAGACCGGAGTATCATTAAAAAGACCGTTATGTAGAATTAAAGAACCCCTCCCGTCATGCGCAACAGCAGCAGGAAGAGCGGGAAGTGGGTGACCACAACTCAAAGTAGTTATGGTACCGGTTCGAATAAAGTACTGCATTGGGGGCATTTGTTTGCTCTCTCAAAGTCAAAAGCAGAACTAGTGACAGCGTCAAAGTTTTTACTATCAACAACATGATTACAGGCTGCCTCAGTTTCCTGTTGTACAGCATTAGCCTGCTGATATCTCTTTTTTTTTGTGTTGAGATCTACCCCGACTATTATTACCTCTGAAGTTATCAGAGTTATTATTATCTCTGCAGTTATTATTGTCTCTATTGTAATTGTTATACTGGTTCGAATTCCAGTTTCCACGATTACTATCATGTTCACATTGATGCGAACATCCATTTGTTTGGTTCTGAGGTCTTCGGCAGGAATAACCTCTATTACCATATCCTCTTTTGAAATGCTTATAATTATTAGGGTGATAGTAACGAGTACTATCAGGTTGTCTCCAATTCTTCGAAGAAGAATCACCATGAAATTGATTTCCATGATTTTGACAGAAATTACCGCTACTCTTTCTATCAAAATTTTGTTGGGATCTACGAGCAAAGTTTTGACCATACGGAGCTGCCGAAGCAACTGGTAAACCTTCTTTCACCTTAGAGTTACCCATGGTTATGTGTGGGTGCGCAGTTACGTATTGGCAACAGAAATCTTCCATTTCTTTTATTGTTTTAGGTTTACGTTCATGAAGGAAAGCAAAGAAAGACTCATTGACAGACGACATGACTTTGTCTCTAAGTATTAAGTCCATAAGTCCTTCATAAGTTTTTTCCGTCTTAGATAGTTCAACCCATCGTGAGAAAGTAATGCGTATTCTTGCAATAAACTCGGAGAATTCAACTCCATTTTCAGGTAACATGTTTTTTAAATTGTAGACGATAGCCGTCTTCGTTAAGCTGATATTTCTTTAACAAAGCGGCCCTGACAACCTCATAATTGTTCTTGTCAGGTTCATCCACCATATTTAATATACTTAGAGCTTTACCTGTCAGTATCCCTGATAACTGATAAACATATTTTGCTTTGTCTATGTTATGAGCTGTACATGCTTGTTCAAATCTGTCCAGATAGAACATTATGTCATCGCTGGAAGGACTAAATGTTGGTAACTTAATCTTAAAAGTATCATTATTAGCCTTACCAGAAGATGAACCCTTGTTTGAATCATTACCATTACTCATGCTTGTCAATTTCAATTTTTCCAACTCTAAAGCTAAGACCTTTTCTTCATGTTCCATTTTTGCTTTCTCTTTCCTCTCATCAGACTCTCTCTGTAATCTTCTTTCCTCAGCCTGAGCCTCTTTTTGAAGTCTTTCATTTTCAGCTTCTTTTTCAAGTCTTTTATTTTCAGCCTCTTTTTCAAGTCTTTTATTCTCAGCCTCTTTTTCAAGTCTTTTATTCTCAGCCTCTTTTTCAAGTCTTTTATTCTCAGCCTCTTTTTGAAGTCTTTCAGCTCTAGCTGTAGCTGGAGTTTTTCTCTCCTCAGCTTCTGATTCCCTTTTTTGTTTTTCCATTTCCATTTGGAATCTTTTTTCATCCACCTGCGTCTGCAGTTTCTTTTGTTCAGCTTCCATTGCTTTATCATATCGAGCAGTTGCAAATTCTTCTAACTTATCACCAGTCTTCCCAAGCAATTTACCCTGCTCAATAAAGTGCTCAAATGTAGACATGTTGTCTAACATATGAGTCCAAAACCTGAAATAATTAACTAATTTATTTCAAACCTAAGTGTAACAAGTCTTAATTAAGCACTTGTATATTCACATCACCTTATATTATCCCAGTCTCTGTGGGAAACAAGTCTCCAATCAAAGAACTTGTATATGAAATATCAGCACTCAATTCTTGATCATAAGTGCACTTCTCATTCAATAGTGCACGACACTATTCATCATTCATTTATCATCAGTATAGTAGTAACAGTGCATTAGCATAGCCCATTAACTAATTACTATAACTGTAAACAATGACTATGTAAACACATGCAGAATGTAAACATTGAAAATGTAAACAATACAAACAATGTAAACAATAACAATGTAAACAATAACAAAGATCAGCAACAATACAAAAACTTTCGCAGAAATCAACTAAAAATAAAGCAGAAATTAATGAAATATCACAAAAAATGTGACGATATCTGCGATAGAATTAAACAAAATACATGACACCACAGTGTATAAACAAAAATGTTGTATGAAACTAAATTATAGACAAGAGTAGGCTAACAAATACAAACAAATCAAAACAAAACTAAAGAATGCGAAATAATAACGAAAACAATATTAAAACATGTCATCACAGCTAACATAAATAGCAACAGAAGTCGCTTAGCAAATTCCAGTATTGGAAATTTGCAAACCTTACAGAAAACGCTCACAATAGACGACCTCTATGACGTGGCATAATCTAACGGAGACACCACCCAACCGAGAACCCGCTGAAATATAAACATATAAATATACAAATAACATATAAACATATAACATATAGAATGAGATGATACACAGAAGACTCAGCAGAAGTATAAGGGCACAGTTTACATACAAACAGGCCACTTAACTTATAGGCTTCCAATCGTAGAACAGCAGAAAAAACGGATGTCAATCAACGTCCTAAAGAGCGAAGCTCCAACGATGATGGCACATCTGAACTGCTTCCACTGCTAACACGATGGTACAAGAGCTTCTGACATACTGTGTGTTGAGTTGTTTCGGCACTTGACCTTCTAATCCACAAGTAAGTTGATGGAAATCGGTACTTGGCCTTCTTCAGAAAACAACCCGTTTCAACCGGCACTTGACCTTCTCAAAAAAACGACAGCACTGGAACCTTGACAGCAGCAACTTGCTTGACTTGCGTAAAAGATAACAGCAGTCCGAGTTATCCGGCAACATGTAACAACGCCGGGTACTGTCAAATTCTTGTTTCCGTCAAAAAATTGAAATTTGACTTTTACCGGGCAACGCCGAGTACTTTGAAAATTTTGAAGATGTTGACTGTATTGAAGAATGTTAATTTCTTGAAGGATGCTGATGAATTCTTGTTGAAAATGAAGTGGGTAAGGGACCCCGTGTTTGCTGGTACCAGAATCAAACCAGCTTATGGCCACCAAATGATGCGTGATGCCATATGATGATGGATGGCATCCGCATGTCTGGTTTTGTGTAGTGTGTAGATGTGTTCAGTCAAAACAATGTTCATGCAACAATAACAGGGCAATCCACATAGGACGTCAGTAAACTCACGACGTATAAAGTCAATGAGTCTTGAAACAGCCGTTGACGTTTTTCTTCATTATTTATTGTGGACGCCACAGTGACAAAATGGTTACGCAAATGTGTAGGCACATCAAACAGTCATTATCACAGCAACATTCAATACAGCAATAAACGGTAGACAGCATTACAATGATGAGTCAGATGCATGTTATATTTCATAGTGCTGTAAATGTAGTCAGGTGGAAAACTCCATCCTTTTCTATAACAGCCAGGAGATAACCAGATGTATGAGATCAGTTCACTCTCCTTAGTTTGACTTCAGCAAGACAGACACGTCTGCCGAAGTATAAATAATGTCCTCAAAAATATCCTCTAGATAATAAAGGTTTTCCAAACCTAGTTCATTTAACAGAGTAGCAAGTAATGGTCCTTGGTACCTGCATCAACCGATGCAGTACAATGCAGCGACATGTGAGCTGGGAAAAAACATCTCGTGACGACGACTTTCGCAGACAGGCTATGAATCGAAATCGCTCACGACCCAAAATCAATAGAGTTAATGAAAGAGTCAATTTACCTTGCTTTCATGAAATACACAGAAATATCACGCCTCCCGACATGTGGGAAACACTAGAGGTATTATCTCGAATAAACGAAATATCCATTAAGAGGACTACACATCCCTGACAGAACAAAAATAGCGGAGATCCCCTCTTCAACGAGGCATCTCTTTCGCCATTCCAAATCGCTCACTCCCACTAGTGGTGGGCGGAAACCGATCGACAAAGAAGCAAGACAAGTCATGCGCAGTCCAGCGCAAAACGACCACAGCTCAAACTTAACTGCATTCGATACCAACGCGAGAAGACAAATGCTTACCGAGAAAAGTGACTATAAATTCCAAGCAGTTGTTGCCCTTGCGTTATAAAACAGATATTGAAATAAAACGATGTTGCGAGAATTTATCACGCAACAGTAATTAATTGTTTTAATGACAGGAACTGAGAACATCTCCAATACTAGTTCCAATAGAAACAAACACATGCAGTCATGATGTCTAATAAGAATCTATCTTGAAGAACAAAACCAGTATTACCTCATATTACCACATCACAACTCACACACATAGATTACTAATATTGTATGTCAATGCAAAGACCACTTTTATATCTGTGTACATAATATTTGAAATTACATGTTATTATATTGCCTGGTTCACTGTGTAGTTGAATCAGGATCACTATTGTAGAGAAAATCAATACATATGTACATATCTGAAATTTATCATTGAATCTTTTAAGATAGTCTTCTAGAGTGTTGACTGTTTGTGAGTGTCACAGTATTGTCAAGTGTGGTGCAATAATTAAATTGTTTATCTGTTGTTGTGGTGGTGACTTACACTTCATCATTTGCATAACCCTAGACATATAACGTTGCCAACACAATATTCCAGAATAATTCTGACTGAGATATAAATATGTGGCAGTAAGTAAGGTTATCTGTAAAACACTACACATATTAGATACAGATACCTTCACAGCTGATCTCAGTCAGTACACTAAGTCCCTATAGATATTTATATCATCCCACTTTACCACATATATTGGGGTCCGGTCCGGGATTTTGAATCTCTTACTAGTATAAATATTGGGGGTAATTCACTTCAGGGAATATACAAAGTTAAAAGGTATCCTTGGGTGGAATTAAATAAGGTTGAGCTCTTGGTGCCTGTTTTGTCTATTGGATATATAATTACAGATTATATTGTTTAGTTAGATATTTTATTTAATTACCTGATATAAAATGGCGGACCTGGCCAAATTTCGATCTGCGGCTGTACAGACTGCAAAAGAGTTGGGATTAGATGGGCAAGTTATGATTACCTATGTCACTACTGAATGTGACAAATTTATTGAACGCGAAGAAAGAAGGTTTGAGGCCGAAAGAAGGTTAGAAGCTGAAAAAGAAATTAAGAGGTTGCAGATTGAGGCTGAGGCTAAGAGGTTGCAGATTGAGGCTGACAAAGAGGCTAAAGCATTGGAGGCAGAAAGAGAAGACAAGCGATTGGCTGCAGAAAGAGAAGAGAAGAAATTAGCTGCAGAAAGGGAAGAGAAGAGATTAGCTGCAGAAAGGGAAGCCGAGGAAAGAAGATTAGCTGCAGAGAGGGAAGCAGAAAAGGAGGAGAAGAGATTACAAAGGGAACATGAGCTACGACTAAGGGAGTTTGAGTTTCAGGGCCATGCTCCTGAAAATGGTGCCAGTCCCTTTGCCTCTGATGCTACTGCTACTCAGGGAGCCTCAACCTCAGCTATGAACTTTCATTTAGATCATTTTGTTGAGAAAGACGATGATATTGAGAGCTATATAAATAGATACGAATTATTAGCTACCACATATGGGTTAGAGAGAGAAAGGTGGAGCTTAAAGTTATCTCAAGGACTTCGTGGGGCAGCTTATGAAGTTTTTGCCAAAATGCACAGAGATGATCAGGAAAATTATGACATGCTAAAGCAGGCTCTTTTGTTAAGATATGAAAACAACGCAGAATTTTACAGAAAAAAATTTAGGAATGCTAAACTACTGTCAGGTGAAACCTATCACCAGTTCTCTGCACGGATAGAGACATACTTGGAGAAATGGACTTCTCTGGGGAAAACCCAAGATCTTAAGGAAATGGTCCTTATAGAACAATTAAGAGAGTCCATGGCTCCAGACCTGAGAAAGTTTCTCATGGAACAAGGTGCAGAGAGACTGGGTGAGTTGCTAAATGTTGCAGAAAGGTATCAAGCGGCCCAAGCAGAAGTATCAGGTAATAAAAAGAAACAGGTGGATAATTTTAGGGCACCACAGAACTTTAATAAATTTGATCCTAGAGATCAAAACAAAGGTAAGCACCAATTTGATAGGCCACGGTATGACAATAAAAATAAAATCCCACAATTCGATGAAAGGAAATATGATGAAAGAAAATCTTTCAACCAAGGAAAAAGGTGGTGTAAAAATTGTCAGATGGACAATCATGACACTGACCGTTGCAGAAGGAAACCTGTGTATATGGCCACCCTTCAGGTCAGGTCGACCTCAAGAAAGGAGGAGGATATTATGTTGGATACCACTCCAGAAGAGATGAGGAAGGCACAGGCTGGGGATAAAACACTCAAGCCTTGTTTCAGGAAATTGTCAACTTGTCATACAACTCCAGGCAAGGGAGATTTTTACATGAAAAACAAGTTGATGTATAGGAAGACTGGAGCTAGATCCAAAGGTCAGGGACAGCTGGTACTTCCTAAAAGATATAGGACAGACTTAATAAGGAGCCTACATGTGAAACCAGATGGGGACCATGAGAAAATAGGTACCATCATACAAAAGGTGGCTCACAATTATTATTGGCCCAAGGCAAGATGGGACATTGAGAATTTTGTAGAAAGGTGTAGCATAGCACATGAGGGAACACCCACAAGTGGGAACATGGATCAGGACCTGGACACGCCAAGGGGAAAAACTAGGTCTGAAAATACGAAGAAAAATAAATTTGATAAAGTGGACCAAAGGGAATGGGAAGCCCCTTTTCACGGACAAGCTTCACTTAACTGTTTTACAATGGCCACTATGCGGAGAGTGCAAAAAGATGTCTTACCCCAGGATAAGCCGAAAATCCCTCAATCAGACTTAAACAAACTGGAGGAAGAGGATGTAGAGAGGAAATCTCTCATCAAGAATTTTAAGTGGGGAGACAGCCCCAAGAGGAAAATTGGTAGCGGTCGTTTTGTGAATGATAATTCTGGGAAGAAAAATCATCACTATAGCGCTTCAAGTGGAAGAGACCATACCGGTGCATGGACAAATAGGTCCACAAAATTAAAGGTCCATATGTAACGCTGTTAAGAACGTGGACGGATGAAAAGGCAGAGGAAAATATTTCATCTTCATACCAATATGTGAATGAGCTGACCACTCGTTTAAAAACTGGCTGGAAACTTGCCAATGAAAATTTGAAGCAAGCCAGGAAGAAACATGCTGCCTATTATAACAGGAAGGCGAAAGACAGAGATTTGGCTGTGGGAGAGAAGGTACTGCTTCTTTTGCCCGGAAATCAGAATAAGTTACAAATTGGATGGCAGGGTCCATATACAGTTCTAGAGAAGGTGTCTAGAACCAATTATAAGATAGATAAGAAGGGGAAAGAAAAAATCTATCATGTGAATCTCCTGAAGAAATATTTGGAAAGAGAGCATCAGGAAGAGACACACTTGCTAACCTTGTCCATTGCAATGGAGATGAAGAAGGAACCACTTTCATCATTTGAATATCCATTACACCCTGTGAGACAGCGGCACAGGTGAAAATCAGTACACATTTAACGGAAAATCAGAAAGAGAGAGTGCAACAGGTTCTAGATAATCATACAGAGGTGTTAACAGACCGACCGGGGCATACAAACTTATTGGAATATGATATGAAACTGATAGACCCCTCACCTGTCTGTATGAAACCATATTCGATTCCTTTTGCTAAGGAGAAAGCTTTGAAGGAAGAGATAGACTATTTGTTGAAGGAAGGAATTATTTCACACAGTGAATCTTCGTATAGTTCCAGTGTTGTACTTTTAAGGAAACCCTCTGGAGAACATAGACTCTGTATAGATTACAGAAGACTGAATGCTATTACAGAAGGACAGGTGGATCCATTGCCGGATACAAATCAGTTGTTTGCCAGACTAAATAAAGCTAAGTATTTCTCAAAAGTGGATTTGAGTAAAGGATACTATCAAATTCCAGTAAAGCCTGAGGTTAGACCATATCTAGCTTTTAGTACCTCAGAAGGACACTATGAGTTTAACAGATTGCCCTTTGGATTGAAGAATGCACCTAGTGTATTCTCTAGAATGATGAGAAAATTATTGGACCCTCTGAATAACCCATGCATTACAAATTTCATGGATGATATCCTTATAGCAACAGAAACATTTGAGGAACACATTGACTCTCTGAACATGCTGTTTAATCGACTTAGGGAAGCGAATTTAACAGCCCGACCAACCAAATGTTGCGTTGGATGTAAAGAATTGGAATTTTTGGGACACACAGTTTATCAGGGAAACTTGACCCCTGACCCAAAAAATTTAGAGAAACTAAAGAAAGCCCCGAGGCCACAAACCAAGAAGGACGTGAGATCCTTTGTCTCATTATGTGGTTTCTACCAGAAGTATATCAAAAACTTTAATTCCATATGTGCACCGTTAACGGAGTTGACACGTAAAGGACACCCAGATCGAATTACATGGACACCACAATGTGAAATGGCTTACCAAGAATTGAAGGAAAAGCTCACAAGTAAACCTATTTTGAAACTACCTGACTTAAGTCAGGAATTTGTAGTAAGGACTGATGCCAGTAATATTGGATTAGGTGCAACTCTGCTACAGAAATCAGATGCATTGGATGGGGAACTAAGCCCAGTGGCATATGCTAGCAGAAAGTTGAATAAAGCTGAAACCAACTACTCAACTAGCGAAAAAGAATGTCTTGCAGTAATATGGGCGATAAAGAAATTCAATATTTATCTGTATGGGAAGGCATTTAAGTTGCAAACGGATCACAAACCTTTGTCGTTTCTGGCACAGGCTAGGCATGAGAACTCTCGTTTACTCCGTTGGTCTTTATTGATCCAGCCCTATGAGTTCAGCATAGAGTATATAAGTGGAAAAACAAATTTGGGAGCGGATTTTTTAAGCCGCCATCCGTGTGATGAGAATCACCCAAAACCCCAGGAATAATAAGAAATTTCTCTATGTGTATATAGAATTATAGACTGACATATAACGTCTGTTTTAAGAGGGGAGGATTTGTCGTGAAATTCTACATCCACATATATAAATTATCAGGTAAATGTAAAGCCTAACAAATAATTTAATAAAAGGAAAGAAGAATGGTAAAGAACAGTGCTGTCACAATGACTGTACTTGAAATCCCCCTTGTGTTCTCCTGCGTCTGCTAATTGTAACGTTTCACGTTGATAGTAAAGCCTTCTGCAGTATACACGCGTTTCCCAAAAACACTAAAAAGTGTACTCCATTTCTAAGAAAAACCTTGAGATACGCAAGTTGACCTAGAATTAAAATTCCATTCATGTCTTTTTCTACACTATGTTACCAAAAACAAAAGACAGATGGACTAAAGATAGAAAGAAGGGAGAGGCAGAAAGCAGGCACAGGCAATACTAACACGAGTCGCGCGATACACAATTACCACCATCACGCGTGTAAGGCCACATGCACTAACTTTATTTCAGACGGACAGTGATAAAAACATCAGAATCGCTCAGTGAAAGAATTTTAAACCACCATTGTACGGAAATAGGCCACAAGTTACATTTGAATTGATTGGATGGAATGATATGTAAGGCTAAACACGATTAGTCGGACTATAAATGCTATCTTTTGTTGTCAAGGGAGACGGAAGTAAGAGTATTTTTTTTCAAACGATTGGGTAGAGATGGCCTGATTGGTTAGGTCGGTTAATATAGTTAATTGATAGCGTTAGTTCGAGACCACTAGTTCAAATAAGCTTGATAAAGCAACAGTGCGTTGAAGCCAGCTCATATTTTTGCTAAATAAAAGCCTGGAACATAAGCAGATGGGAATTTGTGCCAGTATTTGTGCCTACATTCATTGCTAGTCAACGTATCTGTGTTTATTTCCTTGAATTGTGGTAGGTTGAAATATTTGATCTCTTTTTAATGAAAATTGAATGTACATTGATAATTTTTGTCTGTATATATGTGCAGTTCAGTAGCGAACATGAGACAAGGCCTATATATATATATATATTGCTCCAACCTGAACAGAAGGTGTCGGAGAAAAGTCAAACTACATGGAATTACCACATAGTACACTGACACCTACCTTATGACATGGAAGGACTTATAGCTGAAAGTGCAGAGGCGTAGTAACCATTAGGGAGGTTAATACTGGAGTAAACTGCTTCAGACGAAGATAGCAGTTAAACTAAAGCTCTGAACTCTGTGTTTGTGATGTATTGTGCTCAGTCTAGCCAGATAGTATAAATTAGTTCTGAAGTAGGAGGTACATCCTTCTTGTTTCAGGGACTGTGGTCCTAGTATTGAAGCCGCACCTGGTCTGAGCATTTGCTGAATCCAGAGGCTACAACATACTCTTGGGTCCCTGTAGTAACCAGTGAGGTGTCTTCAGAACCAGTGAGGTGTCTTCAGAACCAGTGAAGAAGTCTAGCAGAGGAGTCTTTGCCTGCCGCCATCACGAAAGTTAAGCCCTTCGTGGCCAACAGAGCTCAACAATTTGTACCCCCTCCTCTTAAAATGAATTGTATTAATTAAAGAGGGGTAATTAATTGTTTTAATGACAGGAACTGAGAACATCTCCAATACTAGTTCCAACAGAAACAAACACATGCAGTCATGATGTCTAATAAGAATCTATCTTGAAGAACAAAACCAGTATTACCTCATATTACCACATCACAACTCACACACATAGATTACTAATATTGTATGTCAATGCAAAGACCACTTTTATATCTGTGTACATAATATTTGAAATTACATGTTATTATATTGCCTGGTTCACTGTGTAGTTGAATCAGGATCACTATTGTAGAGAAAATCAATACATATGTACATATCTGAAATTTATCATCGAATCTTTTAAGATAGTCTTCTAGAGTGTTGACTGTTTGTGAGTGTCACAGTATTGTCAAGTGTGGTGCAATAATTAAATTGTTTATCTGTTGTTGTGGTGGTGACTTACACTTCATCATTTGCATAACCCTAGACATATAACGTTGCCAACACAATATTCCAGAATAATTCTGACTGAGATATAAATATGTGGCAGTAAGTAAGGTTATCTGTAAAACACTACACATATTAGATACAGATACCTTCACAGCTGATCTCAGTCAGTACACTAAGTCCCTATAGATATTTATATCATCCCACTTTACCACAGAGATGTAAATGGAAAACATATTATATCTGCACGTTTAACCTTTTCATTTAAATGTAATGTAAAGCTAAAGCTATTCAGTTTAAATGTAAAGGAAGTTTTATCCCGAGGAATTAAATTTAATTCTCATCGAGGGTAAATTCTGACATGGGATGGTAGAATAGAAGATGGGGTAAATAAATGTGTCGGGGAACGCCATACCCAGAAGAGCGTTTCGTTTGTATTTCTATTACCAGTTATTGGTGGTACCAGCTAAAAGTACTATCTCTGGAACCAAGTGAAGGTAAAAGTGGGCTGACGTTGTGAGAGACGCCATAATAAGAGAGTTCTGTAGACAGACGCAGAACCAACTTGGCCGTTACTCCTTGACGTTCTTGGAACGTGCGGCGCCTGAACTTTAACCAGAGACTGGTGAGAGCAGTGTGAAAGGAACTAACCCAGCGGGAGAAGAAACTACCATTGGCAGCTAAGTAAAAATATCCGCTGCCAAAAGTGACCTCCTTTATTCAGTTAAATCCCATTCAAGCGATGAAAGTGATGAAACCATTTTCATAACTATTCACATTTATTTCTTTTAAACTGTTAAACTTAAAGTGATTATTAAATGTTGTTATGTGTAATGTTACAAATTTAACTTCGATTTAATCCTTTTAAATATACTACATGTTTGTCTCAGTCAAAGTTACGAAACACACAGTTATATGCGTTTGGAATGTTTTTTGGATCAGTTCTATTTCTATGAGAGTTACGTAAGCAGTGACCTGTTCGTAATCTGAAAATTTATGTTTGATGTTTACGTCCAAGATGATCTCTAGCATCTTTCTTAGATGGTGCTAGTAGATGCTTGAAAAGTTCTCATCCTGTTTTAGCCATTCGCCATGTGTTTAGCCAGTTCTCTTTACAGTTGTTTTCAATTATTTGTTTCTGTGTAATGACTGGTTGGTCAGTTTGTGGCATTGATGCTCCTATTTTCGCTAGTTTATCTGCCTCCTCATTAAAGGAAATGTCTACATATCCAGGTATTCACTGCATGAAGATGTTAATTCCGTATAGGTCTTTAAGCCCGTGGCACATTTCTATGATTTTTTGAGAAGTGTTTTTTTGTTTTACATTAATCAGTAATTCGTTATCGATTACATATGTATATTTTGTTGTGCGAACCATATGGCAAATTAAAAATTAGTAATAACTTAACTTTTTTCCATTTATTTTAGAGCAGTTTTTCCTAAAGGGGGCTGTACCGCCCCCTGGTGGTGTTGGGAAGATCCAAGGTTGCGGTGACCCGAAACAGTTTGGGAAATACCATTTTACAAGGTCCGCTTGTGCCACGGATTGCCTCCCCTGCTTAGCAATTGTGGTCCACCAGTGACCAAAACGCAAGAGTATCTAAAATGGGTCGTCAAAGGTGTCTGCCTTCGCACAAGAATACTCTTGGCAGAGTTGTAGATAGAAGGATAATTAGGCTTCTATCCCAAGGTAGTTTTCATTAGATATTTCCGTAGTCAAGAACAATGCTG
This sequence comes from Oreohelix idahoensis, assembly GCA_024509875.1. NCBI lineage: Eukaryota > Metazoa > Mollusca > Gastropoda > Stylommatophora > Oreohelicidae > Oreohelix > Oreohelix idahoensis. The sequence goes on from JAMPIV010005671.1 coordinate 422,092, forward strand.
CATTGGCAGGGCTATTGTTTAACTTTATTTCGGTCCGCCACTTTTATGAAGAATTAAGCAATGGTTTTTAGCCCGTTCAAGCCCCCAGGTGGTATAAATCCAGCGAAATTCATTGTGTAGGTATTTGCTTTATAAATAAATATATATGCCCTAAACCCAATTTAAAACGTTTGGGCACTACTCAAGAATCATTTAAAAAAGAGTGGACTCAGAGACGTTGAACAATTGAAGAAGGTAGCTGAAAGATACTGGGACAGTCTGACTCACAATTACCTACAAACACTTGTGGGAAGTATGCCTCGCCGCATCCAGGCTTGCCTTGCTGGAGAAGGCAACATTATATTGTACTGAAACCACTGTTAATAGATAGGGGAGATACCAATCTACCTCTGGACATACATTTTTTTAATTATTATTTGCTTCTATGAGTGTACTGCGTTGCGAAATAATGACTGCCATATTTTTGCAAAGTACTGTGTGTGTGTATATATATATATATATATATATATATATATATATATATATAAATATATATATATATATATATATATATATATATATATATATATATATATATATATATATATATATATATATATATATATATATATATATATATATATATCTGTCCTGCACATACGTTTGCTTTCGTAACACAATAACCGAATGAACTATGATTGTTATGTTTTAAAATAACATGTAACAAATTTAATAATCAATTAGTTTTAGCAGGTTAAAATAGAGATGAAATGATGGTGAATTTTAGATGAAAATTAAAGTCGTCTTCATTGAGACTTGGTTTGAGGATTTAAATAAAACTTAAAATTTAATGTCTGTTTGCTGGTGCCTTTTACAAGCACTTAGCTGGTATGAGTGAGTCCTGCAGCCTTCGTCAATTTGTTTGTGATGATGACACTTCCCAGTCTGATAGCTTCGTTCCTCGAACGGTCTGATAGTTTCGTTCAAAGAACATTTAGACAAAATAGAAAGAACAAATGCCTCTGCTAAGTACATATGTAGGCTGCAAATTAACAGGCACATTGTCTCGCTGTCCACCCACCAATGTTGGTCTCTCTGAATAATTAAATTCTTGAGTACACATAGCGGAACTCAGGGAAGATGATTAGAAATCACCAATATTCTTCTGGGTATTAAACTGGGAAAATATGTGCTTGGACAGCGCGAAATCAATGATTTGCCTGAATTAAAATTAGCAAGGTACATATATCTCACAAAATGATATGACAAACTTGAGGCACATGGGATGTAATCATCACTCATCACTACTCCAGTCGGAGTCTGGGGGTCACCTCAGCGGTCGGTTTTCTGTACGACTAGCAATAAACGATCACCAGCGCTTGCTGTACTGGTTTATGAATATACTATTTTTATATGTCGAGGGTGCCAGCCTCATTAATAACCACTTAGCAAGAAAACATGTCAAATTCACATTTGTAAAATAAATGTTTACACTTACCCCAAAATTTGGGAACACGATCTCTGGGAACACAATCTCCTCGTACAGTTTAGAATGTACGTAGAACTTTATTAGATGCTTCGAATCATTTGGCCTGGAAATTGTATAACTCATCTTATGACGGGTGAATCTGATTCCTTAGGTATCCAGACTTCGTATTTAAAATGCGGGTTTACTTTTAGGTTTCAGAGTTGCCCAAATACTGTCCTGATCTCTTAAGTTTTCAATCTTTGTATTTAAATATGCGGGTTTACTTTTAAGTTTTAAAGTTGCCCAAATACTTTCGATCTGTCACTTATAATTTTGGAATCCTTAGTCCTATATTTCTCTGGCTCCTGGGAGTTGCTAATTTGACGTTGCGATGCAGTCTGATTTGTGACTCCGATTTTGCAAGGTTATATCTCTCATTTTCAGCCTAAATCCCAGACTGTGCTTCTGACGAATTTGCCAATGAGAACCATTGTGTATTTCGGCTCTCACTTTACACCAATCTAATTTCTTTTGCACTATATGGGTAGTGGTGTTAAATCTTTACGTTCTCCCGCGTGTTTTAAAATATTACTTTTTAAAATTCCAACACGTGACCTCGTTCTAATAATGCTATAACATTTCCGCTTGCGTCTGTACAAGCTCACAAACACATCTTTGATCTAATTTCCTTTCTAGATGCTTTCCGCCAATATTGACTCACCAGACAGATTATCTATAATAATTACACAGGGATAGACCGACGGAAGCTATTATCTCATTATCACCTGTGTTTTCATTCATGCCTCCGCCAGACGGATCTCTCAGCCAACAGACAATTTGGCACTCTATTCATCACTCGCACGCGACCATATTGTGTCAATAAAGAGTGTCTCTAACAAAGGTGGCAACACGACTCAACAGATAAACTTATCCCTTGCTGACCGGCGTAATTAACCTGCTATTGTTTCGATTCACCTGGCGGATCATAAACAGGTTTAGGGTGCCATCACAGCAAAAAGAATGAAGGTGCATGAAATATGCAAATAAAAGGACGATGAGTGAGAAAAATCAAGAAATGAAGTGGTACTGCCGGAGAGAACGACAGTTATGAAAAGTGCACCCAAAAAATAAGTGGATGAAAGAGAGAGAGAGAGAGAGAGGGGGGAACAAAAGTACATGAACAAACCCGTTTTGTCACAGCTTGGCCGGTGCCACGTTCCAGTCTATCAGGTAAATTGGTACCTGACTTTTCTTTTGAATTAGGAAAGGTAAAGGCAGAGAGAAAGGGAATTGGTCATCCCACCTCAATTTAAAAAAAACTGGTTCTAGTGTGGTGAAGTCTCTAACACTTCACTCCCCCAAGGCAGTATCTGAAATGGAATTACCTTTACCTGGTAACTATTGAATGTATGGACAATTTATTGTCTGCTGTTTAGTGAACTTGGTTATAAGAATCAAACAAGCCCCTATCATTTTTTTTCCTATTACTTGTTTCTTATAACCTTGTATTATGAAAGACCTAATTCGGCTCGAACAATATTTACATATGCTTCCGGGTCAAGTGCAAAAATATTGATAAGAATGATGTAGAACAGGGTGCAGCGAATCCAAGCAAATTTAGCTGACTTTGTCAATCATTTTTCAATATGGTGGATAATGGTAACTTGTGATTGTCTGTAGGTGAAATACTTGTTGCACATGTTGGTGATCCTCATAGTAGTCGTCTAGTAGGTCAAAGGTTAGAAATAAGGTCTCTCTCTCCCCCTTTCCCCTCTCTCTCACGCACGCGGAGAGGCCTTCGATTCTCAAACAAGCTGGGATTCCAATCCGTTACGGTAGCTGTATTTCTTTCTATTATTCAATCAATTATGTTAGTTCATATTCGTTCTTTTATGCAGTCAATTGTGTTAGTTGATGTTCATTACAATATCCAACCAATTATGTTAGTTGATGTTCGCTCCAATATCCAATGAATTATGTTAATTGATGTTTGTTCCATTATTCAATCAATTATGTTATTTGATGTTCGTTCCAATATCCAATCAAATATGTTGTTGATGTTCGTTCTAATTTTCATGTGACGAAATCAGTCGTGCACTCTTTATAACTCCCACCCACTGCGGGGGGTATCACTTCTTTTCTTCATTTTTCTCCCTCATCGTCCTATTATTTGGCATATTATATGCATCTTCATTATTCTTGCGGTGACTGCTCCAAGATTGTTTACGTTTCAATAAGTGAACGTAGCATTATCAGGTTAATACAATTATCACCCAAGTCAGTCTGGCCATCTTTGAAAGAGACGTCAGTTGTTTGTGCAACGTGGTATCGCACGAACACGCACAGAAAGCCGATTGCTATCTAAGGAAGCCGCCTGAGAGACGGGCGAAAACACCGGTGATCATTAGATAACCGTTTCATCTGAGCCCTCTCGGCATCAATATTGCCGATAATCTGTCTGTGTAGGCAATCTTGACAGAAAGTATTACGCCAGGAAATGAGTTCACTTATTTGTTTGGGAGTTCGCGGAAGCATTACGATATATTGAAAGAGGTCACGCGATGGAATTTTAAAATGTAATATTTTAAAACACGCGGGGAAGAATTAAATTATTTCGCCCTACCCATATAGTCCAGAGCTTTCGATTGAAGTGATTTGAGGGACGGGATAAACAATTGATTTCATTGGAAATTCGTCGGAAGCACAATCTTGGATTTGAACTGAGAAATGAGAGATAACATCTAGCGAAATTAGAGACACAGATCAGAGACTGCATCGCATCGTCAAATGAACAAACTCCCAGAAACCAGTGAGACATCGGACTTAGAATTCCATAATTATAAGTGACAGATCGAGTATTTGGGCAACTTTGGAACTTACAAGTAAACCCGCATATTTAAATGCAGAGACTGGAACGTTAAAAAGACCCGGGAAAAAGTATTTGGGCAACTTTGAAACAAAACAAAAAGTAAGAGCGCATTTTAAATACAAAGACAGGAGTCCTAAGGAATCAGATCACCCGTCATAAGAGGAATACAAAATATGTCCAGACCAAGTGATTTGCATAACACATAAGAGGATTACTAAAGTTTCCCAGGCCACGTGATTCGAAAGCATCAAAACCTAGTTGCTAGTGTCAATTCTATATGCCAGTTACGTGCGTGTAAAAGGCACCAGCAAAACGGACATAAAAGTTTAATTTTAAATTTAGATCTTCAAATCACGTCTCAGTGACGAGAAATTTTATTTAACTCTAAAATTCACCAGCATTTCATCACTATTTTAACTTGTTGAAACTAATTGATTATTAAATTTGTTACATGTTATTTTAAAACATAACAATCATAGTTGATTCAGTTATTGTAAGTGTGAAAGCTCACGTATGAGCAAGACTTTTTAATATACATATAATTCTTCAGAGGTACTTCTAGTAAAAGGGAATTTCGATGGATTTACACCAGCTGAGGGCTTGTATGGGCTAGAACCATTGCTTAAATCTTCATAAAAGGCGGCGGACCGATAATAAGTTAACAATTGCTCAGCCAATGTCGCATTGTTCTTGACTTCGGAAATATCTTATGAAATGTCCCTGGGGATAGAAGCGTCTTTACCCTTCTATCTAAAACTTTGCCAAGAGTAATCTTGTGTGAAGGTAGACACCTTTGACTACTCATTTTAGATACGCTTGCGTTTTGGCCACTGGTGGGCCACTACTGCTAAGCAGGGGAGGCATTCCGTGGCAATCCAATCAATTATGTTAGTTGATGTTCGTTCCAATATCCAATCAATTATGTTAGTTGATGCTCTTTCCATTATCCAATTAATTTTGTTAGTTGATGTTCTATCCATTATCCAATTAATTTCGTTAGTTGATGTTCTTTCCATTACCCAATTAATTGTCAGTAAGATGAGATTAGTGACACGAGTCATCCCTGCCCCACTTCCAGTTCTAACGAAGGTTCTGTAAGGTCGTAACGAGATTGTATTTATAGTGATTGTTGTCTTGTTGACCGTCGATGATAGTTCAATAAAGAATAATAAACTACCCGATATACCCTAGTCTCAGAAATGAGTACTGGTGTATGATAGCACAAATGATAGTCAGACAGTAAAGACCCCTGGTCCGGTGGTAATAAGAAGATCAAGAGCCTAGAGTGTCTTCTCGTAATAACTATTCTGTGCTTTAAATAACAGTGAAATTCAAATTGAACTCAATGGTAAGTTTATGAAGTTAACAAAATCCAAGTTACAATTAATTAAAATCAATTTATTTAGGATTCTCTTTTCTTCTGTTCTTGAAATAGATAGAAATGCTATATGTATATGAATTTTCTATTTACATCATATCCACAGACATCACAGTGATATTAAAGTAGTTACTTTACTGAATTGCAGTGTCTCTGCTTTTCTGACAAAACGTTAACCAGTCTTTTTCTTCATATGACTTGACTCTTCACACATAAATTGATCGAATGTTCTTCTGTTTCTGCACTTAACTGAGTGCTCCTTAAATGATGGTTGACAATGTTGGTGAGCTCCACACGACTATATAGACTCGGCTGATCTTCCCATGTAGTAGGGATACCAGCACAACCAGGTAGACCAGCTGTAGTGCTCCGTGTCGCTATGCAGGATAACACTTGGGTTCTCACTTCTGGCTTACGTCTATATGTATGACCGAAACCTGAAACAACATAAAGCCTGTGGCTAACCTCTTTCCAAGAGTTCCCCTAGAGACTAATATAGGGTTGTTCAGTGTCATCAGTAATGCATGTGTATGAATGCGCACACGTGTTTCTGGTTACATTGTTAGTTGTACAGATGTCTACTTGCAAACAAAAAAATTCAAATGATATGATTAAAATGTACATTATATTACATCCTTCATTTACATCAAATTGTGTTACATAGTCCTTTCTTCCATCTGCTATCTTTCCCTCTAAGCAAAATTGTCCTGACATATATTGCTTATGGTTATCAAAAGTTTGAGAACCACTGGCCTACTTTGTGTCCATAGAGCAATCAAATCAATTTGGGGTCATTGGTACCAATGGGTTAAGAACCACTGGGATATTGTCTCCCATGCTGCCGTAAACCTGTAGGGGTTTAATTGCGGTCCAGGCTTAAGAACCACTGATTTATATTTTTGCTACTTGAGCATTAAATCTATATGAGTGTTCCTGGTCTCAACCTTGAGAACCATTGGCTGTCAGTCAGATTATTACGTTCATAACAACGGCTTACCCAAAGCTATTGCCTCTTTTTCTTTCCTTTCATATCATTTTTTCCAAGATCCGTCTGTCCTTCCTTTTTCTATGAATTTTAAAACCGCACTTTTCATCACTTTCCGAACTGTTTGACCCACTTACGTGATCATATCCCCAGAATTATAAAAGACATTGACTTCCTGGCTATACCAACACCTGGGCCTACTCTTCCTCTATGACGTGATGAAGTAGAATTGCCGTCTGTCAGTCCGTTGATGTACAGCGCAAATAACGCTGTGAAACCCAACGCCCTAATATCTGGCCTTTGGCTAGGATCATGTGTCTAGACACAGGGACCGGTACAGTGACATTCATGTGTCATTAGGTCCTTTGTGTGAGAACACAGAAGATCACTACAGTGACACATGTTGTCATTGGGTCTTCTTGTGTTGGGACATGTGGTCTTGACCAGAGCCGGGTTTGGGCGGGTGCCAATGCGACCTCATGCGAGGAAAAAATATGCGACCTCATGCGAAGTAAAAAAAAAACAGTCCGTTGATTTTTAATGAATTATTTACTGCGCGGTCCTAACACAGATTTTTCTCCCTACCATCATGCCAACGTAAATAATGCCTCCGGTATTGTTACACTTTGCCACAAGGGTGCCCTTCATTTTAAAAAATCTTATTTTATATATTTGTTCTTTATTAAATGTATGAAGTTATTGTACTGTTGTCGCACCTTTTTACTTCCCTTGCACTTCAGACGATGAAATCCACAAAAGTGAACATTAAGATATTAATATCGATTTCAATTATTCGCTTCTCACAAGCCATTTAAACCGCAACCGCTTTTACACCACAATCAAGTACAACAAAATAAAGTACTATTTAACAAACATGTAGTGTACAATGTTCCGGGTCGTTACCGGAGGTCACTGAAGAAACAAAGAAACAATATGGCGACTACGTCCTCATGCCTGTCATACAAGGCGGCTGATATGAGGTTGTACATCAGGTGGTCACTCAATCATGTACAACACATGTCCACAGACAACACAGCTGCTAGGGCGTGTGTGTGTGTGATTGTTTGGTGCTGGCTACTGCTAGGTGTCCAGCTGCTAGGGCGTGTGTGTGTGTGTGATTGTTTGGTGCTGGCTTCTGCTAGGTGTCCAGCTGCTAGGGCGTGTGTGTGTGTGTGATTGTTTGGTGCAGGCTACTGCTAGGTGTCCAGCTGCTAGGGCGTGTGTGTGTGTGATTGTTTGGTGCTGGCTTCTGCTAGGTGTCCAGCTGCTAGGGCGTGTGTGTGTGATTGTTTGGTGCTGGCTTCTGCTAGGTGTCCAGCTGCTAGGGCGTGTGTGTGTGTGATGGTTTGGTGCTGGCTTCTGCTAGGTGTCCAGCTGCTAGGGCGTGTGTGTGTGTGTGATTGTTTGGTGCTGGCTTCTGCTAGGTGTCCAGCTGCTAGGGCGTGTGTGTGTGTGATGGTTTGGTGCTGGCTTCTGCTAGGTGTCCAGCTGCTAGGGCGTGTGTGTGTGTGATTGTTTGGTGCTGGCTTCTGCTAGGTGTCCAGCTGCTAGGGCGTGTGTGTGTGTGTGATTGTTTGGTGCTGGCTACTGCAAGGTGTCCAGCTGCTAGGGCGTGTGTGTGTGTGATTGTTTGGTGCTGGCTACTGCAAGGTGTCCAGCTGCTAGGGCGTGTGTGTGTGATTGTTTGGTGCTGGCTACTGCAAGGTGTCCAGCTGCTAGGGCGTGTGTGTGTGTGTGATTGTTTGGTGCTGGCTACTGCAAGGTGTCCAGCTGCTAGGGCGTGTGTGTGTGTGTGATTGTTTGGTGCTGGCTACTGCAAGGTGTCCAGCTGCTGCGGTTGCTCCATTCTCAATAAGGAGCGAGAAGAACGATGATGAAGATCATGATGATAATGATGATGATAATGGTGATGATAATGATAATGGTGATGATAACGATGTTGATGATGACGATGACGATAATGATGATAATAATAATGACGATGAAAATAATGATGTTAATGCTGATGATGATGATGATAATGGTGACGGTGATGATAATGATAATGGTGATGATAACGATGTTGATGATGATGATGACGATGATGATAATGATGATGACGATAATACTGTAATAATGATGATGCTAATGATGATGATGATAATGATAATAATAATAATGATGATGATAATGAAGATAACGATAATGCTAATGAATATGATGATAATGCCGATGATGTGGGGATGATGAAAATGATGATGATGATGGTGGTGATGATGATGATGAACGGCACAATGCAACATTTACTGACCTTGTCTTTGATCCATAATATATTGTAATTCTAGTTACAGCCACAACAATTGAAATTTTCTAGTTGAGTTAATGATTAAATAAACTGTAACGTCTTTTTTGTGCCGATTACGTGATGTGTTTCTGTGCTGTTCTTCGGGCTCTTCTGTTGTTCATCCATCCTCCCTTTATATACAAAATATCGCACATAATCACGTGTCTGAGTTACGTCATTAAGAATTCAGGTAATCTCATTTAAAAGTGTTCAGTTCTATTTAAAAAAAAGATATTTCGCTTTCAGGATGCACAATATACGAGTACAAACACATTCTTGATCAGCCACTGACGGTGTTACTGGGAACGTACCAGGAAGCTGTTAACAAATCATGATTTTTGATAATAAGCAACGCCGCAGGAACTAACTAACAAACCCCCCAACCAACCCCCCAACCAACCCCCCAACCAACTCCCCAACCAACCCCCCAACCAACCAACCAACCAACCAACCAACCAACCAACCAACCAACCAACCAACCAATCAACCAACCAATCAACCAACCAACTAACTAAACAATTAACTAGTTTAGCTAACTAACCAACCAACCAAACACACAACAACCAACCAACCAACCAACCAACCAACCAAACAACCAACAACCAACCAACAAACCAACTAACCAACCAAGCAACCAACTAACTAACTAACTAGTTTAGGTAACATACTAACTAACTAACTAGTTTAGCTAAATAATTAGTTTAGCTAACCAACTAGTTTAGCTAACCAACTAGTTTAACCAACATCTAACTAACTAACTAACTAACTAACTAACTAACTAACTAACTAACTAACTAACTAACTAACTAACTAACTAACTAACTAACTAACTAACTAACTAACTAACTAACTAACCAACCAAATAACTAACTAACCAACTGTCTAACTAACCAACTAACCAACAAATTAACAAACTAACTTACTAACTAACCAACTTACTAACCAACTAACCAACTAACCAACTAACAACCTAACTAACTAACTAACTAACTAACTAACTAACTAACTAACTAACTAACTAACTAACTAACTAACTAACTAACTAACTAACTAACTAACTAGGTAACTAGCTAACTAAATAACTATATAACTGTTACTTGATTTTTCTTGCTCCTTAGCTGGTTGGTTTCTGCGTGTTGCAGATGTTGATGAAGAGACATGTGTGTGCAGAGACGCGAATGTGTTTAGGCTCATATGTAGTTGTACAAACACCCAGTCACACTCGTACTACAGTCAATGAAGGTTGGAACTACTTGTGATGGTTCATACATTTATTGACAGGACTAACATATAGAATCACACTGGAACAGTCAATGTAAACAAGTTCATGTACATCATGTCAATGGAAATCGCTGGGTACATATCAGTCATTCTGGCTGGTGAACATTCATATATGTATGCATGTCAATAGTGTTATGTTCTTTTCATGTACTGTTCATAATGCCGCTTTTGGTATCTCTGAATGAACGCGTCAGATACCTTCATAACTCCGTCATACAAAAGACGAGCCCTTCACTCAAGTAATCCTATTACTAGGGCCGTCGTTCAACTTGGCATAACACGCCAGTTACTTCTTTTTATGCTGTAAAATAGTGGCCATTCCACCGGCCTAAATATGACGTCAGTTGTGTACTCTTCATCAGCAGGTTGCATAAACTCTGCTATCAAGTTTATATAAATCTACCAGCATATACATATATATCTCTTCGTCACTGGACTTCTGTTCGTTTAAAGACAAATAGTCTTACATAGCTATCTTGCGCACAATGTATAAGTTCTGCATACAGGATCGGTGAGCTGTCCTCACAGAAGGTACTTCTTTAACAAATTCTGCCACCGAAAGCATAGTAATGAAAAAGGTCGGTGTTACCTTGTAACGAATCCTCAGAACATATGTGACAGTACGGACTGTTACGTCGGATTAACACTAAGGTGCTGCCACTTAATTATAGTTAGGGTAAGAATACTTAGCATGATTAAACACTAAGTATTTGAACGTGTCTAGTTAGTGTAATAACACTAGTCACATATCCTATGAGTGATTTAATTAAAGTGTTCAGAAATGACGTCATTGAACTTGGGGTAGAATTGCTCAGTAGCTAGGACGGAAGTGATGGTTTGAGAGAAGGGAGTTAAGTGAGTTGGTTTTAGGCACGAGACGAGCGAGGCAGTGATTTTTGGGGTTTGGACCATCTTGTAAGTTCGATGGCTGTGTGTTATTTCTTGGGATGACTGGTTTGTATACCACAGAAGCACATGTATTTATGAACTATTATGAAGTTGTCAGAGTGTGCAGACACTTAATAAAGGTGTTCATTCATATTTAATCCAACTTGAACTTATTTCCTGAACGTCAGTAGGAAGTGTCGTTTGTTTACATCAGGTAATTGAGAAAAGAATGTTACCATATTTTCTACGGTCATGCAGCCTAAAACATAAACACAGTTACGAGTCTCCAAAAGAATCACCTGGGTTGAATTCCTATTCTGTAATCACCATCTCTGGCAGTCGCCAGTAAAACAACAGATGAACATTGATAAAAGATTCCACCCCATTCTCACCCTGTCACACTAGACTTGATTTGTCACCGTGACCAAGCCCGGTCACATCTAACTTGATTTGGTGCAGTTCCCGTCCACTCCCCCGGCCACATAACTTGATTTGGTGCCGGTGACCAGCTCGTAACTGCCTTTTTACGATGGATTCAGCTACTTGATTTGATGCCCGTGACCAGCTCCTAACTGTTTTTTATGATGGATTCACCCATTCAACAGCTAGAGCATCAAGTATTTTTGTTGCAGAAGAAAAACCATCTGCTTCAACAACAATTGTCACAGCAACAAACAGCTGCTGGAAGGGCACACTGGAACAGTCTCAATAAAAGACACTGTCGAATTACAGTGAGAAACGTTATCAATGTAATCAAACAAGGAAAGATATTTGAAATAAATAATGTTACCAGTGACAAAGAAAGATGTATGGTAACGACAGAAAATGGACTAAGAGCATATATAAAGCCAGTAACACAGTGGAGAAAAAACCTTTAACAGACGTTATCATTCCTGTTCCACCGCTGAGGTTCATATTCCTCCACCTGAGCTGTACTCACGTATCCTCTCCCGTGATGCTCGCTTGGCTGAGTTACCCTCCGTTACTCCAGGCCCCTCTCATACTTCGCCTCTGCATGATATTATTGTACCTCCTATTACTGCCACAGCTCCTGTCCATACCTCCCTTCCTCCCCCTGTTCACCTCTCTTCTGACCCCTCTTTTCCTCCCTCTGTTCACCTCCCTTCAGACCCCGCTTCTCCTCCCTCTGTTCATCTCTCTTCTGACCCCGCTTTTCCTCCTTATGGTTATTTTCCTCCGCCTCCCTCCGACCTTGATAAAGAACCTGAGTCTGACTTTTCAGATTTTGAATCTTCTCTTCCTCCTTATGGTTATTTTCCTCCGCCTCCCTCCGACCTTGATACAGAACATGAGTCTGACTCTTCAGATGTTGAATCTTCTTTTTCTCCTTATGGTTATTTTCCTCCGCCTCCCTCCGACCTTGATACAGAACATGAGACTGACTCTTCAGATGTTGAACCTTCTCTTTCTCCTTATGGTTATTTTCCTCCGCCTCCCTCCGACCTTGATACAGTACAAGAAAAGTACCAGCTTGACATAGAATCAGAATTCGATTCGTCAAGTGGGGAGGATAGAGTTATGGGCCCCGACGAAATTGGATACAGGTCGGATGAGCTCCAGCATATAACGGACGACGAAGGCCGTAGAATTTATTTTCCGAAAAATGAGATTAGTGATCTTGGCTCTTCCCCCGATTATTCTTCTTTTGATATTGGACCTGATGTTCCTCTTCCCTCAGCTCGTTTTTCTCTTTAGACGTCGTCATCCAAAATTCATTTACGATTCTGTTCCCTTTCCTAAGCCCCTTCACCAGCGGGCCGCCCATGTACGAACCCGTTTTCGTCGCTCCCGTGGTTCTGTTCATTCTTCTTACCGTAGTCCCTCTCCTCCGCCTCTCCCTCCCCCTGTCACACCTCCGTCCCGTAGATTACGTATTCCCCTCCGTTATCCTTCTGCCGTTCCACAGCCTCCACTCCGTCCTTCCCGTCTTGCCATTATTCCTACATCCCAACCTACACAGTACGATCCTCGCCTGTTATTGTAAGCCATTGAAAGATTGGAAACAATGAACATTTTTGCAAAGATGTTTACAAATTGAACTGCACTTACCTCCAGATGCCGTCTCCGGTCAGGTTGACCTTTCCTGCCCTGCTATTATTTTTAGCATGAAGTCGACCCTGCTTCTCGTGTCTTCCGATGCAGGTCTCCTACACAATACCCTCCTGTTGAATAGCTTGATCCTGATGCTACCGTGAATACCAATCGTTACGCATCCTTGAACATCTGGGTAGCACACTTTACGCACATTTCCAGTTCAGATATTTACGGAGAGCTGTTACATTTTCGTCCACAAGAAAGACTTTGCCGAATCTGCCAGTACATGAACATTTCCCTCACGACATCCTTTCGACCACTGCTGATGGAGATCCACCAACTCAGAAGATCTCTACAGTCCTGATATTTTGTAGTTGATGTAGTTCCCTTTTACACGCGTTGGCGTCATTATGTCACATTATTTTTGTCTGATCTCATTTTTTTAAACCATCTTTTGTACCCCTATGATTTTTTTTTTGGTGTTTTTTTTTGCCCTGTTTTTTTTTGTTGTTGTAAGATTTTGCCCAGATTTTTTAAGGTTTACATCGTTCTGTTGTACCAAATAAAAGTGATTAACTAATGTACATCTTCACCCGCCACTAATGTTGGCATCATTCACGATTTATTATGATGATGACACCATATTGCATTATGATTGTTTGAATTTTCAGTTATTGTTACACCGACACTCATACATGTGATTTAACTATTTGCCCATTTATATATTCTATACCATTGTCTGTTGATTACCATGTTTCCATTCCATTCATTGTTTCCGGTTATTGTTACACCGGCAAAGTCATGTTTTTAATGAGACTTACCCATTTTGCCCATACTTTGCCACCAAGTTTTGTGGTTCTATTTCCATTTGTTCCATTCATATTTTTTTCATCACCCACTTCAGTGAAGTGTAGGGTGACAGCCTTTTTGTGCACCCGCCATATATATATTTTATTTTTGGGTTTTTTTGCCAGTTTTTTTTTTCCTTGCGACGTTAACTCGCTTGTCATGTTATTTTATGTTTTATGATTCTCACAAGTGTGAGAGATATTGATGACTATAAACCCATAAAGCGTTTTGTTAGTTCGTTGATGATTGTTAGTTACTGTTCTATTTTGCCCAAATATTTTTTGTGCCACTTATTAGTACTATTTGTAGCTACCATAACCTCCATAGTTTTTTTGTTTTTTGTTTTCCATGTGTCCCTCGTTTATGTTATGTCCATCAGTCCCTACCCCTTCATGATCGATTTTTGTGTGTGAAATGTTAATGGTGTTATTTCATCCATCATTCCCATCTATTGTTTATTGTAGTCCTTCAGACATGATTTATGGTGGGATACATGAATCCCAATAATTTTTTTTTAGAGTTAGTAAATTTTTTCTAGGGAATAAAGTGTCTCCTACGGGATACACTTTAGTGGCCCCGGGCGTATGTGACAGTACGGACTGTTACGTCGGATTAACACTAAGGTGCTGCCACTTAATTATAGTTAGGGTAAGAATACTTAGCATGATTAAACACTAAGTATTTGAACGTGTCTAGTTAGTGTAATAACACTAGTCACATATCCTATAAGTGATTTAATTAAAGTGTTCAGAAATGACGTCATTGAACTTGGGGTAGAATTGCTCAGTAGCTAGGACGGAAGTGATGGTTTGAGAGAAGGGAGTTAAGTGAGTTGGTTTTAGGCACGAGACGAGCGAGGCAGTGATTTTTGGGGTTTGGACCATCTTGTAAGTTCGATGGCTGTGTGTTATTTCTTGGGATGACTGGTTTGTATACCACAGAAGCACATGTATTTATGAACTATTATGAAGTTGTCAGAGTGTGCAGACACTTAATAAAGGTGTTCATTCATATTTAGTCCAGCTTGAACTTATTTCCTGAACGTCAGTAGGAAGTGTCGTTTGTTTACATCAGGTAATTGAGAAAAGAATGTTACCATATTTTCTACGGTCATGCAGCCTAAAACATAAACACAGTTACGAGTCTCCAAAAGAATCACCTGGGTTGAATTCCTATTCTGTAATCACCATCTCTGGCAGTCGCCAGTAAAACAACAGATGAACATTGATAAAAGATTCCACCCCATTCTCACCCTGTCACACTAGACTTGATTTGTCACCGTGACCAAGCCCGGTCACATCTAACTTGATTTGGTGCAGTTCCCGTCCACTCACCCGGCCACACATAATAACAACACTGTCGTCCTTCCTGACGCACAGAGAATCAATGGGGAAAACTGACAACGCAGTCACTTCGAAGATTTTCCTCCCCGAAACTACAATGGACATACACGTCCTCAGAAGCCAGGACTTCACAACTCAACAAGACGGAAGTCTAATTTCGCGCTCTCCACTGCGCATCGCTATAGCCCAGAACTGTATTACCTTTGACCCAAAAGGTCAAACACAATGAATGAACAAACAAGGGAGATAACCCCTAATCAACCTGACACAGCAAAGTCAAGAAATAGTCACTAAACCTTGACCAGGGTGAACAACCTACAATCAATAGATCGATGTTTGAAACTCCATCAAAAATGACCGCAACATATTACTGCACCGCCCCTGTAAAAAAAAAGACACTTTTTTTAAAATATATCCATGAGCAAGATAGCACAAGCATCAATTATGTGTTCATGAAAGAATGAACCTAATATCAGGTACAATAGACGCATAAAGAAAGCGTCTGGAGAGAGTAAAATCATCCCCCATCATAAGAGAAAATATTTCCTCTAAGCCAAACAAACTCAGGAGGTACCATTAACGAAACCTAAGTTGCTGGCAATACCAATCATAGATATCAAAAATTGTCAAATACTATCATTACAACAATATACAAATATGATGAACTACAATACTATACCATCAGCATATCTAATGGATATATATATCATGGATGGACATAATCAAATTCATTAAAGTCATATACATCATTCAACTAGTGACACAATTGTGTTAATATATATTGTAATATTAAGAACAGACATAAGTCTGGAAGTGTATCAGGAGATCTAGGACATAAGATTTAAATGGAATCATGTGGGCATCTAGACAATACGTCTGCCATCACATTATCCGAACCACGGATAGCTCGCACCGTGAAATGGAAAGGTTGAAGAGCAATAGCATAACGAGTAGATCTCGAGCTCTTCAAATCCTTACTTTTTGGTCGGTTTCCATAATGAAATGCGCGCCCAGAAGGAATCTTTGTAGCTTAAGAATGGACCAAACCATGGCCAACAATTCACGATCTAAAACCGAGTAATTCCTTTCTGCCGCATTCAGCTTCCTAGAAATATACATTACAGGATGCAGAGTTCCTGAATACTCCTGCATTAGTGCCACTCCAATCCCAGAGGAAGAGGCATCACTACGAAGGACAAAAGTCTTATCAATTACTGGAAGTATTAAGATAGGATGAGATGAGAATAAATTCTTAACCTGATCCAATGACGATTGGCATTCTTGGGACCAACGCACCATATTAGGAGAACCTTTTTTCAACAACGTTAAAAGTGGTGCCATAATGGAGGATAGATTATCAATGAATCTTCCATAGAATTGTATTAATCCCAAGAGACGACGTACTTGCTTTTTTTGTCTTCGGAACAGTGATATTTAATATCTTCGAAATGTTTTGGTACTCTGTCTTCAACAGACCATGACCAACCCGATGACCTAGGAAAGAGATTTCACTAAACCCAACAAAGGCTTTAGATGGTTTTGCTGTTAACTTATGCTCGCGTAGAGTAGATAGTAACTCGTTTAAACCCGAATAGTGTTCTTCCCAAGTATCACTGAACAGACATATGTCGTCCAAATATGCGATGACATCTGTACGATACGATAGAATTCGTCGCATCATGCGCACGAAAGTTGCTGGGGCGTTCATAAGCCCGAAAGGCATAAAATTCCACTGAAATAAACCCCTAGGTGTCGAAAAAGCAGTGAGAGGTTTGGCGTGTTCCGTCAGTGGGACTTGCCAATAACCTTTCGACAAGTCTAGTTTAGTAAAGAATTTAGCTTTAGAAAGTCTAATAAGTAGATCATCTAATAAAGGCATAGGTTCAGCATCGAACTTCGTAACTTGATTTAATTTGCGATAATCAACGCAAAGACGTATGTCATTGTCTTTCTTTCGAACAATAACCATCGACGAAGAATAAGCTGAAGTGGATGGTTCAATTATTTTCAATTGAATCATTTCATCCAATTCTTTCTCGACTTGTGCTTGAAAATGAATAGGTATTGGGTATGGTCTTACTCTGATCGGATTACGATCAGTAAGTATGATGTCATGTTCTATGACATCTGTGTGTCCAGGAATGTCGGTAAGGACATCCTGATATGACTGTAGCGTAGAGGATACTTGACGTTGCTCCTCAAAAGACAAGTTCGAAGAGACGGTAACGTTTTTCCATGATTCCGTAGAATTAAGTGGAACAACGGGAAGAGGTAAGTTAACGTCAGAAAAAATAATTTCCTCATCCTGTATAACAGACAGGGATGAGACATGACCATGTTGGACTCGAGAATCGTCCGTCGCCTGGAAAATAGGCTGTAAATAGTCTGGTCGTTCAATAAATTCAGTAAGCATATTTATATGGAAGGTTTTATGCCTTCCATCCACATCGACAATATAGTCGACATCCGAAATTTTAGAGACTATAGTGTATGGACCTTTCCAAGAAATGAGAAGTCTGTTTTCCCTCGTGGGAAGTAAAACAAACGCTTTGTCTCCAGGACAAAGTTGACGTAGGCATCTTTTCTTATTAGCGAATCGCCTAGCCTTTTCTTTAGCGAATTCTGATGATGAAGTAGCTAACCTGCATGATTCGATAATTTTCTCCCTAAGAGCAATGACATATTCATATGATGATTGTGTATCATCGTCAATAATATCGGCAGTGATCAGATCGTGTAGCAAGGACATAGGACCGCGCGGTTGCGCGCCAAAGACAAGTTCAAAAGGAGAAAACCCTGTATGCTCGTTGGGAACCTCTCTATAAGCAAAGAGAGCTGCAGGTAGGACCCTGTCCCAATCATCAGGATGATCCTCCGTTATCTTGCCTAGTAGTCCTTTAGTGTCCTATTAAGACGTTCAACCAATCCATTGGACATTGGATGATAAATACTACTGAGAGACCTTTTAATGTCCAGAGTAGCCATCACCTGAGACATAGTGTCCGATATTAATTGAGTGCCGTGGTCTGATAATATTTCTCCGGGAAATCCCAGACGAGAAAATATGAGCCAAAGAGCATCTGCGATATCGACAGTTGATATGCTTTTAAGAGGAATAGCCTCTGGCCAACGAGTGCACATGTCAACGCAAGTAAGGATAAATTGATGTCCTCTAGCTGACTTAATCTTAAACGGGCCAATAATGTCTATTGCCATTTTCTGAAACGACCGAATAGGAATATCTGCGGCCTGAATAGGTGCAGCATGTCTTGGACCTCTAGACTTGACCTTTTGGCAAATTTTGCAAGACCGGCAATAAATTCGTATGTCTTTGTTCACGAATGGCCAAAAGAAAGACGCAAGGACTCTAGTCTTAGTTCTGGAAAAACCCATTTGTCCAGCACACTGAGAATCGTGTGCATGTTGAAGAATTAAGGCTCTCATACACTTAGGCACAAGAATTTGCGAATGCATAGACTTGTCCGAGTGTTGTACCATTCGTACCAATATACAATTCTTCATAGTGATATACGATCTGTGATTCGTATTCTGATTAGGACCACCTTTCTTTGCGAGAAGAAAGAATTTCTTTAAAGAAGGATCCTCTTCTTGTCGTTTAACAAACGTGTCATGCGAAATCACCAAGTGATCATCTTGGCTATCAACTCCATTACTATCATCAGATGAAGTTGGAGGGATAAGAGCTTGGGCTCTTGTTACCACCGCATTGACCGCTTGGATATTTTGTTCCTCCCAACTAGAAATTTGTTGCGGGGTGCATTCCTTAGCCCCATTAATACAACCGATTATAAGATCCGAAATAGGATTAGGAAGCAGACACGCGTGGACATCTCCTGTATAGAAAGGAGTGTCAATGCTAATGATAGCAGTAGGATATTTTTCCATGGTACCACCAAACGTAACACATTTGACCACCTTTCCCGAGTAACAGCGAGGATCTATCAGAGACTGCCTAACCGCGACAGTAGTGCAACCAGAATAAAAAAGCACTGAGACTAGCCTATCATTCACTAGACCTTTATGCAAGATGAGAGATCCTCTCCCATCATGCGCAACTGTAGCAGGAAGAGCGGGAAGAGGGTGACCACAAATTAAGGTAGATACAGACGATGGCTCGAACAATGTTGAGCATTGGGGGCATTCAGTTGCTCTCCCAAAATCGAAAGCACAACCAGTGATAGCATTAGAGTTCACACTATCATTTACTTGATTACAGGCTCCATTAAACTCTTGTTGTGCAGAGTTTGCCTGTTGGAAAGCTTTCCTTTTGTTATATCTAGGTCTACCGCGATTATCATTTCCCCTGTAATTGTTATCATATTGTCTATTGTAATTATCATTCCGGTTTGAATCCCGGTTTGTATATTCACCATCGTCATATTCTTGACGTCGAGAATGGTTATCCCGAGCAGAAAAGCTTGGGTAGTTTTTATTGCGATAACCTTTGCGAAAGTGTCTAAAATTATTACCACCAAAATTACGAGAACTCCCATCTCGTCTTCAGTTCTTAGAAGAAGAACCATCATATGTTGGATTACTCTGCTTATGAGTGTAATTCTGATTACTTTTCCTATTCCAGTTTTGTTGGGCACCCTGAAATTTCTTATTGAAATTAAGGCCATATGGTGCTGCCGAAGCAACTGGCAACCCTTCTTTCCCTTTAGAATTGCTAACTGTAGCATGGGGATGCACGGTGGCATACTGACAACAGTATTCCTCCATGTCTTTTAAGTTTTTAGGCTTACGCTCATGAAGAAATGCAAGGAAAGAATCATTAACAGATGACAAAACTTTGTCTCTAAGTAATAAGTCCATTAGACCTTCATATGTTTCTCAGTTTGAGACAACTCAACCCATCGTGTAAATGTACGACGCATCTTTGTAACAAAATCAGAGAAATCTACTCCATTTTCTGGCAACATTGTCCTAAAATGAAGACGATAATCTTCTTCTTTTAGTTGATATTTTTTTAACAATGCTGCTCTGACAACATCATAATTAGTTCTATTATGTTCTTCTATTGTCATTAGAGTAGTCACAGTTTCACCTGTAAAAAATTCCATCAGTTGATCAACATAGTTTTCCTTTTTTATCTTAAGCGTACCACTTAAAAAATTCGAATCTATCAAGATAATCAGTTATATCGTCCTTTAAAGGATTGAAATGAGGCAATTTAATCTTACTAGACCTCTCCTTTGTTGTATCCGAAGTTACTTGATGAGCACCCATATTTGTTACTTTCAATTTCTCTAATTCCAAAGTCGCGAGTCTTTCCTCATGTTCCATTTTCTGTTTCCTTTCTTCGGCTTGAAGTTTTCTTTCCTCTGCAGCAGCTTGAAATTTTCTTTCCTCTGCAGCAAATTGAAATTTTCTTTCCTCTGCAGCAGCTTGAAGTTTTCTTTCTTCTGCTTGAAGTTTTCTTTCTTCAGCAGCAGCTTCATTTTTTTGTTTTTCCATTTCCATCTGGAATTTTCCTTCATCAGCTTGCATTTGCAACCTTAAATTCTCAGCATCTATCTTCTTTTGTTCAACTTCTGCTTTCAATTTATTTTCCTCTTTTTGTCTCTTTTCTTCTGACTTCAATGCTATGGCGTATTAGCAGTTGCAAATTCTTCTAACTTGTCACCTGTCTTCCCAAGGACTTTCCCTTGTTCAATGAAGAAGTCTAGTGTAGACATTTTATCTGATGAGATCAGTAACCTGAAAAATTATTTAAATTACCTTATCCCACTTTAATGGGAGACCAGTCTTCAATGTTAGACTTGTATACTCAGTTCAGTTTATTTCACTATCTTTGAGAGTCAAGTCTTAATCAAAGACCTTGTATGGTTACCTTATTTCTTTATAATAATTTTCTATCAATACTCCCAATATGAATAGTGTATCATATTAATAACGACAATAATAATACATGACCAAGTATATGTATGTAGACTGTGTATGACAATAATAAATACAAAGACAAGGATACAGAACAACAACCGAAAACGTTCGCAGAAGTCAAATAAACAATACAACGAAACTAAGGAAAATGTTACAAAAATGTGTAAAGATGACTGCGAAAAGTAAACAAGACAAATGGAACACTGTTATAAACAAAAAGGTGTAAAGAAATAAACGGAAGGAAGGAGAGAAGAACAGATAAAAAAAAAACAAAAACAAATCGAAAATCAAAGAATGGAAAAATAACGAAAACAACACTAACTCATGTCGTCACAGCTAAACGTAAATAGCAACAATTGTCGCTAGCAAATTCCAATTAAGGAAATTTGCAGTCCCTAACGACACGCTCTCAATAGATAACCTCTATTACGTGGTATTTATCTAAAGGAGTCACCTTACCCAACCAGCCCGCTGAAAACAACAGAAAAAATACACCACAATATTACAAATAACATATAACATTGCATATAATAGAATGTGTTGCAAACAAATTTTAGTTACAAATTACAATACAGTAACTCTCTTGTTCTTTGTCAACACTGGAGTATAATGTCAAGCGCGCACTGATTGTTCGATCCACAATAACATGTAGTGGTCTCCAGGAACATAATGTCACTATGACCTTCTCGATGAATAGTTGAGACTTGACCAAAAGTTCGTAGACGGTACTGTTTACAAAAAAATTTGACCTCGAACTATGTGACTTGAATGTACAGATGTTGAAAAGTCTGTTGCCTGAAACGGTACACAACCAGCGGTACTGTTTACAAAAGGACTTGACTTGTGTGCAGCTGTAACGTGTAAACAACCAGCGGTACTGTTTACAAAACGAATCGACTTGTGTGCAGCTGTGGTCCACGTAGCAATATCACATAGATGCTAACACTGTTTATGTGGGTCAACAGTCAATGACCTAATTCTGCTGTCCTGTGTAGCCAAGACTTGAAAATGTAGAGTACTACCGATGTGTGTTATCTATAGCTGTCAACCTTGATCGTTCCAATCTGTAGCATCAACCAAACTGAAGCAGTAAAGCCCACGGACTTGGCCTACCAGAAATGTTGAAGTCTGGCGGGGTGTCTGTTTAAGGCTGGAGATGAAGAGATGTAACGTGCTATTCGCTCCAGATGTATAACTGCCCGTTTGTGTTCGTGTGTTGTAAATGTTGATGAAGAGACATGGGTGTGCAGAGACGCGAATGTGTTTAGGCTCATATGTAGTTGTACAAACACCCAGTCACACAAATGCTACAGTCAATGAAGGTTGGAACTACTTGTGATGGTTCATACATTTATTGACAGGACTAACATGTAGAATCACACAGGAACAGTCAATGTAAACAAGTTCATGTACATCATGTCAATGGAAATCGCTGGGTACATATCAGTCATTCTGGCTGGTGAACATTCATATATGTATGCATGTCAATAGTGTTATGTTCTTTTCATGTACTGTTCATAATGCCGCTTTTGGTATCTCTGACTGAACGCGTCAGATACCTTCATAACTCCGTCATACAAAAGACGAGTCCTTCACTCAAGTAATCCTATTACTAGGGCCGTCGTTCAACTTGGCATAACACGCCAGTTACTTCTTTTTATGCTGTAGAATAGTGGCCATTCCACCGGCCTAAATATGACGTCAGTTGTGTACTCTTCATCAGCAGGTTGCATAAACTCTGCTATCAAGTTTATATAAATCTACCAGCATATACATATATATCTCTTCGTCACTGGACTTCTGTTCGTTTAAAGACAAATAGTCTTACATAGCTATCTTGCGCACAATGTATAAGTTCTGCATACAGGATCGGTGAGCTGTCCTCACAGAAGGTACTTCTTTAACAAATTCTGCCACCGAAAGCATAGTAATGAAAAAGGTCGGTGTTACCTTGCAACGAATCCTCAGAACATAATAACAACACTGTCGTCCTTCCTGACGCACAGACAATCAATGGGGAAAACTGACAACGCAGTCACTTCGAAGATTTTCCTCCCCGAAACTACAATGGACATACACGTCCTCAGAAGCCAGGACTTCACAACTCAACAAGACGGAAGTCTAATTTCGCGCTCTCCACTGCGCATCGCATATAGCCCAGAACTGTATTACCTTTGACCCAAAAAGTTAAACACAATGAATGAACAAACAAGGGAGATAACCCCTAATCAACCTGACACAGCAAAGTCAAGACATAGTCACTAAACCTTGACCAGGGTGAAAAACCTACAACTAATAGATCGATGTTTGAAACTCCATCAAAAATGACCGCAACAATAAATAACTAACCTAACTAACTTACTAATTAACTAACTAACTAACTACCTAAACTAAACTCTAAACTAAACTAAAAAACTAAACTAAATTAAACCACTAAACTAAACTAAACTAAACAAATAAACTAAAACTAAAACTAACCCTAACCCAAACCCGAACCCTAACCCTTACCCTTACACTTACTTAAACTTAAACAACTAAACTAAACTAAACAACTAAACTAAACTAAACTAAACTAAACTAAAAATTCAACTCAACTCAACTCAACTCCTCAACTCAACTCAACTCAACTCTCAATTTCAAACTCAAACTTAAACTCAAACTCAACTCAATCAATCTCAACTCAAATTCAACGCAACTCAAATTTAACTCCACTCAAATTTAACTCAAACTCAACTCAAACTCAAAACAAACTCAACTCAATTCACACTCAACTCAAACTCAACTCAAACTCAACTCAACTCAAACTCAACTCATATTCAACTCAAAGTCAACTCAAACTCAATTCAAACTCAACTCAAACTCAACTTAAACTCAACTCAAACTCAACTCACTCAAACTCAACTCACTCAAACTCATCTCAAACTCAACTAAAACTCAACTCAAACTCAACTCAAACTCACCTCACCTCAACTCACCTTACCTCACCTTAGTTAAGGTAACTCAACTCAACTTAACTCAAGTCACCTTAATTCACCTGAACTAAGCTTACCTAAGCATAACTAAGCCTATCTAAGCTGAGTAAGCATAACTAAGCTTAACTAGGTTAATTATTCTTAACTAAGCTTAACTAAGCTTAACTTAACTTAACTTAACTTAACTTAACTTAACTAACTAACTAACTAACTAACTAACTAACTAACTAACTAACTAACTAACTAAACTTAACTAAGCTTAACTAAACTTAACTAAACTTAACTAAACTGAACCGAACTAAGCACAACTAAACTAACTAACTAAACTAAACTAACTAAACTAAACTAACTAAACTAAACAAAACTAAACTAACTAAACTAAACTAACTAAAGTAAACTAACTAAAGTAAACTAAACTAACTAAACTAAATAAAATAAACTAAATAACCTAAACTAACTAAATTAAACTAACTAAACTAAACTAACTAAACTTAAATAACTAATTAAAACTAACTAAATTAACTAACTAAACTAAAGTAACTAAACTAAAATAACTAAACCAAACTTAACTAAACTTAAATAAAAAAATTAACTAAACTTAACTTAACTAAACTTACCTTAACTAAATTTAACATAACTAAACTAAATTTAACTGAACTTAACTTAGCTTAACTTAACTCAACTTAGCTGAACTGAACTTAACTGAACTGAACTGATCTGAACTTGACTGAGCTAAACTTAACTGAACTGATCATAACTTATCTGAACTTAGCTTAACTGAACTTAACTTTCCCGAACTTAATTTAACTGAACTTAACTTAACTGAGATGTACTTAACTAATCTTAACTTAACTAAGCTTAACTTAACAAAGCTTAGCGTAACTAAGCTTAACGTAACTAACCTTAACGTAACTAAACTTAATGTAACTGAACTTAACGTAACTGAACTTAACGTAACTAAACTTAAAGTAACTAAACTTAACGTAACTAAACTTAACGTAACTAAACTTAACGTAAGAAATGTCAACTTAACTAAACTTAACGTAACTAAACTTAACTTAACCAAATTTAACTTAACAAAATTTAACTTAACTAAACTGAACTTAACTAAACTTAACTCAATTAATTTTAATTCAGCAAAACTTAACTCAACTCAACTTAACTCAACTCAACTAAACCTAATTTAACTAAACCTAACTGAACTAAACCTAACTCAATTAAACCTAACTCAACTACACCTAACTCAACTAAACCTAACTCAATTAAACCTTACTCAACTAAACCTAGCTCAACTAAATCTACTTCAGCTAAACCTATATCAGCTAAACATATCTCAACTAAGCCTACCTCAACTAAACCTAACTCAGCTAAACCTAACTTAACTAAACATAGCTTAGCTAAAAGCAACTTAACTAAACCTAACTTAACTAAAGCTAATCTAACTAAACCAAACTTAACTAAATTTAACTTAACTAAACCTAACTTAACTAAATTTAACTGAACTGAAATTAACTGAACTAAACGTAAATGAACTGAACTTAACCTAACTGAACTTATCGTAACTGATCGTAACATAACTGAACTTAAAGTAACTGAAATTAACGTAACTGAACTTAACGTAACTGAATTTATCATAACTGAACTGAACGTAACTGACCTTAACTTAACTGAACTTAACCGAACTGAACTTAACTGAACTTAGCTTAACTGAACTTAACTTAACTGAACTTACCTGAACTTAACTAAACTAATTTAACTAAACTAACTTAATTAACTAACGTAACTGAACTAACTTACCTAAACTAACTTAACTAAACAAAACTTAACTAAAAATAGCTTAACAAAAAAAAAATTAACTAAAAATAACTTATCTAAACCTAACTTAACTAAACCTAACTTAACTAAAAATCTCTTAACTAATCCTAACTTAACTAAACCTAAATTAACTAAACCTAACGTAACTAAACCAACTTAACCAAACTTAACATAACTAATCTCAACTTAACTAAACTTAACTGAGCTTAACGTAAATGAAGTTAACGTAACTGAACTTAACGTACATGAACTTAACGTAACTGAACATAACGGAACTAAACTTAACGTAACTGAACTTAACGTACATGAACGAACGTAACTGAACTTAACGTATCTGAACTTAACGTTACTGAACTTAACGTTACTGAACTGAACGTAAATAAACTTAACTTACTGACCTTAACTGAACTGAACTTAACTGAACTTAACTGAACTAACTTAACTAAACTAACTTAACTAAACTAACTTAACTAACTTAACTAAACTAACTTAACTAAACTTAACTATTCTAATCTTAACTTAACTAATTTAACTAAACTTAACTAAACTAACTAAACTTAACTAACCGAACTTAACTATACTAACTTAACTAACTTAACTAACTTAACCAACTTAACTTAACTAACTTAACTAACTTAACCTAACTAACTTACCTTTACTAACTTAACTTAACTAACTTAACTAACTTAACTTAACTAACTTAACTAACTAGTTTAGCTAACCAATTAGTTTAGCTAACCAATTAGTTTAGCTAACTAACTAACTACTTTAGCTAACCAACTAGTTTAGCTAACCAACTAGTTTAGCTAACCAACTAATTTAGCTAACCAACTAGTTTAACTAACCAACTAGTTTAGCTAACCAACTATACTAGCCGCCATTAAAAACGCATCGCATTAGTTTATGAACCGCAACTAGTTGTGCTAAATTTAAAATACATGAAACCACTGATTTTACATTTCTGATCCATTTACTAACTCAAATTTGCTGTATTATTAAACATGAGACAATTCAGAACCGGCTCCTAAGCAGTTGTCAACCCTAGGTGTAAAAACAAAAGTAGCACTCACTGTCATTCAGTCACAGCCATCATTAATACCGTGTATGGCATCGGCGTCTCCGTCGCACAGTGTTTGCGCTGACAAGTCTCCGAGTGACAGGTGTATGAGCTGCTGTCTGAGCTGCTGTTTGGAAGCGATTGCGCAGATGTAACAATAGAATTTGGCGATCTTGAGCTAGTGTTGTTACACGAGGTTTACCAAGCCTGGGACAGTCATTGGTCGTACCTGTCGCCTGAAATCGCTGGTTCAGCCTCACTATAGTGGACTGGTCACAATTGAAATGTCTGGCAACTTCTCTGGTCGCCATTCCATTGCTGAGCATACCAACAGCTTGCCATCGCTCTTGTGACGACAGTCGAGGCATGACAAAAACATTAACAGACTTTCTTTCGATGAAAACAGATAATGGCTTTTTACTCGCTAAAACGTGACTAATGCATGTGCCAAATTTCAATGGGATTCGACTTTTAATAAAGCCAGAATTGATCAAAAACCTTGTTTTGCACGTGAAGCACGCAAAGTTTGAAGTACACATCACATCGACAGTAAAGTGGGAATACATGAACTTCATCACTTGCACACTTTTGGGGTTTGAAAATCGCTCACTTGCATAAACATTTCAACAATGAAAACATGTCACGATTTCGATGCGTTTTTAATGGCGGCTAGTACAGTTTAACTAACCAACTAACTAACTAACCAACTAACTAACTAACCAACTAACTAACTAACCAACCAACTGACTAACTAACCAACTAACTAACCAACCAACTAACTAACGAATTAACCAACTAACTAACTATCTAACCTACTAACTAATTCAAGTCAGAAGTTGAACATATGTCAAGCATACAATATTTACTGCATACTGCTTCGTTTGAAATTTCAAGTTTGATGCCGAAGATGGCGTTTTTCAAGACTACGACTGATGAAGTCCTGTTCGAGTCAGCTGTTAATGAATTCTAGGCCTTACTTGGTCTACTCTGTCTGGTTTTCACCGTGCTTGGATGAAAAGGTGCTGAAACCGGGAGGATTTTGTACTGGTAATCAGATAAGTGAATTTTTAGCTACAAAGCCTGTGATGCTAATTATCTTGTTTGCCTGGTTTTTTTTCATGTTCTATGTTTCTCTGTGCATTTATGTGTTGTAATAGTGGGAGATTGGTTTGGAACTTATGAATTCGTCTATACCTCTCAGGATGATCGAAGAATTCATAAGCGTTCTTCAGGTTTTGGTTTGTGATTGTCTCAATTAGCGGGGCCGGCATTACAAAGCTGTGTGTTATCTGCTGCTATTGAGATCACTATTACCACTGTTTGTTAGATGTATAAGTACTGTTAATTGTACAATTTTGTTATTGTTGTCAAGTTTATTGTAATTTTTTATTCAGTTTTTCCTTCATTATTGTTTGTACTAATGTTCGCCTTACTTTACTATCCCTCAGTTATTAGATGTCATACATGTTGTAAATTCGTGCTTTTCTTGTCATATGTATGAGAGAGCTGCATTTTGTTAATTTGTTCTATGATTCATACATTTCTACTTTGGTTGCCTATTTGCATTATCTTCATTTAGCTCTTGTCACAGTATTCAGTCATCTTATTTGTGGATATTGTCTTTTAATGCTCCTAACTAACTCCATTTTATTATCTACTATTGGATATAGTTGGGTGAATTTGAAGTGGTGAAATAAGTATTTAATATATTGGTTACATATTGATAATATAATATATTTACATTTTGGTTGGCTATTGAAAAGCACAATAATTGTAAAATATGGCTACCTTGGAGTATTTTATTAAGATTGGAAAGGAGTTTGGTAAAGAAGGTGAAGCCTTAGAGGCATCTGCATCCACTGAGTATGAGACAGAATTAAAACGGTTGGAAGCCAATGAACTCAGGGATCAAAGAATTGGAGAGAGAGGAGAAGAAGGCAGCTGAAGAAATACAATTAGCTGAAAAAAGGAGACAAGATGAAATGGCTCTTGAAGAAAGAAGAAGAGCAGAAGAAATGGCTCTTGAAAAAGAAAAATTGGCCTATGCTCAGACTGAATTAAAAGTACAACAAGCTCAGACGGAAATCAGAGCTCAACAAGAACTTAGATTGGCTGAGATTGAATTAGAAAAATTGAAACCCTAACAACCACTGGTTAATCCTATGAATGGTGAGGCTGGTAGAAAAGAACATGCTGCTCATTTTAAGATCAATTTGCCTAAATTTAACTCGAATATTGACGATATTTCATGCTTCCTCAGTAGATATGAGACCTATTGTCAGGAGTTTAATATTGATAGAGTTACCTGGTCTAGTAGGCTCAGGAACTTATTAGTAGATGTTGCACTTACTGCAGTCTGTACTATGGATGAGAAGTCTAGCAAAGACTATGAAGCTTTAAAAACATTGCTATTTAAGAAGTATCAATTGGATGAAAATGGCTTCAGGTTAAAATTTAAGTCATTATTGCCAGATTCAGCAAAAGATTTTACTGAATTTATTTCATCTATTAAGATGTACTTTACTACATAGGTTGACTTGTCCAAGATTAAAAAACATTTGAAGAACTATCTGATTTGATTTTAAGAGACAAAGTTTTGTTTTCAATTAGTGGAGACTTTTTGTCATTCCTGCAGGAGAGGAAACCAGAGAATTTATCTAACCTTGAAACTCATGGTCGTCAATACCAAAATTGCACATCCAGGAAAAAACCTTAGTAAGAATAATACTAAGGATTCTTTGCCAGTGGCATATGCTAGGACTGTAAATAATAATACACCTAGGCAGAGATCAAACAGCATTGACAAAAACTATAGAGTTAATCAGAACCATAACTATGGGAATAACAGAGGCAGGTATAATTTTAACAAAAAATTCCAACAACCTCAGAGAAACTATAACTCTTATGATGATGGATATTATAATCCACAGTCATATTTCAGATATAATGATTTTCAAAATAGAGGAGAATATAATGCCAGATCAGGCAGAAGACAAAGGTCATTCCATAGAAATAATGACAATTATTTTAATAATAGAGGTTTTCAGCAGAACAATAATTTTAGACAGTCAAGGAACCATGAACGTTCAAGTGTTGTCGTGCATGTGGGTGACAATAATCCAGTTCAGAATAATGTTGCTTTAGCTCAAGCCAATGCATGTACTATCCAAGAGCGGAAGTATTTTTAGATACACCATATTTTACAGGGAGAAATCTTGTGTGCCTATTAAATAGTCCTATGGCTGGGATAACCTTAGGGAATACCCCAGGTCTTCATAAATGTTCTAGAGAAGACATTAAAAATTGGGAACAACAGCATCTAATAACTGCAAATGCTGTTACAACCAGAGCGCATGCTCGTGCTGAATTGAATAATCACAACCAAAGTGATATTGTGGTAGATGAGGTAATGAATGATGGGGAAGAGACTGAAGATTTGATGAATGATAAAGATCATGATAATGATAGGGATAATGATAATGAAAAGGAAAATACTGATCAGCAGGAAGAAGATGATGATAATTTACAGGTGGAATTGATTGATAAAGAGTCCTTCATACACAGGCAAAAGGAAGATGATTCTTTAAAGAAATATTTTCAAATTGCAAAATCAGATGATTTGATGTTTGATGATAATGCTGAACATTGGTACACGTTAAAGAGTGATATTTTAATGAGAAATTTTCAGGATGCTACATCTGTGAAAAAACAGATTATGGTACAAACTTGCTTTAGACCATGTGTCTTACGACATGCCCATGACATAAATTGTGCAGGTCATTTAGGTATTGCAAGGACAAAACAGAGAGTTTTGTCGCATTTCTTTTGGCCTCGTGTGACGAAAGATGTTTAAGCTTTTTGTCGCACATGTGCAGTGTGCCAAAGTGTCGCAACAAAAAGACCTGGACATAATGCCCCTATCCACGCATCTGATATTTCTTTGCGTCCATTCGCAAAGATGGCTATCGACCTTATTGGGCCATTAAAGGTCACATCAGCTAGAGGGCATAAATACGTGCTAACATGCATTGATATGTGCACACTTTGGCCAGAAGCAATAATTATGAAAACCACTACAACTGTTGACATAGCGGATTGGAATTTCCCGAAAACATACTATCTGACCGGGGATCCCAGTTCATCTCTGACGCAATGAAAGAGGTGATGAAAATGTTCGGTATTGAACGATCTCTTAGTTCCATCTATCACGCCGCAGAAAATGGAAAAATTGAGAGACTCAATAGGAGTTTAAAACAAATGTTAGTCAAGGTTACGACTAAGTATCCGCAAGACTGGGATCGAATATTGCCTGCTATTCTCTTTGCTTATAGAGAAATTTCCAACGAACATAAGGGTTTGCGCCATATGAATTGGTCTTTGGTGCTAAGCCTAGAGGACCTATGTCCATCTTAAAACAATTGCAGATTGGAACTAACATGGATGAGGAAGTTCAAACCTCTTACCAATATGTTGTTAATTTAAGACAGAAGATTATTGACGCATGCTCAATAGCAGTGGAGTCATCAGAAAAAGCAAAATTAAAGGCTCGATTGTTTATCAATGAAAACAGAAAACTGCGCCAATTATTGCCAGGTGATGAAGCCTACGTACTACTACCAAACATGGACAATAAATTACTTGTTTCATGGAAGGGTCATTACACAGTTGTGGATAAATTGTCAGATGTTGACTACGTTTTATCTGTTAAGGGAAAAGATAACATTTTTCATTAATATGTTACAACAATTTCATACTCGACCTCCACATCTGAAACCTGTCTTTGAAGCTATCGACGAATCTGTTGATCGTCGCTCTTCCTTAGCAGTTATTCAGGAGGAGAGTTCTGATTTTTCTGATGGTGGTGAACCAATACTGTCTTTACCTAATGTACATCTTTTAGCTACTGAAAGCTGGAAAGATATTTCCCTTGCTCCTACTCTAGCTTCTAATCAGAAAGAGCAGATTTCTTTATTACTGCAATATTTTTCTGATGTGCTCACGGATGTTCCAGGGCATACAGTAATCATTCAACTTGATATCGTGCTAACAGATTTCAGACCTATCATACTCAAACCCTTCCCTATATTTATTCATTTACAATCACAGGTACAGGAAGAAACAAAACAAATGATCAGGTTAAATATAATTGAACCTTCTAATTCACCATATAGTTTTCCTATGGTCTTGATCAGAAAAAAGGACAAATCTATTCGTATTTGTATAGATTTCAGACGTTTAAATGCTGTCACGATTCAAGATGCGGAACAGTTACCACTGCTTAAATCTCTCCTTGATAGATTATCTACAGCTACGTTCTTTTCAAAGTTTGACCTATCCAAAGGCTATTGGCAAGTACCATTATCTGACAAAGCTAAGCCTTATATAGCTTTCGCTAAGCCTTTAGGTTTGTTTGAATTCAATTAAATGTCTTTCGGTCTTGTTAACGCTCCTGCTACTTTTGTTCGCATGATGCGTAAACTGTTCTCTGATCGTGAGGATTTAATCACTTACATTAATGATATCTGTTTATTCCATTATACTTGAGATGATTGTGTTTACGGAATTCATTCTTTGTTGGATACCTTACGCTTTCATAACATTACTGCTAGACCCTCCAAAACCAGAATAGAATATACTGAAATTTCTTTTCTTGGTCATAAAGTAAGAGGTGGGTTTCTAAATCCTGAGGATTTTACTATTTCTAAAATTCTGAATCTTGAAATTCCTCGAAAAAAAAAACCAAACAAGTTCGTAGTTTATTAGGCCTGGTAAATGTTTATAAAAAATTTCTGCCCAATTTTTCAGATATGACCTCAGTTTTGTCATCGTTGGTGAAAAAGAACTCACCAAATACAGTAATTTGGTCGCATGCTTGTCATGTTGCTTTAGATTTGCTTAAGATTTGCTTTTTAAAATCACTAATTTTGAGATTACCTGACGTTCGATATCCTTTTGTTCTCAGAGTCGACGCGTTTAATACAGGCATCGACGGCACATTAATGCAAGAATTTGAAGGCCACATGTCCCCTACTATGTATGTGAGGCGAAAACTTTCACCCGCGGAGCAGCGATATCTCATTGTCGAGAAGGAGCTGCTTGCGATCGTCTTTTGTTTCAACAAACTACAAAGACATTTAATGGGAGCCCGATTCACTCTGGAGACGGATCAAAAAGCCATGACGTATCTTCAGACAGCAAGATTTACTAATCAAAAAGCAGCTATAGCATCGCTCGCATTACAACCCTATGACTACCCAATTAAAGCCACAAAAGGAAGCCAGAATGTTGTTGCAGATGTGCTTTCTAGGTGCGTAAAAGACCCTATATCACCTATCAACTTCACAAGTACAGATGATTCACAGAATGCAATCTGACCCATATACATACATGGTTATGTTTTATTCAAGAACCTATTACATGAATATTTACGTAATCACAGAACACTAATCAAAGTGTACAGTGATCACATTGCTCACATAAGAAAGCGGCTCACACAGCAACAAGATGATGATGAATCCTATAATTCGCAACATCAAGTAATATATCGTTGAACTCATCACACTTCGTATAGAGATTGTGCCGTCATGACAGTACTTATCGTCAAATTGCAGACTGTTAAACATACCATGTGTATAATGGATAAATGGTAACATTTCCGGACATTTTTGATACGAACTTGTGTTGGCAAGAAACTGTGTACTACACTGAAAAGGGACATAACTCGAAAATGAATGTCTCAAAATTCTCAAAGGGAAGTAACAAGAACATTTAGGATGGAACGTATTTGTGATGGTTCATGACAATGTTTAATGACTTTTGGATTTGACATATTATCACATTGACAACAATCATGGACATGGTCAACGATGGATTTCAACATACATTTCATGCCATTATATAAACATTTATGACTTAACGGAATAACATTTCCTT
This sequence comes from Oreohelix idahoensis, assembly GCA_024509875.1. Lineage (NCBI taxonomy): Eukaryota > Metazoa > Mollusca > Gastropoda > Stylommatophora > Oreohelicidae > Oreohelix > Oreohelix idahoensis. The sequence continues at coordinate 456,191 of JAMPIV010005671.1, forward strand.
ATATTATCGCATTATTGTGTATAATATTTATAAGTGATGGATTTAAATTCACTAAATATTGTTGAGTTCTTGACACAAATTTATGTCACATTCACACAAGACTGTGCAACATTGATGAGCTCTTACGCCATTCTATTATCTATTGATACAACACATAGGCATAATTAGTGTTACTAATTGCCCACATTAATGTGTTACTTGCAGAATTTCCACGCTTCTCTTCTTATGATTATTGTGGTGGATTTAGATGTTATGAATTGTTGTTAGGTATTATTATTGCAATAAATGAGATTAGCTATGAAGGTCCCTGAATTTACCCAATAGTATTGTGAACTTTTCAGGGTACCTTTCCGCTACCACCCTTTTATCTCATTCAAAATGTATTTATATTATTATATTAAATGACTTCGTGTAGTGTCTAGGGTTATGAAGGTAGAGTGTAATGTACAAAAATCAACAAACATACAAACAAATAGTTTATTATTCACAACAACACACAGTACTACCACAATAACATACAAACGACACGTTAAAAGGCTATCTTATTTAAGACTGTGGTTGAAATTTGTGTAAATATAATTTTTACAATTTATTATCCTGATTCTAATTTATTTTGAACCAGGACTGACAATCAAAAGTGAAATCAAAAGAATCATTTACATCAGTCAAATAGCACAGTAGATCTTCTGTCCATACATAAAATTATTATTCTAATATACGTCTGTAGTTGTATTTTACTACTTTAAGGTAATACTGGTAGTACCCCTAGGTTGTTGTTTAAAATCACACCCTTTTAGTAATGTTTGTTTTCGTTTGTCTCTTGTGGGACTATTAAATATTTGTCCCAGTTTTATTCACTGTCACTTTATATTCCTTTTTAAAGTTCTGTTAGTTGAGCTGCCAGGTGCCGAACAAGAACTTATATTGGCAGTAGAATACAGGTAGAACGTTTCCTCTGCTCGCTTGACAATCTGTTCCCTGTTTGATAGGCAATGGCCACTAACATGGGCTCGCAGTATACAGACAGAGTCCTGAATCAATCAGTTTTCAAGCGTTTGGTACCACATTAACGTCAGTACCCAGGACCTCTGAAATGTGAAGGTTATGCATCCTTCTTAATACCTAGCATACACTAATAGTCCACATTCTAGGACAGGTACATTACAAACAAACAAAAAGGGTCATAGCCTTATACCAACCTATGCCACCATTATCTTTTGATGTGACAATGTACAACAGTATTCCTCTCCCCTAATAGTTACAACGCCACTGCAATTCCAGCTGTAATCTCTTCCATATAATAGGATAGGTGTTATGCTCCTTTATGACAATCATACATATTCTTGTAGTTTTACACCTCTCTGACAGTCTATCACATGGTGGATCAATTTTTAGGCTTTGCCTCATGGTCGCTATAGACCCACTCACGTACAGACATATATTATTATTTCACATTCAATTTTTATATAAAATACATGTTAATTAAATGTCAATCTTACAACAATTTTTCAATGAAATACACAGTGACGATGACTGACACAGTTTCGATCTGTTTTATTGTCCAGGCTGCCTAGAAATTGTATTTGAAAGCACAGCCTGATCTCATCAATCGCTGGTAGAATTTTTCAAGAAAATGAGTTCCCCCTAACGCTTGTTCTGACAATATCGACTCAGTTGGCCAATCACTATTAATATTACAGTGTAAACAGTCTTTCAAAAAATATCATTCAAACCGTTCTACGTTACTAGGCTATTTATGTTTATTCAAAGGTCAGCCAATAATATTTCGTCTCACTTCAAATTCCACCCAATCGGATTCACCGTACTATCTTAGCCTATCTGTCACCTACTTTTTTCCCAAAAAATATGCGATCCAATCTACGCAGATATGACTTGATCTGACAGTATCTCTGATCTCTATGTATTGTTTTATCAATATTTGATTAGTTAAGCGACTATTTTGATAACTAACAACATATTCTTGGTCAGCAAGTCTTCAGGTACACGAATATACGATTTTTAAGGGGCTGTGTGGTTTGGTTCAAAATTCTATCTTTTTTTCTATGTTAGTTTATTTTTAAACTACCTCTCGTTCACTCTTTTTCCATGTAATTTCAAGCGAAATACTAGAGCTTAGGTCATTCATAATAAGAGCTAAACGTGTTTCCATGACCGTAGTGTATACATTTCTAACTTTTTCATCGTATTGGGGAAACCCCTATGGCAAGGCTTGCCCCTGTGCTGTGGTTGGCTTTTAGTTTGAAATCAATGCGAAACGAATTAGCATTTACCATCTATCCTTGCCCCTCCTCGTTCCACAATGCATTTTAGGCAAATATTTCTTAGAACTAGGAAAAGTGGTTCGTTTATGTCAAGGACGAACTTGAAAATTTGGGTACCGTTTTGTTCGGCTATTCGTTAGCAAATAATAATCTGAAGGCGTAGGCGACACCAACCGTTCTAGCAGAAATTGTTTATTAATATCCTATCTTTGCCTTTATGCCCTATACTGTTATATTCTAATTTATATATTGTATTTAGAAATTCACTACACATCTCCCCCTTTTAGAACAGACGATCATATGTCAGTTCCTACTTCTAAATACACATAGATGAATTTACTATCTATGCCTGGTAACTACTCTGATGTTCGTCGTACGGATGTCTGCTTAAAAATTCAGCGCCGACATTGGTTTTGCCGGGAATGTATTCTATGGTAAACTGGAATGGTTGTAGGAGCAACGATCAGCGTAATAATCTAGCATTTTTATGCCTTGCTTGTGACAGACATACGAGTGGTTTATGGTTTTTTTGGATCTTAAATGATTTTCCATAAAGATAAATCTGGATCTTTTTTATAGCCCATATGACTGCCAGACATTCTTTTTCACTTGTTGAATATTTTTGTTCTGCTGTGTTCAACTTACGGCTAGCATAAGCTACTGGGGTTAATTCCCCATCAAGTGAATTTGACCGTTGTAATAGAGCTGCACCCAAACCGATATTACTAGCATCCGTTCTCACAATGAATTCTTGACTCAAGTCAGGTAATTTCAAAATAGGCCTGCTTGTGAGCTTTTCTTTCAATTCTTGGTATGCTAATTCACACTGCGCTGTCCAAATAATTCTATCAGGATTTCCTTTGCGCGTTAAATCAGTCAATGGAGCACATATGGAGTTAAAGTTTTTAATATACTTTTGGTAGAAACCACATAATGAGACAAAAGATCGCACATCTTTTTTTTTGTTTGTGGTCTTGGTGCTTTTTTCAACTTCTCCAGATTCTTGGGGTCAGGGGTCATGTTTCCCTGATGTACTGTGTGTCCCAAGAATTCCAGCTCTTTACATCCAACACAGCATTTCGTCGGTCTAGCTGTCAAATTTGTCTCTCTAAGTCGATTAAACAACATATTCAGAGAGTTAATGTGTTCCTCAAATGTTTCAGTCGCTATGAGAATATCATCCATGAAGTTGGTGATGCATGGATTATTCAGGGGATCCAGTAATTTTCTCATCATCCTCGAAAAGATACTCGGTGCATTTTTCAGCCCGAATGGCAACATGTTAAATTCATAATGTCCTTCCGAGGTGCCAAAGGCTAAATAAGGTCTAACCTCCGGCTTTACTGGAATCTGATAGTAGCCTTTGCTCAGATCCACTTTAGAGAAATATTTAGCTTTATTCAGCCTGTCAAACAGCTGATTTGTATCAGGTAATGGATCCACCTGACCTTCTGTGATAGCATTCAGTTTCCTGTAATCTATACACAGCATGTGTTCTCCAGAGGGTTTTCTCAACAGAACCACACTGGAGCTGTAAGCAGATTCACTGTGCGAGATAATCCCTTCTCTCAGCAGATAATCTATCTCCTCCTTTAAAGCTTTTTCCTTAGCGAACGGAATCGAATAGGCTCTCATACAGATGGGTGTTGGGCCTATGAGTTTCATATCATACTCTAATAAATTTGTATGCCCCGGTCGGTCCGTTAACACATCTGTATGATTATTCAGAACCTGTTGAACCCTCTCCCTCTGACTTTCCGTTACGTGTGTGCTGATTTTTACCTGTGCAGCGGTCTCACAGGGATGTAAAGGATATTCCTGAGAAGTGAGTGGTTCCTTTTTCATCTCCATTGCAACAGACAAGGTCAGTAGGTGTGTCTCTTCCTTGTTTTCTCTGTCCAGATATTTCTTCAGGAGATTCACATGATAGATTTTCTCTTTCCCTTTCTTATCTATCTTATAATTTGTTCTAGACACCTTCTCTAGAACTGTATATGGACCTTGCCATCCAATTTGCAATTTATTCTGGCTGCCAGGCAGTAGAAGGAGCACCTTCTCTCCCACAGCTAATTCTCGATCCTTCGCTTTCTTATTGTAATAGGCAGCATGCTTTTTCCTGGCTTGTCTCAAATTTTCATTGGCAAGTTTCCAGCCAGTTTTAAGACGAGTGGTCAGCTCGTTCACATATTGATATGATGAGGTAATATTTTCTTTTGCCTTTTCATCGGTCCATGTCCTTAACAAGGCTACATATGGACTTTTAAATTTGTTTACCTATTTTTCCATGCACCGGTATGGTCTCTTCCATTGGAAGCCTTATAGTGAGGATTTTTCTTCCTAGAATCATCATTCACAAATCGACCACTAACAACTTTTTTCTTGGGGTTTTCTTCCCACTTTAAATTCCTTGTGAGAGATCTTCTCTCTCTTATATTTTCACCCAGTTCACATAATTTCGACCGAGGGATTGTCGACTTATTCTGGAGTAAAACATTTCTTTGTACTCGTTGCATCGTGGCCATTGTAAAACATCCAAGTGAAGACTGTCTGTGAAAAGGGGGCTCCCATTCCACTTTGTCTACATTATTAATTTTTTTTCCATTTACAGGCCTAACTTTGCCCCGTGGCGTGTCTAGGTCCTGATCAATTTTCCCACTTGTGGGTGTTCCCTCATGTAATATGCCACATGCTTCTACAAAATTCTCAATGTCAATCATTTCCTCGGGCCAATAATAATTTTGAGCAATCTTTTGGATGATGGTACCTATTTTCTCATGGTCCCCATCTGTCCCAACATGTGAGCTCCTCATTAACTCTGCCCTATACTTTTTAGGAACTACCAGCTGTCCCTGACAATTGGATCCAGTTCTGGCCTTCCTGTATAAAGATTTTGAGGTGCCTTAAAATTGTCTAATTGTTTCTTTTTATTACCAACTACCTCTGCCTGGGCTGCCTGATACCTCTCAGCGACATTGAGTAACTCACCCAGCCTCTCTGCACCTTGTTCCATGAGAAACTTTCTCAGGTCTGGAGCCATGGACTCTCTTAGCTGCTCAATAAGGATCATCTCCTTAAGATCTTGGGTTTTCCCCAGAGCAGTCCATTTCTCCAAGTAGGTCTCTAACCGTGCAGAGAACTGGTGATAAGTCTCACCCGACAGTAGTTTGGCATTCCAAATTTTTTTTCTATAAAATTCTCCGTTCTTTTCGTATCTTAATAAAAGAGCCTGCTTTAGCATGTCATGATTGTCCTGGTCATCTCTGCTCATCTTGGCAAAAACTTCATAAGCCGTTCCTCTAAGCACTTGTGATAACTTGAGGCTCCACCTCTCTCTCTCTCTAACCCATATGTAGTAGCTAAAAGTTCAAATCTACTTAAATACCCCTCTATGTCATCGTCTTTCTCAACAAAATGGTCTACATGAAAACCCATAGCTTAGGTTGAGGCTCCCTGACTGGCAGTGGCATCTGAGGCAAAGGAGCTGGCACCATTTTCAGGAGCATGGCCTTGAATTTCCAACTCCCTTAGTCGTAACTCGTGCTCCCTCTGCAATCTTCTATCTTCTGCTTCCCTCTCAGTCTTTTTCTTCTCTTTCTGCAGCCTGTCTCTTTTCTTCTTTTTCAGCTGCCAATCTCTTTTCTTCTGCTTCCCTTTCAGCCTTTTTCTCTTCTAATTGGAGCCTTTTAATCTCTGCCTCCCTATCTGCCTCCAATGCCCTAGCCTCCTTGTCAGCCTCAATCTGCAGCCTCTTAAGTTCTTTGTCAGCCTCAATTTGTAACTGTAATTTTCTTTCTTCTGCTAACTTCCTATCTTCCCTTTCAATATACTTGTCACATTCTGAAGTTACATATTGGATCAAAGCCTGACCCTCCATGTTCATTTCCTTAGCAGTCAGCACAGCAGCAGATCGAAACTTTGCCAGATCAGCCATTTGTACTATGCAACCTTTAAAATTTACAACTATACAAATATCTAATTATGGCTAATAATTTCTAATGATAACCAAGAACAACCACAGGCACTGATAGCTCAACTACTATTTAATTTCTCCAAAAGGAATGCTTTTAGTTTTATACTATCTGAGATTCCTAATATAACTGATAATATTTTAAGAATTTAAAATCCCAGAAGCAAACTACCCAATATAGCTGGTGTTATGAGAAATTCAATCCCCAGGAGCGAGACCCCAATATATGTGGTGGATTTAGATGTTATGAATTGTTGTTAGGTATTATTATTGTAATAAATGAGATTAGCTATGAAGGTCCCTGAATTTACCCAATAGTATTGTGAACTTTTCAGGGTACATTTCCGCTACCACCCCTTTTATCTCATTCAAAATGTATGTATATTATTATATTAAATGACTTCGTGCAGTGTCTAGGGTTATGAAGGTAGAGTGTAATGTACAAAAATCAACAAACATACAAACAAATAGTTTATTATTCACAACAACACACAGTACTACCACAATAACATACAAACGACACGTTAAAAGGCTATCTTATTTAAGACTGTGGTTGAAATTTGTGTAAATATAATTTTTACAATTTATTATCCTGATTCTAATTTATTTTGAACCAGGACTGACAATCAAAAGTGAAATCAAAAGAATCATTTACATCAGTCAAATAGCACAGTAGATCTTCCGTCCATACATAAAATTATTATTCTAATATACGTCTGTAGTTGTATTTTACTACTTTAAGGTAATACTGGTAGTACCCATAGGTTGTTGTTTAAAATCACACCCTTTTAGTAATGTTTGTTTTCGTTTGTCTCTTGTGGGACTATTAAATATTTGTCCCAGTTTTATTCACTGTCACTTTATACTCCTTTTAAAGTTCTGTTAGTTGAGCTGCCAGGTGCCGAACAAGAACTTATCTTGGCAGTAGAATACAGGTAGAACGTTTCCTCTGCTCGCTTGACAATCTGTTCCCTGTTTGATAGGCAATGGCCACTAGCATGGGCTCGCAGTATACAGACAGAGTCCTGAATCAATCAGTTTTCAAGCGTTTGGTACCACATTAACGTCAGTACCCAGGACCTCTGAAATGTGAAGGTTATGCATCCTTCTTAATACCTAGCATACACTAATAGTCCACATTCTAGGACAGGTACATTACAAACAAACAAAAAGGGTCATAGCCTTATACCAACCTATGCCACCATTATCTTTTGATGTGACAATGTACACCAGTATTCCTCTCCCCTAATAGTTACAACGCCACTGCAATTCCAGCTGTAATCTCTTCCATATAATAGGATAGGTGTTATTCTCCTTTATGACAATCATACATATTCTTGTAGTTTTACACCTCTCTGACAGTCTATCACATGGTGGATCAATCTTTAGGCTTTGCCTCATGGTCTCTATAGACCCACTCACGTACAGACATATATTATTATTTCACATTCAATTTTTATATAAAATACATGTTAATAAATGTCAATCTTACAACAATTTTTCAATGAAATACACAGTGACGATGACTGACACAGTTTCGATCTGTTTTATTGTCCAGGCTGCCTAGAAATTGTATTTGAAAGCACAGCCTGATCTCATCAATCGCTGGTAGAATTTTTCAAGAAATGGTGTTCCCCCTAACGCTTGTTCTGACAATATCGACTCAGTTGGCCAATCACTCTTAATATTACAGTGTAAACAGTCTTTCAAAAAATATCATTCAAACCTTTCTACTTTACTAGGCTATTTATGTTTATTCAAAGGTCAGCCAATAATATTTCGTCTCACTTCAAATTCCACCCAATCGGATTCACCGTACTATCTTAGCCTATCTGTCACCTACTTTTTTCCCAAAAAATATGCGATCCAATCTAAGCAGATATGACTTGACCTGACAGTATCTCTGATCTCTATGTATTGTTTTATCAATATTTGATTAGTTAAGGGACTATTTTGATAACTAACAACATATTCTTGGTCAGCAAGTCTTCAGGTACACGAATATACGATTTTTAAGGGGCTATGTGGTTTGGTTCAAAATTCTATCTTTTTTTCTATGTTAGTTGTTTATTTTTAAACCACCTCTCGTTCACTCTTTTTCCATGTAATATCAAGCTGAATACGAGAGCTTAGGTCATTCATAATAAGAGCTAAACGTGTTTCCATGACCGTAGTGTATACATTTCTAACTTTTTCATCGTATTGGGGAAACCCCTATGGCAAGGCTTGCCCCTGTGCTGTGGTTGGCTTTTAGTTTGAAATCAATGCGAAACGAATTAGCATTTACCATCTATCCTTGCCCCTCCTCGTTCCACAATGCATTTTAGGCAAATATTTCTTAGAACTAGGAAAAGTGGTTCGTTTATGTCAAGGACGAATTTGAAAATTTGGGTACCGTTTTGTTCGGCTATTCGTTAGCAAATAATAATCTGAAGGCGTAGGTGACACCAACCGTTCTAGCAGAAATTGTTTATTAATATCCTATCTTTGCCTTTATGCCCTATACTGTTATATTATAATTTATATATTGTATTTAGAAATTCTCTACAATTATGATATATTAATAACATATCGTTTACAGTTATATATAACTTTATTCATCTGACAAAATGTCGCAGTCATACACCTTATTGATGATTTGTCTGCCTCATGTCATCTATTGTTGGTATTACATTATTATTAATATTTATGCTTTGCATTATTATAATACATTCAGATGACATTATATGACTACCGTTACCCGACGAGACAAATAGGCGTTTTAGACGGTGTGTAGTATGAGAATGCATGGACTGATGTAATCATTTCATTTTTACATGTTGGTGGATCTTACTATGGTTAACTCACTCTGTCGTTAAATTGTTTTATGTCTTTTGTAGACATTGAAAGCCGAAAGGAAGCCACTGGCATGAAAACGGATGCCCAGACCGCAAAACACGAAACCAGAATTGGTTTTTGGAATGTCAGAACTATGAACGAGGCAGGAAAGCTGAGACAGATTACAGCAGAGATGAGGAATTACAAACTACATATCCTGGGAATAAGCGAGAGCAGATGGACAGGGATGGGGAGAATAAAAACAGCTACAGGGGAAACAGTACTTTATTCTGGTAGAGAGGACGGTCAGCACAAAGAAGGTGTAGCCATTATCCTTAAGAAAGGAATGGAAAGGTCTCTACTGGAATGGAAACCCATTAACAACAGACTAATAAGAGCAAGACTGAGAGGGAGATTCACCAACACCACAATTATACAATGTTATGCACCAACAAATGACAGCGACGAAGAGATCAAGGACGAGTTCTATCAACAGGTACAAAAGGAAATGGAAACTGTACCCAAGTACGATCTTATTATAGTAATGGGAGACCTAAATGCGAAAGCTGGAACACACAATAATTATAACGAAAGAGTAATGGGGAAATGCGGCAGTGGAACAGTAAATGAGAATGGGGACAAATTAATAAGCTTCTGCAGTATTAACAACCTGGTCATCGGAGGAACACTTTTTCAACACAAAGAAGTGCACAAGTTAACATGGGAATCACCAAACGGACGAGACAAAAACCAGATAGATCACATAATGATCAATGGCAGATGGAGACATGCACTACAAGACGTGAAAGTAAGAAGAGGCGCAGATGTGGGAAGTGATCATCACCTAGTAGTAGCAAGACTGAAGGTGAAACTCAGAGCTGCTGGACCAGTTGCAGTCAAACAGAAAAGGTACAACATCACGAAACTTAAGGACCCCCTCACCAGAAAAGCGTTTGTGGTCGACGTAAAGAGACGATATCTGATTACCAAAAGCCAGGAAAGAACAGAGACCGACGATGTGGACCAGAAATTCAACACCATCTCAACAATATATAAAGAAAGCAGCAAGTCATGCTTGGGATTCCAGGAAAGAAAGAGCCAAGACTGGATAACACCAGAAACGCTAAACACCATAGCGAAGAGAAAGGAAATGAAAAGGAAGAAAACAGAAGCTAAGTCTCCCAGGTTAAAGGCAATATATAGTGAACAGTACAGTCAGCTGGACAAGGAAGTAAAACGTCAAACCCGTGCTAACAAATGGACATTTCTGGATGACCTTGCAAGACAGGCAGAAGAGGCAGCACTGAGAAATGAACAAAGCACAGTTTATAAAATAACTAAAGCTATCAGTGGAAAACGAGGTGCAAACAACATAACGTTAGTAAGAGACAAGCAAGGAAATCTCATCACCACAGCACAGGGGCAGGAAACAAGGTGGGCAGAGCACTTCAGAGAAACACTGAATAAGGAACCACCAGAGACTCAGCTGAATGTTCCTGAGGCTGAAAGTGACTTAGACGTAAATACAGACATTCCACGAAAAGAAGAAATTATCACAGCTATCAAAGGGCTAAAAAATGGAAAAAGCGCCTGGTCACGACAATCTGAATGCTGAGCTATTCAAGACAGACCCTGAACTAGCAGCAGAACTATTAGAACCACTATTTGCACAAGTCTGGGAAACTGAGACAACACCAACAGAGTGGAGTAAAGGAACAATTGTCAAATTGCCCAAGAAGGGCGACCTTGCAGACTGCAACAACTGGAGAGGAATTACCCTCCTCTCAGTTCCCAGCAAAATACTAGGCAGGATAATCATCCAGAGAATTTCAAAAGCAGTTGACCATAAACTGAGGAAAGAACAAGCGGGCTTCAGAAAGAACAGAAGATGTGCAGATCATATATTTGCCCTCAGGAACATTATAGAGCAGTGCTCAGAATGGCAGAGACAGCTGTACATTAACTTTGTTGATTTTGAAAAGGCTTTCGACAGCATACACAGGGACAGCCTATGGAAAATTCTGAGGGCTTATGGAATTCCCAGCCGCATTGTTTCCATTATAAAAAGCCTCTATTCTAACTTTACGTGCAGTGTTGGATCGAGTAATGTAACTTTCGAAGTGAAAACAGGAGTACGACAGGGATGCCCCTTATCAACAACATTATTTTTGACAGTCATAGATTGGGTGATGCGCCAGACAACAGAGGGCAGTCCAAGAGGAATTAGATGGACAATGTTTTCTACACTGGAAGATTTGGAATATGCAGATGACATTGCACTGCTCGCACATTCACACCAACACATTCAAGACAAAACTGATAGACTGAATAAGTATGGCCAGCAGGTTGGCCTGAACATCAATCTGAAGAAGACGGAGGTCATGACACTAAATGTGGGCAATCCTGAGCCAATAACAGTAAGGAACCAGAAGTTAGAACAGACAGACACATTTACTTACCTAGGAAGCATAGTAACACCTGACGGCGGAACAAGCAAGGACATTAACAACAGAATGAATAAAGCGAGAACAGCCTTTGCTATTCTCAACAACATTTGGAAGTCTTCCCAGTACAGCACAAACACCAAATTAAGACTGCATGAGAGCTGCGTACTTTCTGTGCTTCTCTATGGTGCGGAATGTTGGAGAGTAACAGAGAAGGAAATGTCGAAACTGTCCTCCTTCCACACAATCTGCCTAAGGAAAATTCTCCGAATCTTTTGGCCAAACACCATCAGCAACCAAGAACTACTTATTCGGAGTAACCAGGAGGACATGCACACCATCATAGCTGGCAGACGCTGGAGTTGGGTTGGCCATGTCCTCAGAAGGGACCCTGATACCATCGCAAGAACAGCTATGCTATGGACCCCCGAGGGAAAGCGAAAGAGAGGCCGACCAAAAACAACTTGGCGGAGAACTGTGGAAGCTGAGATGCAAAGAATGAACCACAGTTGGGGCACTGTACGAAGGATGGCTGCCGACCGAGCAAAGTGGAATCAATTTGTTGCTGCCCTACAAGACGCCACCAGGCGTGATGGCCGCTGACTGCTTTGACGGTTGGCGGTTATGGATCAAAGAAGAAGAAGCTGTGGCAAATACAGTACTTGGGTACTATATCATTTTATACTAACAGTGAAATGTGATGATACCATCTGTTCACTCTCGTGATGTTTAAACTCACGTCACGTAAATAATAAAAACTTCCTTTCCATTATTTGATGGGGTGGGGGGAGGGGGGGGAGGGCGGGGGGAGTAGATGTTATGATTAAAACTCATAACATATTGGTCGTTATCAAATAGGGCTCGATTAAGGGACCATGTTGTTGATGTATTGTATCCATCGGTTACCCGGAAGTACGTCATTGCCTTTTGGGGCAGGATTAGCCAAAGTCAACCGGTCTAAGCTTAGCAGAAGTGAAAGGTTCTTCTGGGCCTTTTCTGTGTGTATTTCAAGGTGGACGGACGAATATGTGTCAAGCTCCTAGATGGTGATTTCTCTACAGATTCCTAATGTGTTCAACCTCTAGATCGCCCATATACCTCATTGGGTCGATGCTAGATTATTATATTGTGTAAATGGAATTCTGATCATAATGCAAGTGAGTTGTGACTTTTAAATAAACAATCTGCATGCAAATGTCGAGGACATCGTGTATATAGCAGACTGAATAGCGACGCTAAAGACTGGCTAGGTTATGCCATGATCTTATGAACATATCTTATAAGAATTAATTGGAGCCTTAAACTGTAAATAAAATGTATTGTCCAAATGTCCAACCTGGCCTTGACAGCATCTTTAATTTTGAAGATTAATACTGTGTTTGAGGACTGAATGCCAAACCCTTTCGGCACTTGTGCAGGCCATATATATATATATATATATATATTATATATATATTATATAATATATATATATATATATATATATATATATATATATATATATATATGTATATATATATATATATATATATATATATATATATATATATATATATATATATATATATATATATATATATATATATATATATATATATATATATATATTATATATATATATATATATATATATATATATATATATATATATATATATATATATATATATATAATACATATATATATATATATATATATATATATATTTATATATATATATATATATATATATATATAATATATATATATATATATATATATATATATATATATATATATATATATATATATATATATATATATATATATATATATATATATATATATATATATATATATATATATATATATATATATATATATATATATATATATATATATATATATATATATATATATATATATATATATATATATATATATATATATATATATATATATATATATATATATATATATATATATATATATATATATATATATATATATATATATATATATATATTTATATATATAAAACAAGGAGGGACCTCTCTAAAACCCTAACAATGAATAACGCAACAATGATCTATGCAACACATACAGGGAAAAGCATTAAGAGACACATGGAAAATTTAGATTAGACATGTATCTCTATGATTATACTATCAGGTTATATAATTGCTTATAACATCAACATAGCACTATGTGACGATGGGCAACAGTACTGTAGCCATTGTTATTTCTGCCACTGTGCTACACTCTTTCATGCTAACTTCTTTATCTGAGAGATACCAATACTTGTAAAAACCTTTCGCTACACATGAACAACTGCCGATATTGGAAAGTGGCATAACACCTGTCAAGTCATTGTAAATAGGGCTAATCATAATTACCAAATATGATTGTATGTTTAAAAAACAAAACAAAAAACTAAACAGGCAAACACGAGATTGCTTCTTCTTCGTACACTCCTAGACGTCCACTTGAATGTTTTCAAAGAAAGCAGTAGTCAGTTTGAGGCTTTTGAATCTCCGTAGAGCTTTTCCACGAATGGTACTGATGTCGGCCGTATGCGCTTTCTCTGTTCCGCATATGTTGGGATATATTTTAGATCTGCAATTTCCTGTACATAGGTATAAATTTGATGAAGCTGCAGGCAGAAAGGAAAAAGAAAAAAAAAAAACAATGAGACTAAGCTAACGAGGGAGGGAATACTATGGAGTAAAATAATAAAGAAATGGTGTCAAACTTGGTATCAAAGAATTTTTAAAAAAATTCTTATGTTCAATTGATCCTGTTCTATTTCTTGAAGCAGAAATGTTTGACAGGAACATAACCCAAAGAAAACAATAGGCGATTGTTAGTCACACTGTCTGCGTCTTAGGTCTTCTTAATGTCGGGGTAATAGAGCATGTACGGCATTTACTCGGTACGGCTTTTACTCTGTACGGCATTTACTCAGTACGGCATTTACTCGGTACGGCATTTACTCGGTTCAGTACCGCATTTACCCACTCCGGAATTTACTCGGTATACGGCATTTACTCGGTACGGTATTTACTCACTACAGCATTTACTCGATACGGAATTTAGTCACAATGGCATTTACTCGGTACGGCATTTACTCACTACGGCATTTACTCGGTTCGGCAATTAGTCAGAACGGCATTTATTCGCTGCGGACGGCTGTTTGTACCTTATACCAGAACGCACTTTTAGTTTGGTGACAGGAATTCTGACACCGGGTAATAAATCTTCCTGCGCACCGTTAACGCCTGCCGCTAGTTTTGATAGGGAAAATCAGCTAATGTGTGTGTAAAATCGATAATTATATAAATCATTACACACTCGTTCTGGATAAACACAGCGCTAAAATTCTTTTGTGTACTATAACTTTGTTCTGTTTTCTATTTTTGATTGCATTTTTATTTGTTTGAAAGTATATTTGACGGAGTTACAGACTTTTGAAAACAGCGTCATCATTTGAGGAAATTCATAACAGAAGTAATCTATTTATTAATGTAATATCTGAAAATCGGACCATTCTTATGAGTTTATAATTATATAGACTTCTCGACGGGAAGCTAAAGATTATTTCCACATACTTTTTTTTATTGGTTTCACATCTTGAGAACGTGTGGTAGTCAGTTTTCTGAGTTTGGCATTACAAGAACAAGCATATTGTCACCAGATTTTATAACATTTAAATCATTGTAAACGCATTCCTGATACTCACAAATCTTAAATAAGGTTGTAAAAAAATAACTTTTAAAAAAGTAATATCTGTTTTTGCATTTTCATTCATTTATAATAATATTTAGCTACGTATATAGGCGTCAGAAAACATGTAAAGCTATTGATTATTTCCACATACTTTAATCTATCTTTCAAGTATTGTTAATCTTGTATTTATAATTTGAATGTCTTTTTTTATTGTGTGTGAGACAAGGACTGTTCCATTAGTGTTCTTTGGAAAATAATTAAAACAAGGAAATAAAGACATCCAGAGAGCATACAACTTGCAAACCAAGAAGTTTGGCCACGTTGATAAGAGATTACAATAGATATATGAAATATGGGAAAGGGAATAAAAGACAAGTGGCACGTTACGTTAATTGTTTACACAAACCAATGTTAGCGATTGAAATTGAATATGTAGCTCCTCCTTGCCTTCATATTTTGTTAGGCATTGTTTTGAAACACCACAGACTTCTAGAACAGGTAGCCGATACAATAGACGCCAAGATATTTGAGAATCCGCAAGAGCTACACGCAAACATTAGTACTATTAAGAACTTGAAGAGATTTGGTAGGAACTGGAAACAGACAAAAGAATTAGAAGCTAAAATTGAATTTTTTCAGGCAGGTATTGAACTTTGTGAGGATAAGGAGGAGACATATAGTTTAAAAGTTAAACTTGAAAATGCACAAGATACGCTGGCCAAACTTCAGTTTCAAGATCTGTGTGCTAAATCTGGTCCAGTTTGCTCACACTTGGACAAGGTACTAGCCTAACACAAAATGATACCACAGGCTTATCATAGCAGAGCATTCATATGGAATCATTGCCACAGATATCTCACTCAAAAAGTTTATAAAGATCTTACAAGAGTAATCATTAAACAAACACTGAAAATTACAAACAAACAAGATATAACTGACATCGTTTTTATTGCCAGAGAACAATTCAACTCACTGAACGAAGCAAAAAGTACACAACAAAATATCACACAGTAAAGAATCAATAACAGCATTAATAGAGACATATATGTCTTTGTTCAGAAAGCTATTCCCCAGTAAGACAATTCCTAAACAGCACATATTAGAAAAACATTGCGCAGACTGGATCAGAACTCATGGCTTTGGAATGGGCATGCATCGAGTGCAAGGAGAAGAATTTGTACATTCCACTATTTCTAAAATTGAAAGACGCGCCAGCGGGTATTAAAAATACAACTTCACAATTAAAATTTATAATGGAAACTCATTTGTTACAAATTTCTCCATCTGTGAATGTACAGATTCCTCATATAAAAAAAAGGAAGTTTGAATGATAATTGAGCGAAATTTTGGGGCTAGAGCAAATTATGGCAGTTGTTGCGTGAGAGTGACTGAATTAACAGAGTGTGGAAATCATTTAATAGGTGTATGTTTTATTTATTAAATTGAACATTTAATTTTACTCATGACCATACTCATTTTAATTGACCATCATGATGTATGATTGAGAGATAATTGTTAGCTCTCATGTTTTGGGCACAATTGGGTGTGTTATTTTAATGTAATAAGTGTGGACTTGCAATTTAGTTAGTTGCTTATCCTTTACAGGACGTGGCAATCAACCACAGCCTTTATTGGCTGTTTTGTGATTTTACTAGGCCACTTTTTCATTCAGTGGTTGCCATGTTTAGGCTGCTCCCGTGAAAAGTCGGATTAATCTAGACATAAGAGAGATACTGCTAAGATAGAGCTTAGCCCTAAGATGATATAAGCTTTGGATGAAGGAAATCCGTTCAGAGATAAAAAAACTAGAACTATTTCAGGTTTTTTCATACTACCACAGAACGCCTAAGATTTTCACTTTTCTAGTCTGCAAAATACTTTGGCCTTGATGCTTTCTCGTACGGGAAACCTTGACCTATAAAAGGCGGAAGGTACCAATAGTAAAACACTTGCCACACAATTCAAAACTTCAGACACGAGAGAAATCGTCTACTACCAGCCTCCATTGCCATCTACAGGGTAACACAGTCTGTAGAGCCATTAAAAGCCGATCTGCATGTATTTGAGTTTAAGAAAGAATGTAATTACATATGTATATAATTATTGTATTAATATGTGCCTTCTAGAAGTGGATAAGTGTGTGAGAACTAACTGTGTAATTCTTGGAGGGAATTCAAACCTGTGTTAGCTCAATTTAATTGTGAAATGAAAGCAGATGGACGTGTAGATTGTGATGTTAGTTTTAGGAAAGTATTTTGAAGATGTTAAGCTTGCTGGAATGGACCACCTTATTGGAAAGATGGAAAGAATGAAAGAAATTATTTTACTGTACAAATTGAGTTATAACATAACTCTTTCCACAAGGCCATATGATTGTTAGGAAGCAAATAATTGGACAAACTGTAACCAGAGAGTTACTGGAATAGTGTGCTTTTAATTAAATGAATTGTGTTATATTTGACTTGCTATCATTCTCATGAGTAACCACATCTTGTCTGATCTGTGTGGTGAAGTGGGATGTTATAAATATTTATAGGGGACTTAGTGTACTGACTGAGATCAGCTGTGAAGGTATCTATATCTATTAAGAGTTGTGTATTATAGATAACCTTACTTGCTACCACATATCTATATATCTCAGTCAGAATTATTCTGGAATAGTGTGATGACTACGTTATGTGTCTAGGGTATGTGTATGATGAAGTGTAAGTCATAACAACAACAGACGGATAAACAATTTAATTTATTCCACTACACTTGACAACACTGTGACACTCACATACATATAACACTCTACAAGGATATCTTAAAAGAGTCACTGATAACTTTTCAAATAACAATATGTATTCATTACTGGCATGAATGAATATGTGTCCTGATTCAACTACAAGGGAACCAGGAATCACAATCAATTTAAATTACAAATTATATGTACAGAATTTACCAATATGAATATAGTAGTGACATATATTATTACAAATATCCTATGTGTGTCAGTTGTGTAGTAGTAAAATGAGGTAATACTGGTTTTGTTTTGTTCAAGCTCTGTTGGTATTTGTCATCATGACTTCAATAGTTTGTCTTTAGGGACTAGTATTGGAGATGTTCTCAGTTCCTGATATTAAGACAATTAAATTCCCCTCTGAATGTTATTTTTACAAAGTTATTTCAAGATGAGGGGACATAATGTTGAGCTCAGCTGGCCAAATCTGCTTATCTTGAGTGATGGTGGCAGGAAAGGACTCCTCTGCTCGAATTCTCCCCTGGGCTCTGGAGACACCTCACTGATAGCTAAAAAGACCAAGGAGTATGCTGTCCGACTCTGGATTCAGCAAAGCTCTGACCAGGTGCTGCTCAGTACCATCAAGACCACGGTCCCTGAAAACAAGAAGGATGTACCTTCTACTTCATAACTAATTTATATTCTCTTTTACACTGATCACAATACAACACAAACATTGAGTTCAGAGCGTTAGGCCAACTGTCAGCTTCATCTGAAATACTTTATACCAGTATTTACCTCCTTAATGGTTACCACGCCTCTGCACTTCCAGCATTATTTCTGTCTAATCAATCATCCAGGTGTCAGTGTACTATTTGGCCATTCCATGCCGTTTTACTTCCCTCCGACACCCTCTGTTCAGGCTGGAGCATTATAGGCTTTATCTCCTGTTTGCCACTGAACTACACATATATATACAGGCATAAATTAACAATTTACATTCAATTTTCATTAAAAGATACTGAATGGTTCAAGCTTACCACAATTTCATGGAAATAAACACAGATACGTTGATTAGCAATGAATTCTGGCACATTTACTGGCACAAATTCCCATCTGCTTATGTTCCAGGCTTTTATTTTAGCAAAATTGTGAGCTGGCTTCAACGCACTGTCGCTTTATCAAGCTTATTTAAACAAGTGGTTTCGAACTAACGCTCCTAAGTGATTATATCAGCGAGTCTAGCCAATGAGGCCCCGTTTCGACAAGTGTTTGAAAAAATGTTACCTTTCCCCGTCTCCCCTAACAACGAAAGATAGTATTTATAGCCCGACCAATCGTGGTTAGTCTTTCATTTGTTGCGCTCCAATCAATTTGGAGTTTACATGGTAGGCTATTTCTGTAACGCAAGGTTTTTTTCAAACACGTTATAAAAAAATTTTATGAGCAGAAATGATTTCATGCTGTCAGGCATCCTCACTATTTTATTTTGGGTATAATTTATTAATTCCTGGACTATTTGCGTAACGTTTTACATATTCTTTGTCAGCAAGCCCTAAGGAACCCAAATATCCCAATTTAAAGGAGCTACGTGGCTGCGTTCAAAATATGTATTTTCTACCTCCTGTTTCGAAGATGTGCTGTCTGGGTACTGTTATGTTTTCAACCGTAAACCCATCTATTGTTATCTTTCCTAATAAGCGTTTTTTATGATTTATAAACCTAACTCTGGGATGGGTAATGTATTTTATCACTGTCCGTCTGAAAAAAAAAGTTAGTGCATGTAGTCTTACACGCGTGATGGCAGCATTTGTGTATCGCGCGAAGCGTGTTTAGTGTTCGGCTTTCTGCCTCTCCCTTCCCGCTATCCTTTTGTCCATCTGTCTTTCGTTTTGGTAACGCAGTATAATTAATGTTAGGATTAATTTAGGTCATTACGCAGGGCCTCTCAATGTTTTTTCCAAGAAATACAGCACACGTTTCATTGAAGAAGGCGGGTAATAATACAGTAAGCTTTACTATCAACGTGAAAGCGTTACAATTTGCAGACGAAGCAGAAAACAAGGGGGATTTCGAGTACAGTCATTGTGACAGCACTGTTCTTTACCATTCTTCTTCCTTTATTTATTATATGTATTTATTAGGCTTTATATTTACTTGATAATTTATATATGTGGATTAGAATATTCCACGACACCTCCCCTCTTAAAACAGACATTATATGTCAGTCCTTTATTCTATATACACATAGAGAAATTTATTATTATTTCTGGGGTTTACGGTGATTCTCATCACACGGATGGCGGCTTAAAAAATCAGCTCCCAAATTGGTTTTTCCAGATATATACTCGATGCTAAAATTATATGGAGCCAGAAGCAAAGACCATCGGAGTAACCTAGAGTTCTCATGCTTAGCCTGTGCTAGAAACGATAAAGGTTTGTGATCTGTTTGCAACTTAAATGCCTTCCCATATAGATAAATATTGAATTTCTTTATTGCCCATATTACTGCAAGACATTCTTTTTCGCTAGTTGAGTAGTTGATTTCAGCTTTATTCAACTTTCTGCTAGCATATGCCACTGGGCTTAATTCCCCATCCAATGCATCTGATTTCTGTAGTAGAGTTGCACCTAACCCAATATTACTTGCATCCGTCCTTACTATGAATTCTTGACTTAAGTCAGGTAATTTCAAAATGGGTTTACTTGTGAGCTTTTCCTTCAATTCTTGGTAAGTCATTTCACATTGTGGTGTCCATGTAATGCGATCTGGATGTCCTTTACGTGTCAATTCCGTTAAAGGTGCACATATGGAATTAAAGTTTTTGATATACTTCTGGTAGAAACCACATAATGAGACAAAGGATCTCACGTCCTTCTTGGTTTGTGGTCTCGGGGCTTTCTGTAGTTTCTCTAAATTCTTTGGGTCAGGGGTCATGTTTCCCTGATAAACTGTGTGTCCCAAAAATTCCAATTCTTTACATCCAACGCAACATTTGGTTGGTCGGGCTGTTAAATTTGCCTCCCTAAGTCGATCAAACAGCATGTTCAGAGAGTCAATGTGTTCCTCAAAGGTTTCTGTTGCTATAAGGATATCATCCATAAAATTTGTTATACAGGGATTATTCAGAGGATCCAATAATTTTCTCATCATTCTAGAGAAGACACTAGGCGCATTCTTCAATCCAAATGGCAATCTATTAAACTCATAGTGTCCTTCTGAGGTACTAAAAGCTAGGTATGGTCTAACCTCAGGCTTTACTGGAATCTGATAGTATCCTTTACTCAGATCCACTTTTGAGAAATATTTAGCTTTATTTAGTCTGGCAAACAGCTGATTTGTATCCGGCAATGGATCCACCTGTCCTTCTGTAATAGCATTCAGTCTCCTGTAATCTATACAGAGTCTATGTTCTCCAGAGGGCTTCCTTAAGAGTACAACACCGGAACTATACGAAGACTCACTGTGCGAAATAATTCCTTCCTTCAATAGATAGTCTATCTCTTCCTTCAAAGCTTTTTCCTTAGCAAACGGAATCGAATATGGTTTCATACAGACAGGTGTGGAGTCTATGAGTTTCATATCATATTCCAATAGGTTTGTATGCCCTGGTCGGTCTGTTAACACCTCTGCATGATTATTTAGAACCTGTTGCACTCTCTCTTTCTGAGTTTTCGTTAAATGTGTACTGATTTTCACCTGTGCTGCTGTCTCACAGGGGTGTAATGGATATTCAAATGATGAAAGTGGTTCCTTTTTCATCTCCATGGCGATGGACAAGGTCAACAAGTGTGTCTCTTCCTGATCTTCTCTTTCCAAATATTTCTTCAGGAGATTCACATGATAGATTTTTTCTTTCCCCTTCTTATCTATCTTATAATTTGTTCTAGACACCTTCTCTAAAACTGTATATGGACCCTGCCATCCAATTTGTAACTTATTCTGACTCCCAGGCAAAAGAAGCAGTACTTTCTCTCCCACAGCCAAATTTCTGTCTTTCGCCTTCCTGTTATAATAGGCAGCATGTTTCTTCCTGGCTTGTTTCAAATTTTCATTGGCAAGTTTCCAGCCAGTTTTTAACCGAGTGGTCAGCTCATTCACATATTGGTATGAAGATGTAATGTTTTCCTCTGCCTTTTCATCAGTCCACGTTCTTAACAAAGCTTCAAGTGGACCTTTTATTGGCCTTCCAAACAATAATGTTGCCGGGGCCATACCGGTTGAACTATGGGGTACCTCCCGATAAGCAAAGAGGGCGGCGTGCAGGTACTGGTCCCATGTATCTGGTTTTTTCGTGTGCCAACTTTCTCAGGATCGACATCAATGTGCCGTTAAATCTTTCCACTTGGCCGTTCCCTTGGGGATGATACACACTACAATGGAAGTGTTTGGCCTGGAAGATCCTGAAAACTTCTTCAGTTAGTTTCCCCTTGAACTGAGAGCCATTATCAGTCAAGATTTGATTGGGAAAGCCTAACCTTGTGAAAATTGTGAGCAATGCCTCTGCCACATGTTTTGAATCAATCGATGACAGGGCTACTGCCTCTCCCCACATAGAACAAGTGTCCACCAGAGTCAGAATGTAGCTGTTCCTTCTCTTGGTTCGGGTGAGAGGTCCCACAAGATCCACGGCAACTCTCTCAAAGGGTGTTCCCACTATGGGCATTTTCCCCAGAGTTGCTGGTGCAGTCCAATGTTTAGGTGCTACTCGTTGGCACTCTGGACAGGATTTTACATATCGTTTGATATCTTCAGTTATTCCTGGCCAGAAATAGTGACAAGCTATTCGCTGTCCTGTTGCGCTGATTCCCATATGACCACTGAAGGGAATCGCATGCCCTAGTTCCAACACTTTAGTCCTATATGAAGTGGGAAGGACCAGCTGTCCGTGACCATTGGATTCAGATCCAGCCTTCCTATATATCAGTTTGTTCTTCATATAAAACTCTCCCTTGCCTGGAGGTGTATGAGATTTGGGCAACTTCTTGAAACATGGCTTGAGTGTTTTGTCCTCAGCCTGTGCCTTCCTCATCTCATCTGGGTGAGTATTTATGGGATTATCCTCCTCCTTCTTTGACTGTGATCTGGTCTGCACTGTTGCCAATATCACAGGTCTCTTGGGATTCCCCAAGAAGACATATCTACACCCCAATATTAGAGGGTAGATTGGCTCATTTATCACTGCTGCTTTTATGATTCCTTCCACATATCGCGTTTTCACTTTTATTCGGGCGACGGGAAGTGTCATGGTAGCTACATCCTTGGTTGCAGTTTGAATCTCCACTGTTTCTGTGGTGTATTGATCGGCCTGCACCAGGTGAGAACTCACAACGGAATCGTAATCTAAACCGGTATCATATAAACATCTTATAGTGACACCATTACAGATGACATCTTCACACACTGGGGGGTGGTATGGTTCCTGTAATTCGTCAGGTTTGCCCTTCTTTTCCTTTTTCCCCGATGTCATAGCAGCAAAATGAGGAGGTTTCCTTCTACAATGGTCAGTGTCATGATTGTTCATCTTACAATTTTTACACCACCTTTTTCCTTGGTTGAAAGATTTTCTTTCATCATATTTCCTTTCATCGAATTGTGGGAATTTATTTTTATTTTCATACCGTGGCCTATCAAATTGGTGCTTACCTTTATTTTGATCCTTAGGATCAAATTTATTAAAGTTCTGTGGTGCCCTAAAGTTATCCACTTGTTTCTTTTTATTACCTGTTACCTCTGCTTGAGCTGCTTGATACCTTTCAGCAACATTTAGCAACTCATCCAGCCTCTCTGCACCTTGTTCCATGAGAAACTTTCTCAGGTCTGGAGCCATGGACTCTCTTAATTGCTCTATAAGGACCATTTCCTTAAGATCTTGGGTTTTCCCCAGAGAAGTCCATTTCTCCAAGTATGTCTCTATTCGTGCAGAGAACTGGTGATAGGTTTCACCTGACAGTAGTTTAGCATTCCTAAATTTTTTCCTATAAAATTCTGCATTCTTTTCATACCTTAACAAAAGAGCCTGCTTTAGCATGTCATAATTTTCCTGATCACCTCTGCTCATTTTTGCAAAAACTTCATAAGCTGCCCCACGAAGTCCCTGAGATAACTTTAAGCTCCACCTTTCTCTCTCTAACCCATACGTGGTAGCTAATAGCTCATACCTATTTAGGTAACTCTCTATATCATCGTCTTTCTCAACAAAATGATCTAAATGAAAATTCATAGCTGAGGTTGAGGCTCCTTGGCTAGCAGTGGCATCAGAGGCAAAGGGACTGGCACCATTTTCAGGAGCATGGCCCTGAAACTCAAACTCCCTTAGTCGTAACTCATGTTCCCTTTGTAATCTTTTATCTTCTGCTTCCCTTTCTGCAGCTAATTTCCTCTCTTCCCTTTCTGCAGCTAATTTCTTCTCTTCCCTTTCTGCAGCTAATTTCTTCTCTTCCCTTTCTGCAGCTAATTTCTTGTCTTCTCTTTCTGCAGTCAATCTTCTTTCTTCTGCTTCCAATTTCTTAGCCTCTTTGTCAGCCTCAATCTGCAACCTCTTAGTCTCAGCCTCAGCTTCAAACTGTAACTTCTTAATTTCCCTTTCAGCCTCTAACCTTCTTTCGGCTTCTTTTTCTAATCTTCTTTCTTCGCGTTCAATAAATTTGTCACATTCCGTCGTGACATAGGCAACCATAACTTGCCCATCTAATCCTAACTCTTTTGCAGTCTGAACAGCAGCAGATCGAAACTTGGCCAGGTCCGCCATTGTCTATCAGGTAAATTTCTACAATGTCTAACCAACAATTTAATCTCTAAATATATTTAATGGACAACACAGGCACCGTGAGCTCAACCTTATTTAATTCCACCCAAGGATACCTTTTAATTCTTATATTCCCTGAAGTGAATTACCCCCAATATTTTTAATAGGGAAAGATTCAAAATCCCAAGAGCGAGACCCCAATATATGTGGTGAAGTGGGATGTTATAAATATTTATAGGGGACTTAGTGTACTGACTGAGATCAGCTGTGAAGGTATCTATATCTATTAAGAGTTGTGTATTATAGATAACCTTACTTGCTACCACATATCTATATATCTCAGTCAGAATTATTCTGGAATAGTGTGATGACTACGTTATGTGTCTAGGGTATGTGTATGATGAAGTGTAAGTCATAACAACAACAGACGGATAAACAATTTAATTTATTCCACTACACTTGACAACACTGTGACACTCACATACATATAACACTCTACAAGGATATCTTAAAAGAGTCACTGATAACTTTTCAAATAACAATATGTATTCATTACTGGCATGAATGAATATGTGTCCTGATTCAACTACAAGGGAACCAGGAATCACAATCAATTTAAATTACAAATTATATGTACAGAATTTACCAATATGAATATAGTAGTGACATATATTATTACAAATATCCTATGTGTGTCAGTTGTGTAGTAGTAAAATGAGGTAATACTGGTTTTGTTTTGTTCAAGCTCTGTTGGTATTTGTCATCATGACTTCAATAGTTTGTCTTTAGGGACTAGTATTGGAGATGTTCTCAGTTCCTGATATTAAGACAATTAAATTCCCCTCTGAATGTTATTTTTACAAAGTTATTTCAAGATGAGGGGACATAATGTTGAGCTCAGCTGGCCAAATCTGCTTATCTTGAGTGATGGTGGCAGGAAAGGACTCCTCTGCTCGAATTCTCCCCTGGGCTCTGGAGACACCTCACTGATAGCTAAAAAGACCAAGGAGTATGCTGTCCGACTCTGGATTCAGCAAAGCTCTGACCAGGTGCTGCTCAGTACCATCAAGACCACGGTCCCTGAAAACAAGAAGGATGTACCTTCTACTTCATAACTAATTTATATTCTCTTTTACACTGATCACAATACAACACAAACATTGAGTTCAGAGCGTTAGGCCAACTGTCAGCTTCATCTGAAATACTTTATACCAGTATTTACCTCCTTAATGGTTACCACGCCTCTGCACTTCCAGCATTATTTCTGTCTAATCAATCATCCAGGTGTCAGTGTACTATTTGGCCATTCCATGCCGTTTTACTTCCCTCCGACACCCTCTGTTCAGGCTGGAGCATTATAGGCTTTATCTCCTGTTTGCCACTGAACTACACATATATATACAGGCATAAATTAACAATTTACATTCAATTTTCATTAAAAGATACTGAATGGTTCAAGCTTACCACAATTTCATGGAAATAAACACAGATACGTTGATTAGCAATGAATTCTGGCACATTTACTGGCACAAATTCCCATCTGCTTATGTTCCAGGCTTTTATTTTAGCAAAATTGTGAGCTGGCTTCAACGCACTGTCGCTTTATCAAGCTTATTTAAACAAGTGGTTTCGAACTAACGCTCCTAAGTGATTATATCAGCGAGTCTAGCCAATGAGGCCCCGTTTCGACAAGTGTTTGAAAAAATGTTACCTTTCCCCGTCTCCCCTAACAACGAAAGATAGTATTTATAGCCCGACCAATCGTGGTTAGTCTTTCATTTGTTGCGCTCCAATCAATTTGGAGTTTACATGGTAGGCTATTTCTGTAACGCAAGGTTTTTTTCAAACACGTTATAAAAAAAATTTTATGAGCAGAAATGATTTCATGCTGTCAGGCATCCTCACTATTTTATTTTGGGTATAATTTATTAATTCCTGGACTATTTGCGTAACGTTTTACATATTCTTTGTCAGCAAGCCCTAAGGAACCCAAATATCCCAATTTAAAGGAGCTACGTGGCTGCGTTCAAAATATGTATTTTCTACCTCCTGTTTCGAAGATGTGCTGTCTGGGTACTGTTATGTTTTCAACCGTAAACCCATCTATTGTTATCTTTCCTAATAAGCGTTTTTTTATGATTTATAAACCTAACTCTGGGATGGGTAATGTATTTTATCACTGTCCGTCTGAAAAAAAAAAGTTAGTGCATGTAGTCTTACACGCGTGATGGCAGCATTTGTGTATCGCGCGAAGCGTGTTTAGTGTTCGGCTTTCTGCCTCTCCCTTCCCGCTATCCTTTTGTCCATCTGTCTTTCGTTTTGGTAACGCAGTATAATTAATGTTAGGATTAATTTAGGTCATTACGCAGGGCCTCTCAATGTTTTTTCCAAGAAATACAGCACACGTTTCATTGAAGAAGGCGGGTAATAATACAGTAAGCTTTACTATCAACGTGAAAGCGTTACAATTTGCAGACGAAGCAGAAAACAAGGGGGATTTCGAGTACAGTCATTGTGACAGCACTGTTCTTTACCATTCTTCTTCCTTTATTTATTATATGTATTTATTAGGCTTTATATTTACTTGATAATTTATATATGTGGATTAGAATATTCCACGACAATCTGTCTCATCTTACCTCCTGACTGGATAGGGAGACAGTGAGCGATACTACGTGGGTTATATATATATATATATATATATATATATATATATATATATATATATATATATATACATATATATCTATATATAGATTTATATATATATATATATATATATTTCAGGTTATATCCTGCATTGAAGAGTTTACTAAATTCTACGTGCCTAAGTCAGCTGGAGGAAGTTTTTATTGTTCTGAGCCCTTGTTAAGTGTCAGAGGATCTTCAACAGTGCCACCTTCAAGATTGGAAGAACCGCAGTTGTGGGATTCTTTCCAGTTCCATTGCTGGGCCAGGCCTAGAAGAACATTTCGAAGATAAGTAGCCATGTTTGGGGCTATTTGACTTTACAAAAAAATATACCACCGAAATGAAATAAAAAACTTAAGATTATAAGAATCTAAAGACTATGGAACATATAACCTACGGGTTATTCTCTAAAGTGAACATTGAAAAAAAGACACAAGTCTGTGGTTTTAAAGAACATAGCAAATGCCAATATAACTGGTGAGATAATACTATTAACATTTGTTCAAGGTTAGCACAGAAGAAAGACAGTTTTCATCAAAGATCAAGAAAACAGATAAAGATGAACTTTAATTAACTTTAAGTGTAATGTAAATACTTGACAGTGAAACCATATATATATTTTGAATCAATTTGAGTTTATTTGAAAATTGCCAACAGAACATAAAAAGATTCTGTACATAAAATAAATTATAAATTGTACCAACATGTCTTTATTGAATTATTTACGTTTGTTTCATAATCCATGTTGGTTAGTTAAGTACCCCTAGCAGAGTCAGTGTCTAAGGTTAGTCTGCAGAGTGGCACCATAGGAACCTAAGATAGTACATTACCATTTCATCTAGGAACAAATACAGCTTGACTATACCTTTGATGTTGATACACCATTACTCATTTCAAAGAATGGGGTATTTCTTGTAAGACCAGTCTCTTTTCTGGCACTATCCTGGTATCATCTGATACATCTATTTGTCCAAAATATTATCATCATCATTATATCTTTCCTCTCGCTACACTTTTAAGCAAACAAGTGCTGGTGCTTCTATCTGTAAGGACTTTTTACAACAGAGAAGCTACAGCGAGCTTGGGGAAGGATAATTTAATTCCTTTGTTTTTTTTTGTTTTTTTTAAGAAATTGGAGGAGAGTGGATTAACATCAGATGGTCTTCATTTGACTCCGCTCATCCATCATTTTGGTCTACTCTGTTTAACTTAATTTTCGGTTATAATGCAGAGTAATTTTATCTTCAATTTTTGTGCCATATTCTGATACCTATTGTTTGGAGTTGGTCTAATTTACATTAGAATTTTTGTTCTTTCTTCTTGTTATTAACAGTTAACAATATTTTGTTATCAAATGTTGTTCCGTGACCTGTTGTTGTAATGTTTTCTTGTGTTTCATTTCAGTACGAGTTTTTTTTTTAAAAATGTGTTTATTCTTTTTTTCATGGTGTGTCTGTTTTTTGTTTATTCAAACCATTTTGACTATTTACTCTGGCTTGTTTTTCTTCAGTAGTATTATTGTTACAAATATTGTCACTGTTGTTACGCGAACGTGGAGCGGGGGCTTGGGTATTCTCAATCAGTGTACATGGGGGATAGGTTCCACCAGAATAGACGGGCAACATTCCAATTTCTATACTAGGTTTTTGTTGGGAGCCGCGTTGGTGTAATGGTTACCACATTGCGCTGGCGATCAAGTGTTAAAAGTTCAAGCCCGGGCGTGGGCATTTGTAGAACTGTCATCGACCGGGAATAACTTGAAAGGCTAGTGAGATAAATCCTCTCTGGATGGGAATGAGCGAAGCTCCTGACCAAGTTGAAAGGAAAGTCTACGGGCTCCACAGCTTCACAATGACATGTCATTGAGCCGAAGGCTGAAAGCCCATGTGTCGCTGGTTAAGAAAAAAAAAAACTAGGTTTTTGTAATACTACACCGGTCCCACATTTATTCTGCGGTGGGAAAACCCTGCTGATAGTTATGGTTGACTGGTTAAAGTGTCATACATAAATGAGGAAGTTGAGGGGAACTGCGGTAAGACGGGGAATACAATGGATGGGTGTGAAAAAAAATCGAAAAAAGGTGATTCGTCTTACGGGGACAAAAGAATGTATATATTCATGCGTATAATTAGCGAGCGGCAGAAAATAGAAAAATGAGATAAGAGTGGAAAGAGTCAAAGTAGAACAGGCGAGGAAAGGGTGACCTCAGACAAAGGTGTGTAGAGTATTGAGCCCAGCTGGTTTTAGACACCCCATGCGGTGGATAAGACGGTTCTCAAGCTGTTCTCGGCTAGCAGTGTCAGAGGAGCAGGATCTGATCGCCGTGACCTGGATGTCGATGGGACCCTGGTGGTCAGGGCCATTGAAGTGTATGGCAACTGGTGTGGATTTGTGCTGAGAGATGTCATTCAAATGCTGGCTGAACTTGTCCCCAAGTCGTTTGCCTGTTTGGCCAATATAGGTTTTGCAGCAACGTTTACATATGATCGTATAAATGACGTTACGCGACTCACATGTGAAGCTACTAGTGATGGTGTACGTAGCATCCTCCGGCTTGTCGTGACTCCCGTCCATTTTCACAACTTCTCCGCCTCCGTCGTTTGTGCCAAGACGATGATGACTTCCACTTCCGAGCCATTGAGATGTTGGATTTCTTCCGTAGCAGACTTTATCCCGAACATGTTCTCACCTCTGCCTTCCAACGTGTTCTCCCCATCTCTCGTCAGGAGGCCCTCAAACCTCACTATAAATTCACTTCGGATAGAGTCAAATTAATCTTGACCTATCACCCACACAGTACTGCAGTCAAACAGATCCTTTTCCGCCACCTACCTATCCTTCAAGCAGAGTCTGTGACCCAAGAAGTATTCGGTGAAGCACCTTTGGTGGCATATAGACGCGACAAGAACCTGAAGGACCTTCTTGTTCACAGCCGTCTCCCAAAGGAGAATGCCACTCACTTTGGCACATTACCCTGTGGTCGGACACGATGCAACACGTGCAAGTATGTCATCTCAACACACAAGGTGTCTTTTCCTGAGGCTACGTACACCATCACTAGTAGCTTCACATGTGAGTCGCGTAACGTCATTTATACGATCATATGTAAACGTTGCTGCAAAACCTATATTGGCCAAACAGGCAAACGACTTGGGGACAGGTTCAGCCAGCATTTGAATGACATCTCTCAGCACAAATCCACACCAGTTGCCATACACTTCAATGGCCCTGACCACCATGGTCCCATCGACATCCAGGTCACGGCGATCAGATCCTGCTCCTCTGACACTGCTAGCCGAGAACAGCTTGAGAACCGTCTTATCCACCGCATGGGGTGTCTAAAACCAGCTGGGCTCAACACTCTACACACCTTTGTCTGAGGTCACCCTTTCCTCGCCTGTTCTACTTTGACTCTTTCCACTCTTATCTCATTTTTCTATTTTCTGCCGCCCTCTAATTATACGCATGAATATATAATACACTGTTTTTAATATGTCTAGATTTTTTTATTCTATTTTTTATTTATTTATCTTCGACTCATTCTGTTCCCTTCTATTTCCAGTCCCCACTTCTATTAAGTTTGGGTAGTTTATTGCTTAGTTTCGTTTTTTAGTTTCTAAGTATGTTATTGTGTACATCCGGTGGTGGCAGTCATTTCCCTTTCCTGGCACGCGCCCATAAGCGTTAGGACTTTGCCGCCTTCAGGGAAGTACCTATTTTTTAATTTTTATATTTTTTTATATATCTTTTTAGGTTCGCATGTGTCCTATCTAACCTTCACTTTCTTTCCTTTCCCTGACGAAGGCCTTGTGGCCGTAACGTTGGCTATTTTCTCATTCTTTTGTCCCCGTAAGACGAATCACCTTTTTTCGATTTTTTTCACACCCATCCATACATAAATGAAAAACGTTCCACTTGCGAGAATTTCCACATCTCTCGCAAAGAATGGATGTAATAGTAATTCCAGTTGTGTATATTTAAACTCACTCGTGTGTTACAAGGAGCCTGAAAGAAGAGCATAGAACAGTAACACTGTACCCTACCAAGCATGTAGTAAAAAGCGACTAAGGAGTGTTGAGCATAGTACTGGTCACCCCATCCCGTAAACAACTTTTTACCAAAGAACTTCAACAAACACGGACAAGTCAAATACAGAATATAAATCAACTCAGCCGCCCAAGACAGAAGAAGGTCCTCTGGAAAGGAGGCGCATGAAGCAACCTAGAGAAAGCCGAAAGGAGTCTGGGTTGCCGACTACCCATTTTTCGTCTAGGAAAATATTCAGGATTGGCACCTGGAATGTTCACACTCTGTGTGAACAATGGAAAAGTGAACAGGCAGCAGCAGAAATGGAAAATTACATGATTAATATCCTGGGTCTCTGCGAGACACGGTGGAAGGGCATAGAGAGAAGGAGATTGATCATAGGAGAAATGGTGTTGTCCTCAGGACATGGGGAGGAAAGAGCCTACCACATTGAAGGAGTGGCTCTAATGCTGTCTATGAAAGTACAGAAGGCACTTATAGAATGGGAAGTAATGAGACCCCGAATTATAACAGCAAGGTTTAAATCAGCCAAAAAGAAAGTGAATATAAACATCATCCAGTGTTATGCACCAACACATGGTAAAGAAGAATCTGAGAAAGAAGACTTTTACCCCAGACTAAAAAATTTCTTGGACAAAAAGAAAAGAAAGGACATCACAATTTTGATGGGGACCTAAACGCCAAAATAGGCACAGACAACACCGGCTTTGAAGAAATCATGGGAAAGCATGGATTAGGTATGATGAACGAGAATGGAGAACTATTAGCTAACTTCCATACTTCAAATCTACTAGCTATAGGAGGAAGCATATTTCCACATAAAAGAGTACATGCAGCAACGTGGAAATCACCAGACCACAGAACTGAGAATCATCTTGATCACATATGCATAAGTAAGAAGTTTAGGTCATCATTGCATGATGTAAAAGTCTGTAGAGGCGCAGATGTGGTCTCAGACCACCATCTTCTGTTGGCTAAAACAAAATTAAAACTCAAGAAATTTACAACAGAATATAACTATAGATAACAGTATAATGTGGTATATCTAAGAAATCAGGAAGTAAGAGAAAAAATTTTCTATCACAGTATTCAACTAATACCAAGATTAGTATTCCAACAGCTGGAAGATGAAACAGATACAGAAGATCACTGGCAACAAGTAAAAAAATATGTGGAACGAGACATGCGAAGAAGTACTGAGAAAAAGAGACTAGAACAAAGCATGGATAACAAAAGAAACCATTAGCAAGATAGAAGACAGGAAAAACAAGAAAGCAGATTTAAACAGAAGCAAAACCAGAAGCTCCAAAGCCAAGGCTCATATAGTTTACATAGAAGCAAACACAGAAGTAAGAAGAAACATCAAAACAGACAAGAGGAAGTATATTCGGAGATGGCAAGAGAAGCAGATGAAGCTGCTGCCAAAGGAAATATGAGGAACCTGTACAACAACACAAAGAAGCTGACAGGGAAATATAAACAAGCAAATGGCCTCATAAAAGATAAGAATGGAAAAAAATTGCTTAGTAATATACAAGAACAAATGAAGAGATGGACAGAACATTTTGAGGAACTTCTCAATAGACCAGTTCTAACTAATCCCCCAGACATCCAGCAAGCAGAAGAGGAGCTACTAATCAGGTGTGAACGACCAAGTAGAGAAGAAATAAAGAAAGCCATAAAGCT
Organism: Oreohelix idahoensis; assembly: GCA_024509875.1. Lineage (NCBI taxonomy): Eukaryota > Metazoa > Mollusca > Gastropoda > Stylommatophora > Oreohelicidae > Oreohelix > Oreohelix idahoensis. Next base: position 489,301 of record JAMPIV010005671.1, read on the forward strand.
TCTGAAAGATGGAAAAGCAGCTGGTCCATATTGCATTCCAGCAGAGGACATCAAAGCAGATATTGATACCTCTACAGAGATATTATACAAACTATTTGGCAAAGTCTGGGAGAGAGAGAAAATACCAGCAGAATGGAAGGGAGGTTATCTGGTCAAGTTCTCTAAGAAGGGAAATTTACAAGAGTGCACAAATTATAGAGGAATAATGTTACTATTAGTGCCAGCAAAAATATTAAACAGAATCATCCCGCAACAAGTGGGCCTCAAAATACACAGGGAAAAGACAAATATTATGAGAATAAATTCAAGAAATGATAACAAGGATGAACATGGATAAACACCACTAAAAGATATATACCTGTCACAAAAATAAGGGGATATTGAATTTAGAAGTTATCCAAAGACAATATATTTCAAATTAGTTCATTTATTCCTTCGTACAAGTAAACTTGAGCATCATAACAAGACATTTGCGGTATAAGAAGTGTTATGGCTTTACTCACACGATTTTAGTCGCACTGGAACCAAGGTGGGGTAGGTACTTCATTTTCACAAAAATATTCCAATATGTCTAAAAACGTGTAGGGCCCCCGTTTGCCGCTAAACATGCATTGCAATGACGTCTCATACTGCAAATAAGCCTTCTGATGTTGTCTTGAGGAATTCTCTGCCACTCCTGCTGAAGGGCCTGGGCTAATTGCTGAAGAGTATGTGGAGCGGCTGTACGTTGTTGGACGCGTCTATTCAGAAGGTCCCATAAATGCTCAATAGGAGACAGGTCGGGGGACATCGGTGGCCACGGTAACGTTCGGATATGCTGTATCTGAAGGTGATCTTGGACGACGAGAGCACGGTGAGGACGTGCATTGTCATCCTGGAAGATGAAATCTGGTCCGTGCCGTTGAGCAAATGGCACAACGATAGGCTCGATGATGTTGTCACGGTAGTAGTCCTCTGTGATATTGACCTGGCATATGTGAAGGTCGGTCTTGTCATTCATACAGATGCCTGCCCACACCATTACACTGCCACCTCCATAACAGTTGTGTGCAACAGTTGCAGGAGGCTGGTAACGCTTACTTCGCCGTCGCCAGACATGTATTCGACGATCATGAAAATCCAAAACGAAACGGGACTCATCAGAAAACATCACTGATGCCCACTGTTGATTGGACCACCGATGATAACGTTGGCAGCAATCCACTCTTGCTCGCCTGTGTTGTGGTGACATGGGCAAAGCTACAAACGGTCTGCGTGAGGCCAGTTGCACTTGGTGCAAACGGTTTCGTACTGTCTGAGTTGAGACCCGGATCCCAGTGGTCTGTTGAAGGTGTTGCTGAAGTTGAGTAGCATTTAGAGTCCGAGTTCTGAGGGCCTGAGTAACAAGAAGTTGATCTTGGCGGCGTGTAGTGACTCTTGGGCGGCCAGTCCGAGGCAGATCAGCCACTGTGCGGAAATTTTGATACCTGTTCCACAGTCTGCTGACAACTGACTGTGAAACATTGAGGTTCCGAGCAACATCCACTTGCCGACTTCCGGTTTGCAACATGCCTATGCCTAACCATCTCTGCTGTTCTGTCAAACGTTCCGTGACGAAGAAAAGAAATTTTATCTGTTGCAGAGTCTTTTTATACCTGTCCATGGTGAGTAGTGTTCATCAAACCCGAGATACACGCATTTTTTTAAAAAAGAATAATGTGTGAACTTTACGGATGGGCCCCACCTCTGTTCTTGGGATTGGTTTACTCATCACGAGTCACCAGGTCAACATGATATTGCACGTGAGAGTGGAGAAGAGCGTGCTCGATATGTCCATACAACCATTAAAATACGAAATCCACTCTTTTGTAAAATAATACATACCATCGTAAAATATCCCCTACTTTTTGTGACTAGTATAGAATCGTACACATGTCTTGGCAGTAATATAGACAAAGTTGGAGGGACAGACAGTGATTTCAAAATAAGAATACAAAAAGTAAGAGGAGCTTTCATTGCATTGGGAAACATATGTAGAACAAGAGAAATCGAGTCCAACACGAAAATAAGAATCGTCAACTCAAATGTCAAGTCAGTCCTATTGTATGGCTCTGAGACATGGAGAGCAACAAAAACAACAACCAAAAAGCTACAGACTTTTATAAACGGGTGCTTGCGTAGAATAGAAGGACTGAAATGGTATGACAAAGTCACAAATGTGGAATTGATGACAAGAACCAGACAAGTGCCGGTGGAACAAGAGTTGAGAAGAAGACGATGGCGATGGATAGGACACACATTGAGGAAACCTGTTGATAGCATTACAAGGCAGTCCTTGTTCTGGAATCCACAGGGTAAGAGAGGCGAGGTAGATTAAAAAAACATGGAGAAGAGAACTGGATACAGAGGTGAAAATGATGAGGAAAACATGGAAAGAACTTGAGCGGATGGCACGGGACAGGAGGACTTGGCATGTGTTTGTTGAAGGCGTATGCTCCTTGGGGAGCTAAAGGATATTGAATGATTGATATTTAAACTAAACATCAACAACGCATTAAGTAGAATAAAATTATGTCACGTGCTATATGATCGTAAATGCAAATGAAAGGGGTCGTCTCGACAAACAGATTCGACCGTAAGAAAACATGACCAAATAATATTAAATGGAACGGAAACAGAACAAACAGCTTGGAATTCTTTGAACTTTATCTTTCTACGGAAGTTAGCATTCACGAGTCAAATGTGTGGTTTACTAACTGCAGTGAGCTAGTGTTGCTGTAAAATGTATGTAATGTTGTCTATCCATGTGCCTCGTGCTCCTCCTCGAGCCCTAAAACCAGATCTTATACTGATGTAGGCGCGAAATGCATATGAATATAGTTCAGTGGTTGAAGTGCGTCATGGGCAATGACTGCAACCCACAAAAGCCAGCTTCAAACCCAAGAAATATGGTATCTGAGGATGGTGGTTGAAGTAACAAGAAGAGGCAATAATGAATTGTTAAAGAAGATAATGTCTGCAAAATAAAAATTAATAAATAAATACAATAAAATAATTTTATTAATACAGATTAACATGTGAAAAGTTAGTTTTTCATGTAAAAGCATACATTCTTTAGGACATATTATCTCATTATTTTCTGTCTAACCTTTATAAAACTAAAACCAGCTTTTGTTTAAAAAAAAAAATCACGTTTTAGTGAATTGCAATTAATAAGTCCTCTTTTGTGTCCTATTATTGTGTCGCGTATTGTCCTCTGTTTTACTACAAAAAGTCAGAAAATATCCTCTTTTGTGAGCAACGAAATGCGAAATGGTCACTCTAATTTCAGGGTTATATAACTAACTAATGGAGAACAACAAGAACAACAACAAAATAGCTACAGACTTTCCCAAATGTGTGCTTACGTAGAAACGATGGAGTGAAGTGTCATGACATGGTCATCAATATAGAACTGATGACAAGAACTAGGCAAGTGCCAGTGGAACCAGAGATGAGAAGAAGACGTTGAAGATTGATATGACACATAATTAAAAAACTTGTTGATAGCTTTACCAGGCAGTACGTGTTCTGGAATCTCCAGGGTAAAAGAGGTAGAGGGAGACAAAAGAACACATGGAGAAGAGAACTGAAGACAGACATGATGGGATGAAGAAGATATGGATAGACTTGGAGTGGATGGCACGGGACATTAGGTCGTGGCTTACGTTTGTTGAATCTTTGGGCTAGTTGGGAAGCTGCTAGATGTTGATAATGATGATAGTGGTGATGATGGTGAAGATGTTGGTGATGATGATGGTGATGATGATGATGATGATGATGACAATGGTGATGATGATGATGGTGATGATGGTGATGAAGTGATGATGGTGATGATGATGGTGATAATGATGATGGTGATGATGATGGCGATGCTGAGGGTGATGATGGTGATGGTGATGATGATGGTGATGATGATGATAATGGGGATGATCATGATGGTGATGATGAAGCTGATGGTGGTAATGATGATGATTGTGACGATGATGGTGATGATGACTATGGTGATGATGACGACGATGGTGATAATAATGATGACGGTGGTGATGATGATCATGATGATCATGGTGGTACTAATGATGATGATGGTGATGAGGATGTTGATGTTGGTGATAATGGTGTTGATGGTGATGATGATGATAATAATGGTCATGATGATGATGGTGGTGATGATGATAATGATGGTGATGATGATAATAATGGTGGAGAAGATGAGGATGGTTATAAAAATGATGTTGATGATGACTATGGTGAAGATGATGGTGATGGTGATAATAATGACGACGATGCTGATGACGATGATTGTAATGATGACGCTGATAATGACGATTATTATGTGGTGGCGATGATGATGATCATGGTGATTATGATAGTGATAATGGTGATAATGGTGATGATGATGATATTGGTGGTGATAATGATGGTGATGATGATGATGATAATGGTGGTGATGATGATGATGATGATGGTGGTGATGATGATGGTGAAGATGATGATGATAATGGTGGTGATGATGACGATGGTGGTGATGGTGATGGTGATGATGATGATAATGGGGATGATCATAACTGTGATTTACACAAAATTCGGGGAGCCGCGCTAGCGTAGTGGTTACAACACCGCTCTGGCGACCGGGTGATACAGGATCAAACCCGGGCGACGGCATTTGAGGATTTTTCGTCGACCGGGATTTGGACTGGATTAACTCGAAACCTGGCGAGGACATTTGAAGGAGTGTCGTCGACCAGGGACTGGCGGCTCCTGAGCCGACCCAGCTGCAATGGGTACCTCCGAAATCGGCGAGTATTTGCTTAAATGGCGAGGGACACCTGTCTCTGTACAAGAAATAAAGGGATACTCACGTAAAATCAATGTCAGGTTAGACATAAAATAATAACCTGAGATTTCGCCTCGAGTATTAGCGGGCGAACGCAAAAAAAAAAAAAAAAACACAAAATTCATACATGCACACCATCATAGCTGGCAGACGCTGGAGCTGGGTTGGTCATGTCCTCAGAAGAGACCCCGATGCCATCACAAGAACAGCTATGCTTTGGACCCCTGAAGGAAAACGAAAGAGAGGCAGACCAAAAACAACCTGGCGGAGGACTGTGGAGGCTGAGATGCAGGGAAAGAACCAGAGTTGGGGCACTGTACGAAGGATGGCCACCGACCGAGCAGGGTGGAATCAATTTGTTGTTGCCCTACAAGACGCCACTAGGCGTGATGGCCACTGACTGCTTTGACGGTCGGCGGCTATGGATCAAAGAAGAAGAGATAACTGTGATGATGAAGATAATGGTGGTAATGATGATGATTGTGATGACGAAGGTAATGATGACTATGGTGATGATGATGGTGATAATAATAAAGAATGTGGTGATGATGATGATGATCTTGGTGATAACTGTGGTGATAATGATGATGGTGTTGGTGATGACAGTGATGATGTTGGTGAAGATAATTATGGTGATGATGATAATGATGATGATGGTGATGATGATGATGAAGGTTATTATGATGATAATGAGAATCGTCACGATTGTGATAGTGATGATGATTGTGATGATGATTGTGATGATTACTATGGTGATGATAACGATTATGGTGATAATAATGATGATGGTGGTGATGATGATGATGATGTTGATGGTGATGATGACGACGATGGTGGTAATGATGATGATTATGAACATAATGGTGTTTCAAATGATGATGATAATGATCATGGTGGTGACGATGACGATGATGGTGATGATAATAATAATGATGGTGATGATCATGATTGTGATGATGAAGATGATGGTGGTAGTGATAATGGTGGTGATGATGAAAAAGGCGAAGATGATGACTTTTAAGATGATTTTGGTAATGATAAAAATAATAATGAGGATGATGACTATGGTGATAATAATGATGATGGTGGTGATTATGATGATGATGATGATAATGACGAAGATGATTATAGTGATGGCGGTGATGACGATTATGGTGATGATGATGGTGATAATGATAATAATGGTGGTAATGATGATGATAATATTGGTGATGATGATGATAATGATGATGATCATTATTGTGATAATGAAGATGATGGTGGCAATGATTATGATTCTGATGATGATGGTGATGATGACTATAGTGATGATGATGATGATGATGATGGTGATAATAATGATGAGGGTGGTGATGATGATGATGATGGTGATTATAGTAGTGATAATGATAATGGTGATGTTGATAATGGTGATAATGATGATAATCGTGATGATGGCGACGATGATAATAATGGTGGTGATGACGGTGGTGATGATGATGATGATAATGATGGTGGTGGTGATGATGATAATGATGAAGGTGATGATGATTATTGTGATCATGATGATTGTGATGATGATGATGATGATGGTAGTGGTGATGATGGTGGTGGTGATGGCGAAGATCATGATAATGGTGGTGATGATAATGATGATGGTAGTGATGATGATGATGAAGGTTATGATGATGACGGTGGTAATGATGATGATAATGATGGTGATGATAACGATGGTGACAATAATAAAGATGGTGGTGATGATGATGATGACGGTTGTGATGATGACGATGATGATGATAATGATGATGGTGATGTTAATGACGGTGATGACTATGATAATGGTGGTGATTATAATAATGGTGGTGATGGTTATGATGGTTAGGTGATGATAATGATGGTGGTGGTGATAATGATGATAACAATGATGATGATTATGATGGTGATGATTATGATAATGGTGGTGATGGTGATGAAGATGAAGATGTACGTTGTGATGATGATGGTGATGAAAGCAATGATGATTATGGTGATGATGATAATTATGATGATGTTGGTAGTGATGATGATGATGATGATGATGGTAATGATGGTGTTGTTGATGATGATGATGATGATGATGGTGATAATAAGGATGATGGTAGTGATGGTAATGATGATTGTGATGACTATGATGATGGTAGTGATGGTAATGATGATTGTGATGACTATGATGATGGTGGGAATGATAATTTTGATAGTGATGGTGGTGGTGATGACGATAATGATGATGAAAGTTATGAGGATGATGGTGATGATGATAATGGTGACGATGATGATGATGACGATAATGATAATGATGATGATGGCGATGATGGTGCCGATAATCATGGTGGTGGTGATGATAATGATGGTGATGATGATCGCAATGATGGTCATGATGATGGTAATCGTGATGATGATATTAATGGTGGCGATGATGATGATGAAGCCTTGCGCTCGTCGGGGAGCTGCACATATTGATAGTGATGTGATGTGATTTGGTGAATTGATTTTTTGATGAATTTTTGATGTGTTGAATATTTTTTGATGATGATGTGATGATGATGATTTGATTGATGATGATGATGTGATGATGAAGATTGTTGATGATGATGATTGATATGATTGTTTTTGTGATGATGAAGTTTGTGTAATGTAATGATGATGATGTGATGATGATGATGATGATAATATGGTGATGATTGATGATGGTGAATAATAATGTGAATGTGTGATGATGATGATGAATCTTGGTGATTTGTGGTGATGAAATGATGATGTGTGTTGTGATTGTTGATGATGTTGGTGATGATAATTATGGTGATGATGATAATGATGATGATGGTGATGATGATGATGAAGGTTATTATGATGATAATGAGAATCGTCACGATTGTGATAGTGATGATGATTGTGATGATGATTGTGATGATTACTATGGTGATGATAACGATTATGGTGATAATAATGATGATGGTGGTGATGATGATGATGATGTTGATGGTGATGATGACGACGATGGTGGTAATGATGATGATTATGAACATAATGGTGTTTCAAATGATGATGATAATGATCATGGTGGTGGCGATGACGATGATGGTGATGATAATAATAATGATGGTGATGATCATGATTGTGATGATGAAGATGATGGTGGTAGTGATAATGGTGGTGATGATGAAAAAGGCGAAGATGATGACTTTTAAGATGATTTTGGTAATGATAAAAATAATAATGAGGATGATGACTATGGTGATAATAATGATGATGGTGGTGATTATGATGATGATGATGATGATGATGATGATGATGATTATAGTGATGGCGGTGATGACGATTATGGTGATGATGATGGTGATAATGATAATAATGGTGGTAATGATGATGATAATATTGGTGATGATGATGATAATGATGATGATCATTATTGTGATAATGAAGATGATGGTGGCAATGATTATGATTCTGATGATAATGGTGTTGATTGTGATGATGTTTGATGATGATGATGTGATTTTGATTTGATGATGATGATGTGATAATAATGATGATGGATGGTGATGATGATGATGAATGATTGATTTAGTATTGATGATAATGATGATGATGTTGATTGAATTGATAATGGTGATTGATGATGATTGTGATGATTTGACGATGATAATAATGGTGATTTGATGATTGTGATGACTATGAGGATGATGATGATAATGATGGTGGTGGTGATGATGATAATGATGAAGGTGATGATGATTATTGTGATCATGATGATAATAATGGTCATGATGAAGATGATGGTGATGATGATGATAGTGATGATGATGGTGGTGGTGATGTAAAATGAATGGTTGAATCATGATGTTGAAATGATGATAATGATGATGAGTGATGATGATGATGATGATTGTTTGATGATGATGATTGATTTGAATGATGATGATGAATGATGGTGATGATTGATGGTGACAATAATAAATTTGGTGGTGATGATGATGATGACGGTTGATTTGTGATTGATTTGATGATGATGATAATGATGATGGTGATGTTAATGTTTGGTGATGACTATGATGAATTTTGAATTTGTTGATGATTGAAATAATGATGATGATGATTGTTATGATGGTTAGGTGATTGTGATTGAAATGATGGTGGTGATGATGTGATTGATGATTGGAGAATGAATGATGATGATGATTGAAATGATGGTGATGATTATGATGGAATGTTTGATTGATTGAATGAAGATGATGATGACGTTGTGATGATGATGAATTGAAATTGAAAAGAATGATGATGATTATTTTTTGATGATGAAATTGATGATTGATGATGATTTGGTAGATGATGATTTTGATGATGATTGATGATGAATGATTTGGTTTGAAGATTGATGATGATGATGATGATGATGATGATGATTGATGGTGATGGAATGATGGATTGATGTGATGAAAGTTTGATGAAATGATGATTGATGATGATTGATGTTTTGATTGATAATGATGGATGTAATGATGATTTGATGATATGATGATTTGATGATGATGATTGTTTTTTGATGATTTTTGATGGTGGAAATGATGATGATGACGATGATGTGATGATGAATGATGATGATTTTTTGATGATGATGATTTTTGATGATTTTTTATTGATGAATGATGATGATGATGATGGATGATGATGATAATGAATGATAATGATGATTGATTTGCGATGATTTGCCGATAATTGATTTGGTGGATGATGATGATGATGATGATGATGATGATGATGATGATGATGATGATGGTAAATGGTGAAGATGATGATGGATTAATGGTTTTTTGATGATGATGATGATGCCTTGTGATTTGTTCGGGGAGTTGACATATTGATGAATGATGATGATTGAATGATGATGATGTTGATTGATTTTTGAAATTTGAATTGATGATTTTGATGTGGGATGTTTAATGATGATGAATGATGATTGATTGATGATGATGATGAATGATTGATGAATGATGATGATGATGATTGTGAATTGATGATTGAATGTTTGTTATAATGATGATGATTGAATGATTTGATGATGATGATGATGATAATTGATGATGATGATTTGACAATTTGATTGAATTGATGATTGATAATGAATGATGATTGATTGATGATGATAGGGTTATGATTTTGATGATGATGATGATTGTTTGGTGTATTGATGATGATGATGATGATGATGATGATAATAATGGTCATGATGATGATGGTGGTGATGGTGATAATAATGGTAATGATTATGGTGATTATTTGTGATGACGATTGAATTTTTTGATTGAAATTATATTGAATGGATGAAATGATGATGATGTGATGATGATGATGTTTGGTGATGATGTATGGTGATGAATGATGATGATTTTGAATGATGATGGTGATAATAATGAATTTTTGAATTTGATGATTGATGATGATGGTTGTTAATGATGAAATGATGTTGATGTTTTAATGATGATGATAATGGTGGTGATAATTATGATCATCATGTTGATGATGATCATCTTGGTGATGATGATAGTGATAATGGTGATACTGGTGATAATGGTGATGAAGACGATAATGGTGGCTATGATGATGATGATGGTGATGTGATGATGATGATGATGATGATGATGATGATGATGATGATAATGGTGATGATGATGATGATGATGTGAATGATGATGAATTGATGGTGAGGATTGATGTGAATTTGATGATGATATTGTGATGATAATGATTTTGATGGTGGATGATTGATGACGGATGATGGTTGATGATTTGATGGATGAATGATGATGATAACGGGGGGATGATTGATGATTGATTGATGATGATGAAGATAATGAATGGTAATGATGATTCATTGTGATGATGATTGATGTTTTAATAATTAATTGAAATGTGATGATGATGATGGTGATAATAATAAAGAAGGTGGTGATGATGATGATGATGATGATGATGATGATGATGATGATGATGATGATGATGATGATGATGATGATGATTGTGATGATGATGATGATGATGATGATGATGATGATGATGATGATGATGATGATGATGATGATGATGATGATGATGATGATGATGATGATGATGATGATGATGATGATGATGATTTTAATGATGATGATGATGATGATGATGATGATTTTTTCATTTTTGTGATGATTTTTGTGATGATTTGTAGTGATGATGATTTGATTTGATGATAATTGTGATGATTTACTTTGGTGATGATGATTTGATTTTGAAATGTGAATGAAAATATGATGATGATGATGATGATGATGATGATGATGATTGATGATGATGATGATGATGATGATGTTTGATGTTTGATGATGATGATGATGATGATGATGATGATGATGATGATGATGATGATTGATGATGATGATGATGATGATGATGATGATGATGATGATGATGATGATGATTGATGATGATGATGATGATGATGATGATGATGATGATGATGATGAATGATGATAATGATTGGTGATTTTGATTTTTTGTAATAATGAATTATTATGAAACATCATGTTATTGGTGGAATGATGATGATTTTTTGATTGAATGTTTTGATTTTTTGAATTTTGTGAAAAATGATGTGGATGAATTTGATGATAATTGATAGTGAATGAATTTTTGATAATCATGATTGTGAATTTGAATTGATGATGATGATGGTGTGATGATGGTTGTGATGGTGATAAAATTGATGAATGATTACAATGATGAATGATGATAATGGGGGAAAATGAAAAAATAATAATGTTGATGATGACGATGATGATGAGTGATGATTGGAATGATTTTTTGATAATAGTGGTGATGATAATGATGATGATGATGATGATGATGATGACGGTGGTAATGATGATGATAATGAAGGTAATGATGACGATGATGACAATAATAAAGATGGTGTTGACGATGATGATAGTGGTTGTGAAGATGATAATGATATGTTGATCATAATGATGATGACGATGATGATGATGATGATGATGATGATGATGATGATGATGATGATGATGATGATGATGATGATGATGATGATGATGATGATGATGATGATGATGATGATGATGATGATGATGATGATGATGATGATGATGATGATGTTGATGATGATAATTATGATGGTAGTGATGATGATGATAATGATGGTGTTGATGATGATGATGGTGTTGATAATAATGATGATGATAATGGTGATAGTGATGATGATTGTGATTTGATTATGATGATTGCGGGGATGATAAATTGAATGATGATGATGGTGGTGATGATGATGTTGATGATGAATGATTGATGAGGAAGATGTGTTTGATGATGTGGAAATGAATGATGATGATGAAGTGGATGATGATAATGTTTGTGACGTTTGGATTGATGATGTTTCATGGTGGATGTTTGGTGAATGATATTGATGATTGATGATGGTTATGATGATGGTTTTGATGGTGATTGATGATGATGATGATGATATTAATGGTGGCGAAGATGATGATGAAGCCTTGCGCTGGTTGGGGAGCTGCACGATGTTGATAATGATGATGTTGGTGATGATGCTGAAGCTGTTTGTGATGATGATGGTGATGATGATGATGATGATCATGATGGTGATGATGAAGCTGATGGTGGTAATGATGACGATTGTGATGATGATGGTGATGATGATGACTATAGTGATGGTGATGACGATGGTGATAATAATGATGATTTTTGATTGATGTTTGATTGATGATGATGATTTGGCGATGATGATAATATTGATGATCATGGTGGTACTGATAATGATGATATTGATTGATGATGTGATGTTTGATGATGGTGATAATGTTTGATTATGGTGTTGATTGTGATGATGATGATAATAATGGTCATGATGAAGATGGTGGTGATAATGATGGTGATGATGACGGTTGATATTGGGTGACGATGTGGCTGATGATGATAACGGTGGAGAAGATGATGGTAGTGATGATGATGTTGGTGATGACTATGGTGATGATGATGATGATGTTGATAATAATGACGACGGCACTGATGAAGATGGTTGTAATGATGACGCTTATAATGATGATGATGAATTGATGTGTGATGATGATGATTATTATCATTGAAATGATGATTTTTAATGATGATAGTGATAATAGTGATAATGGTGATAATGATGATGATGATGATGATGATGATGATGATGATGATGATGATGATGATGATGATGGTGATGATGAAGATAATGGTGGTAATGATGGTGATTGTGATGATAAAGGTAATGATGACTATGGTGATGATGATGGTGATAATAATAATAAAGAACGTAGTGATGATGATGATGATTAACAGTGTTGATGATGATGATGATGATATTTTTTATGATTGGTGTTGGTGATGATTATTTGATGATTTTGATGTTTTGATGATGATGGTTGATAATGATGATGAATTTGTGATTGATGATGATGAAATGAATGATGATGATGATTGATTGATTGATGATGTGATTGTGATGATAAAAATGATGGTTGTAGTGATGATAATTGTGATGATGATTGTGATGATTACTATGGTGATGACGACGATAATGATGATGATGATGATGATGATGATGATGATGATGATGATGATGATGATGATGATGATGATGATGATGATGATGATGATATGATGATGATGATGATGATGATGATGATGATGATGATGATGATGATGATGATGATGATGATTATGATGATGATGATGATGATGATGATGATGATGATGATGATGATGATGATGATGATGATGATGATGATGATGATGATGATGATGATGATGATGATGATGATGATGATGATGATGTTTGATGTTGATTGATGATGATGATGATGATGATGATGATGATGATGAACGATGATGATGATGATGATGATGATGATGATGATGGTGATGATCATGATTGTGATAAGGAGGATGATGGTGGTAGTGATGATGGTGGTCATAACGTTAAAGGTGATGATGATGACAGTTATAATGATGATGATTGGGGTAATGATAAAAATAATAATGATGATGATGATGATGATGATATGATGATGATGATGATGATGATGATGATGATGATGATGATGATGATGATGATGATGATGATGATGATGATGATGATGATGATGATGATGATGATGATGATGATGATGATGATGATGATTGGTGATGGTGATGATGATAATGATTGATGATGACGGTGATGATGATGTTTTTTGTGATTTGATAGATTTGATGTGATTGATGATTTGATATTATGGTAATAATTTTGTGTGAATTGATGAATATAATGTTGTGATGATGATGATGAATGAAATGGGGGAAGATCATGATTGTGATGAAGAAGATGATGTGGTAATGATGCTAATTTTGATTGAAATGATTGATGGTTGATTGATGATATTGGGATGTTGATTGATGATTGTGATGAAATAATTGATGATGATGATGATGATGATGATGATGATGATATTTTGGATGATGATGAATGATTGTGATGATGAAGATGATGAATTTGAATGGATTTTGATGTGATTTGATTGATGATGTTGATGATGATGGTGAATTTTGTGTGATGATGATGGTGGTGAAGATCATGATAATGGTGATTGATTGTGAATAATGTTAATTGTGATGATGATGATGATGATGAAGTTTTTGATGATGAATGATGGTAATGATAATGAATTGATTGGTTTGATGATGATTGATTTGGTGTAAATTTTTTGAATGATTTTTGATGATGATGAATGATTTGTGATGATGGATGATGATGATGATTTGATATATGAATGATTAATGATTGATATGATAATGATGTTGATGATGAATGTTTATTTTGAGGATAGTGATTGATGATAATAATATGTGTGATGATGATTGATGGAATTGTAGGTGATGATTTGAATAAGTATGCGATTTTGATGATGATCATGATGAAGGTGATAATGATTATGGTGATCATGGTGATGATGATGATGATGATGATGATGATGATGATGATGATGATGATGATGATGATGATGATGATGATGATGATGATGATGATGATGATGATGATGATGATGATGATGATGATGATGATGATGATGATGATGATGATGATGATGATGATGATGATGATGATGATGATGATGATGATGATGATGATGATGATGATGATGATGATGATGATGATGATGATGATGATGATGAAGAAGATGAGCTTGATAATGGTGATGATGGTGAACATCATTATAATGGTGGTGATGATAATGTTGATGGTGGTGATGATGACGATGAAGGTGATGAAGATGACGGTGGTAATGATGATGATAATGATGGTGATGATGACGATGTTGACAATAATAAAGGTTGTGGTGATGATGATGATGATGGTTGTGATGATTAAGATGATGATGATATTGATGATGGTGATGATAATGATGGGGATGATGATGGTGATGATGATGATAATGGTGGTGATGATGATGATGGTAATGATGATGATAATGATGATGGTAGTGATGATACTTATGGTGGTGATGATGATGATGATGATGATGATGATTTATTGTTTTTGATGATGAATTGATAATGGTGATGATTTGATAATGGTTTTGATGATGATTTTGATGATATTGATTTGATTGATGATGGCGACGATGATAATAATGGTGGTGATGACGGTGGTGATGATGATGATGATAATGATGGTGGTGGTGATGATGATAATGATGAAGGTGATGATGATTATTGTGATCATGATGATTGTGATGATGATGATGATGATGATGATGATGTTTGTAAGTGGTTTGATGGTTGATTGTGATGGCGAAGATTTTTAATGATTTTTGATGATGATTGATGATGATGGATGATGATTGTGATGATGATGATGAAGGTGGATGATGATGATTTAATTGTAATGATGATGATGATGATGGTGATGATAATGATGGTGATGATGATGATGATGATGATGATGATGATGATGATGATGATGATGATGATGATAATGATGATGGTGATGTTAATGACGGTGATGACTATGATAATGGTGGTGATTATAATGATGGTGGTGGTGATAATGATGATAACAATGATGATGATGATGATGGTGATGATTATGATAATGGTGGTGATGGTGATGAAGATGAAGATGTACGTTGTGATGATGATGGTGATGAAAGCAATGATGATTATGGTGATGATGATAATTATGATGATGTTGGTAGTGATGATGATGATGATGATGATAATGATGGTGTTGTTGATGATGATGATGATGATGATGATGATGATGATGGTGATAATAAGGATGATGGTAGTGATGGTAATGATGATTGTGATGACTATGATGATGGTAGTGATGGTAATGATGATTGTGATGACTATGATGATGGTGGGAATGATAATTTTGATAGTGATGGTGGTGGTGATGACGATAATGATGATGAAAGTTATGAGGATGATGGTGATGATGATAATGGTGACGATGATGATGATGACGATAATGATAATGATGATGATGGCGATGATGGTGCCGATAATCATGGTGGTGGTGATGATAATGATGGTGATGATGATCGCAATGATGGTCATGATGATGGTAATCGTGATGATGATATTAATGGTGGCGATGATGATGATGAAGCCTTGCGCTCGTCGGGGAGCTGCACATATTGATAATGATGATGGTGGTGATGATGTTGAAGATGTTTGTGATGATGATAGTGATGATGATGATAGTGATGATGATGATGGTGATGATGAAGATGGTGATGATGATGATGATGGATATGATCGTGACAGTGATGATGAAGTTTGTGGTAGTAATGATGATGATTGTGATGATGATGGTGATGATAACTATGGTGATGATTATGACAATGGTGATAATAATGATGATGGAGGTGATGATGATTATGGTGGTGATGATGATCATGATTGTCTTGGTGGTACTGATGATGATGACGGTGATGATGATGATAATAATGGTCATGATGATGATGGTGGTGATGGTGATAATAATGGTAATGATTATGGTGATATTGGTGACGATGGTGCTGATGATTATATTCGTGGAGGAAATGATGATGGTGATGATGATGATGTTGGTGATGACTATGGTGATCATGATGATGATTAAGATCATGATGATGGTGATAATAATGACGACGGTGCTGATGATGATGGTTTTAATGATGACGCTGGTAATGGTGATGATCATGGTGGTGATAATTATGATCATCATGTTGATGATGATCATCTTGGTGATGATGATAGTGATAATGGTGATACTGGTGATAATGGTGATGAAGACGATAATGGTGGCTATGATGATGATGATGGTGATGTGATGATGATGATGATGATGATGATGATGATGATAATGGTGATGATGATAATGATAGTGATGATGATGGTGATGGTGACGATGATGGTGATGATGACTATGGTGATGATAATGACAATGGTGGTGATGATGACGGTGGTGGTGATGATGATGGTGATGATGATGATAACGGGGATGATCATGATTGTGATGATGAAGATAATGGTGGTAATGATGATCATTGTGATGATGAAGGTAATAATTACTATGGTGATGATGATGGTGATAATAATAAAGAAGGTGGTGATGATGATGATGATGATATCTGTGGTGATGATGATGATGGTGTTGGTGATGACGTTGATGATGATGATGATGATGATGATGATGATGATGATGATGATGATGATGATGATGATGATGATGATGATGATGATGATGATGATGATGATGATGATGATGATGATGATGATGATGATGATGATGATGATTATGATGATTATGATGATGATAATGAGGATCATCATTATTGTGATGATGTAGATGATGGTTGTAGTGATGATGATTGTGATGATAATTGTGATGATTACTTTGGTGATGATGACGATTATGGTGATAATAATGATGACAGTGATGATGATGATGATGATGATGATGATGATGATGATGATGATGATGATGATGATGATGATGATGATGATGATGATGATGATGATGATGATGATGATGATGATGATGATGATGATGATGATCATGATGATCATGATGATCATGATGATCATGATGATCATGATGATCATGATGATCATGATGATCATGATGATGATTATCATGATGATGATAATTATAATGATAATAATAATTATTATGAACATCATGTTATTGGTAATGATGATGATTTTGATCATGCTGCTTTTGATGAGGATGATGGTGATGATAATCATAGTGATGGTGATAATCATGATTGTAATAACGAAGATGATGGTGGTAGTGATGATGGTGGTGATGGTGATAAAAAGGATGATGATTACAATGATAATGATGATAATGGGGGTAATGATAAAAATAATAATGATGATGATGACGATGATGATAGTGATGATGGGGAAGATCATGATAATAGTGGTGATGATAATGATGATGGTCTCGATGATGATGATGACGGTGGTAATGATGATGATAATGAAGGTAATGATGACGATGATGACAATAATAAAGATGGTGTTGATGATGATGATAGAGGTTGTGAAGATGATAATGATATGTTGATCATAATGATGATGATGATGATGATGATGATGATGATGATGATGATGATGATGATGATGATGATGATGATGATGATGATGATGATGATGATGATGATGATGATGATGATGATGATGATGATGATGAAGGCAATGATGATGATGTTGATGATGATAATTATGATGGTAGTGATGATGATGATAATGATGGTGTTGATGATGATGATGGTGTTGATAATAATGATGATAATAGTGATAGTAATGATGATTGTGATGACTATGATGATTGCGGGGATGATAATTATAATGGTGATGATGGTGGTGATGACGATGTTGATGATGAATGTGATGAGGAAGATGGTGATGATGATAATGATGATGATGAAGTGGATGATGATAATGATGGTGACGATGGTGCTGATGTTCATGGTGGAGGTGATGATAATGATGGTTATGATGATGGTAATGATGGTGATGATCGGGATGATGATATTAATGGTGGCGAAGATGATGATGAAGCCTTGCGCTGGTTGGGGAGCTGCACGATGTTGATAATGATGATGTTGGTGATGATGCTGAAGCTGTTTGTGATGATGATGGTGATGATGATGATGGTGATGATGATCATGATGGTGATGATGAAGCTGATGGTGGTAATGATGACGATTGTGATGATGATGGTGATGATGACTATAGTGATGGTGATGACGATGGTGATAATAATGATGACGTTGGTGATTATGATGATGATGGTGGCGATGATAATAACGATGATCATGGTGGTACTGATAATGATAATAGTGATGATGATGTTGATGATGGTGATAATGGTGTTGATTGTGATGATGATGATAATAATGGTCATGATGAAGATGGTGGTGATGACGATAATGATGGTGATGATGACGGTGATATTGGTGACGATGTGGCTGATGATGATAACGGTGGAGAAGATGATGGTAGTGATGATGATTTTGGTGATGACTATGGTGATGATGATGATGATGTTGATAATAATGACGACGGCACTGATGAAGATGGTTGTAATGATGACGCTTATAATGATGATGATCATGGTGGTGGTGATGATGATTATCATTTTAATGATGATAGTGATAATATGATAATGGTGATAATGGTGATGATGATGATGATGATGATTGAGGTGATACTGGTGGTAATGATGATAGTAGTGATGATGGTGATGATGAAGATAATGGTGGTAATGATGGTGATTGTGATGATAAAGGTAATGATGACTATGGTGATGATGATGGTGATAATAATAAAGAACGTAGTGATGATGATGATGCTAACAGTGTTGATGATGATGATGGTGTTGGTGATGACAGTGATGATGTTGGTGATGATGATTATGGTGATAATGATGATAATAGTGGTGATGATGATGTAATGATGATGATGATTATGATGATAATGAGGATCATCATGATTGTGATGATAAAAATGATGGTTGTAGTGATGATAATTGTGATGATGATTGTGATGATTACTATGGTGATGATGACGATTATGGTGATAATAATGATGATGATGATGATGGTGATGATGGTGATGATGGTGATGATGATGATGATGATGATGATGATGATGATGATGATGATGATGATGATGATGATGATGATGATGATGATGATGATGATGATGATGATGATGATGATGATGATGATGATGATGATGATTATGGTGATGATTATGATGATGATGATGATGATGATGATGATGATGATGATGATGATGATGATGATGATGATGATGATGATGATGATGATGATGATGATGATGATGATGATGATGATGATGATGATGATGAACATCATGATGTTGGTAATGATGATGATTTTGATCATGTTGCTTTCGATGAGGATGATAGTGATGATAATCATAGTGATGGTGATGATCATGATTGTGATATGGAGGATGATGGTGGTAGTGATGATGGTGGTCATAACGTTAAAGGTGATGATGATGACAGTTATAATGATGATGATTGGGGTAATGATAAAAATAATAATGATGATGATGGTGATGGTGATGATGATGATGATGATGATGATGATGATGATGATGATGATGATGATGATGATGATGATGATGATGATGATGATGATGATGATGATGATGATGATGATGATGATGATGATGATGATGATGATGATGATGATGATGATGATGGTGGTGGTGGTGGTGGTGATGATGGTGGTGATAATGACGACGATGATAATAGTGATGACGGTGATGATGATTATTGTGATGATGATAGTGATGATGGTGATAATTATGGTAATGGTTGTGAAGATGAATATAATGTTGGTGATGATGATGATGATAATGGGGAAGATCATGATTGTGATGAAGAAGATGATGGTGGTAATGATGCTAATTTTGATGGTGATGGTGATAATGACTATTGGGATGATGATGATGGTGATAATAATGATGATGGTGATGATGATGATGATATTTGGTATGATCAAGATTGTGATGATGAAGATGATGGGGGTAATGATGGTAATTGTGATGATGATGGTGATAATCACTGTCGTGATGATGATGGTGGTGAAGATCATGATAATGGTGGTGATGATAATAATAATGGTGGTGATGATGATGATGAAGTTTATGATGATGACGATGGTAATGATAATCATACTGATGGTGATGATGACGATGGTTACAATAATAAAGATTGTGGTGATGATGATGATAATGGTGGTGATGATGAGGATGATGATATTATTAATGATGGTGATGATAATGATGTTGATGTTTATGGTGAGGATAGTGACGATGATAATAATGGTGGTGATGGCGATGGTGTAGGTGATGATAGAATAGTGGCGGTGATGATGATCATGATGAAGGTGATAATGATTATGGTGATCATGGTGATGATGATGATGATGATGATGATGATGATGATGATGATGATGATGATGATGATGATGATGATGATGATGATGATGATGATGATGATGATGATGATGATGATGATGATGATGGTGATGATGATTGTGATGATGATGGTGATGGTGATGATGATGATGATGATGATGATGATGATGATGATGATGATGATGATGATGATGATGATGATGATGATGATGATGATGATGATGATGATGATGATGATGATGATGATGATGATGATGATGATGATGATGATGAGCTTCATGATGGTGATGATGGTGAAGATCATTATAATGGTGGTGATGATAATGTTGATGGTGGTGATGATGACGATGAAGGTGATGAAGATGATGAAGGGTCTAGATCAGCGGTTGCCAAACTACGGCCCGCGGGCCAGATCCGGCCCGCCAACCAGTTTTGACCGGCCCGCCAACCTGTTTTGGCTGGCCTCTTATTGTTGATTGAAGCCACACTCTTCACAATGAAATAACACACAAATGTATGTTTGAAATACATAATTACATGTCATATTACAAATTACAAAACAAATTAGAACAGATTCATTATATTTTTTTTAACAGTAATTTCAATCCGAAGACTGGTATACATGTCTTGGCAGATGTGCAGTACAGTAGTTTGCCGTTGCTTTCTGTGCATGGTTCATTATATATGTAAAACTAAATCTCAGAACGTTATTTTTTAAGGATTTTATAGGTCTGGCCCTCTGGTGTTACCCTTTACCATAATCTGGCCCCCGGCCAACCTTAGCTTGGCCACCACTGGTCTAGATCGTATTGTCTACAGGCTGTAGTTTGGTAAGATGTCGACGATTCTGAGTGTGTCATTGTCATAGCTGTCAGGAACCACATATCACGGAGAACAATGATAATGACGATGATGATGGTGATGATGGTGATGATCATAATAATGGTGGTGGTGATGATGATGATGCTGGGGATGATCATGATGGTGGTGGTGATGATGTCACCATAGAGTTTGGATGAAAAGTTATTTAGTTTTGATAGGACAAAAGAGTATGAAAAAATGGTTTAAGAAATGTAAATGATTTACTAAATGGACTATTTGTCCTATAGATGGGAGACAAAAGCCAGCATATATGTGCTTGGTTGGTAAGGGAGAGAACTCTTTTTGATGTAAATATTTTCTGTGAGTACATAGTTCTGGTTTACAAAATTTGCATAACGATCGTTTTTAATAAGCTTGAAGTAAGAGAACATAGCATTTGAGCATAAACCACTAAGGGAGATAACATAATATTAGCGCCCTTTAGAGTTAAGCGAACGGAGAGCAGAATAAGCGCACGAGAAATGTGAGCGAAGTGTAAACATTTATAGAATGAAGATCACTGAGTTGTTTATGAAGGTATTAACCGTGAGTTTTGCGAGATAGGTGAGTGAACTGAAGAATGGACCAATCGCATTGACTGGAAAACAGAAATACGGATCATGGGAATGAATTGAAGGACAAAAGAGGTTAGTCCTACCAGAAAAGTTGACGAGGCAAGACGTCAGTTTTGCCGAGTTTGATTTAATTCTTGGATTGTGGTGCTTTTTTTCTCGGACATTGGTGTTAGTCTAGCGTTAGCTAGGCTAACTTTGTGACTTTTTGCTTCTAATTTGGTTTTAAAACCAAGAAAAAGAATAATATAAAATGCCCGCACCAATTGTGCCAGTTTTTGTTCTGAACATGGAGAAAGACCTGGAGGGAGGTGAGTTACACAAACCGGGAACATTAGTAATCTCAGTAAATGGGCCACAGGCTAATAGAGCCTCCTATTCATTGATTTCAAGCATTCTGGCCGGACCAGCGGGAGTTGGTATGAGTGGCGTCGCCACGCTATACAGATTTGCGGGCCCATTCACGTGGTACACCACGCTGACAGCAGCAGCGCAGATGAAACATTACGCTGGCCTGCACGGCAAGAAATTTGAATGGACAAACCCGCAGATGTCTGTGTACATCGAGCACTTGGATAAAGAAAAATCTAAGGGGACACTCAACTGGATGCCCCCGACCATGAAAGCAGAGGCGGCCCAGCGAATTGCTGCAGTGGTGACTGGAGACAAAGAGGAGGAAGTGTCACGAGTCAAAACTGCCCACGACAAGTGGAACTTTTTGTTCAAGCCGTCGGCACACCAGGTGCCTCATTTTATCAGTCTTAAAATGGAGGGCCCGGTAGAAAAATTCCAAAAAGTATGGGTGTCCCTACCGGGGAGGAAAATCCAGTGCGCGGTGTGTGGGGGTGACGACCATTGGGTCAGCCAGTGCCCAAGGAAACGGGCGGCCCCACTCAAGTCAAACAAACCAGAGAGGAGAAGGCAGTAGAAAATAAAACTCCGGCTGAACAGAGCAGGACAACTGAGTCCCCTGCCCCAGAGAGACCCGAATCAAAGGAAACCAACAATGAAGATTTCTTAACAGTTTTCTCTAAGAAGGAAAAAAAAGAGAACAGGAAGAGACTCCTGCTCCAGACAGCAGGGCCTGTGAAATCGAAAGAGAGAAGGCGAAGTGAAAGCACGTCGCCGAGCAAACGCTCGCCTAGCAAGAGAGACCTGCCGCCATCGCCCAAGGCGCCCAGGGCGGAACATTCCCCGAGGTACGAGTCGATGTCGATCGTAGATGGGCCGGAGCTGAACGTGGCCCAAACTGACGATCCCAGCCAGTCTTTGCAGATGGAAGAAGGAAGACTGTACCCCAGTTGGGTGACAGCGACAGAGGATGAGGCCATGGAGTCCATCATGACACAGACCAGCCTGTTCATTGACGGGCAAGATTTCGATGATGTGAGTGACGGATGAGCCTACCCTTGCAAGTTCTTCCCCCGTGCACTGAGGCCCAGTGCAGACAGACCTGTCTTAGTTTCAAGAATAGGAGAACTTCGGTTGTGCCTACCACAGAAACAGACAGTGAGCTGCCGGTGTGCGGAGAAATGAACTTTTTTCCTTTATTTCACAGTGATGTAATTTTAAACGTAAACTGTGTAAACACCTATAGTTTAGGGAGTGTATATTATCATTTAAGAGTTGTGTTTAATGTAGGTAGTTCCTTTGATGTTTTTGTTCTTACACACAAACAAACACTGCACACACCCTTAAATGCGCACAATTGTAATTAAGCAGTCAACTCTCCCCCTACTAGGGTGGGAGTGTTAGGCGGCGCGGTTTCATTTGCGCTTAGCCAAAAATTATCAGTGCAGAACGGATAGCCAGCCCTCAGTCACTATTTCGTCAAGCAGTCACGTAATTAGGTCAACGGGTCAGCCCTTAAGCACCGCCTTGTCAAGTAATGTAAACATGAATGTGTCGAGTGGCATAGCAACGACAGAAAACGGTCAGCCTACAGTCACCGCTCTGTTGTGTAAGCCATGTGTAACAAGTGACCAGCCTATCACTTTGCCTGGTACAATCATTACAACACATGATAAACCATCAACTAGCGCTTTGTTGAGTAATTCACCTGTAGCAGGTAGCCAGCCCCAGATCACTACTTTGCCTTGTAACTCAAGAAGGACGGGCGGTATGCACTCAGTCCCCGCTTCGTCAGATAGTTTAGATATGGCAAGTGACCACCCTGCCACTTTGCCAGGTAGACAGTTTACAAAGAGTGGCCAACCTCTGTTTACCACTTCGTCATGCAGTCTAGTGATAATATCCCTCAATATCAATGGTTTAAGGGAAACCGTAGAGCACATTATCAAACTGATCAAAAAAAAAAATAAATAAATAAACCGGACTTTCTGTTCTTGCAGCAAACCGGTGTTACTTCTGACTTTCATGCCGGTCAAATAGTAACTAAATTAGGACTTAAACATGGCTTGCTCGCCCTAGGGCCCAGACATAGTAGTGTTGCCATCCTACAAATTAATGAAGATTGGGAAGCAATACACTATAGAACTGACAGTTATGGAAGAACTGTCATAATCCAAATACAAAACAAAAACAAATAACAAGACATGCACACACTCATCAATATATACGCACCAGCGACGAGAGACGACCGACCTAGTTTTTATGACAGATTACACGTTACTCTAACGAAACATTATAAAGGGACTAGGAACATTTTGGGCGGAGACTTTAATTGTGTCCTGTCTGACCTAGATTTGTCTAGGAGCTCCGTGGTAGGAGCACAGGCACGAGAAAAGTCTTCGCTCTTAAGACAAATACGTACTATGCTAGACGAACACGACCTCTCGGACGTATACAGAAAAATAGAGCCTCACAAACAAACCTTTACATACTACGACAACATAAACCCATACTTCAGACGGGCATCAAGACTGGATAGAATCTATGCTTCTAGTGACTATAATATAAACAAAGCATACCATATAAAAAACACTCTTAAATTTACATACCATCACGCAGTTTACACATCTTTAAGCACGGGACACACGCACAAACAAGTAAAGAGATCCCCGCATTGGAAATTTAACAATAACCTACTTAAAACACTTACTACACAGAACAAATAACACAATTAATACAAGGTTACGCACAAGACATTCCCATTAATAACATCGCACAATATTGGGATATGTTAAAAAACACAATAAGGGATAGAACACAGATTTTGGCCACACTTATACACAGAAAGTTTAAAAAAGAAGAGGGGATTTTAGAAGAAGCAATTAGTTTAGCCAAAAGTTTAGACAACACGAACCCTCACATCCATACCTTAGAGGAACAGTTAGACCAATATAGACAGTATACCTACCAGGGAGCACTACTTAGGACAAAACTAAACACTATAACACAGGAAATCATTAGTAGGCAATATTTAGCAATTGAACAGAATGTACAACGCAGTAGACAAATTCATGAGATAACGGATATGAATGGGCAGCATCAAACAGACAACACCAACATTAGTCACGCTTTCTTCCAATATTATAAACAACTATATACTAAACAGGAAACTGACGCAAACATACAAGATAAATTTCTACAATACACAAAACATTTAAGTGATGAGGAAAGTGAGAAGCTAGACCAACCTTTAACTTTAGGCAATTTACAAGAGGCCCTTAGTACCTTCCAAAAAGATAAAGCACCCGGGCCAGATGGGCTAACGGCAGAATTTTACAGGTTTTTCTTCCCATGTTTAGGCCCCATCCTAATTAAAACATTTGAAAAAGCATTTTTAAAATGGGAACTCCCGGAAAGTTTAAATCAGTCATATATTACCCTAATCCCCAAGGATAGTAATGACAAAAAGTCAATTAAGAATTTTAGACCCATCTCTCTTTTAAATACTGATTACAAAATTCTAGCGAAAGCACATACTCTGAAGCTTAAACCACACATGCATAAAATAATACATGAAGATCAACAGTGTAGTGTACATGGTAGGAACATTTGTAGACACACACATTTTATTAGAGACTTGATTACATACACACATGATAGGCAGTGCCAGAGCGCCATATTATCTCTAGACCAGGAAAAGGCATTTGATAGAGTATCACATGCCTTCCTACATAAAATTCTTAAAGCAAATAACATAGGGGAATACTTTAGAACATGGATTAAAATTTTATACAACAAACCTGAAAGTAGAATATTGGTTAACCACAGTTTAACCAACGCCTTCAAATTAACGAGAAGTGTCAGGCAGGGGTGTCCATTATCGCCCCTGCTATATGTAATAACACTAGAACCAGTTTTGGAAAGAATAAGACAAGATACTGACATCACGGGAACCTTCGTTCCCGGCTAAGGGAAGAGAAAGTTTTTGGCTTACGCCGATGACACGATATTCTTTCCAACAACAAAGGATTCTATAAAAAATATATTAGAGGTTTTCAAAGAGTTTGGATACGCTAGCGAATCCAAACTAAACATTCAAAAATCTAGTATAATGGGATTAGGTAGATGGGGCAATAGATCAGACTTCCCTTTTCAATTAACACAAGTGAATAAAATCAAAATTTATGGGATAAATTTTTCTTTCAATCCACAAGACCCCAACAAAGAAACCTGGACAAAATTGTTAGAGAAAATTCAAAATATGCTAGAAATCTACAAATACAAAACGGCCACTATTTTCGGAAGAAGTATCATGGTTAATTGTCTTATTATGCCAAAAATAATTTACACAGCAAATATACAGATGATACCTAAAAAGATTATAACAGAAATAAATAAACTAATTAGGGCCTTCATTTTTAGGAATACTTGGCACAGTATTAAACACGCTACTCTAATGCAACCTAAAAATAAAGGGGGGATAGCCTTACAGGATATCAACACTAAAATTAAAGCTTTAAGAATTAAATACATAGGAGAAGTTACAAAAAGCCCGGGTCTATACCCACTGGCACACTATTATATTGGGTTAAGACTATTAAGTTTTATTAAAATAAACAATAACCAACCACATTTTTTTGGTACACCGCCACCCTTTTATGCAATATGTCTGAAAAATTTAGAAGGGAACAAACATTTAATAAAACAAGACACTAAACTTATATACAAACTTCTAGTTGCAGCACAAGAAACACCTCTGAACACACGAAGAGGGTACAACCTTTTTATAACCGATTACACACAGAGTTTCACAAACATTCATGCAATAGACATCAAACCGCAAGCAAGAGAAGTCACTTTTAGACTACTACACAGTTTAACACCACTTGCTAACAAATCATCAATAAAGGCAAACAGATTAGTACCAAAATGTAAACTGTGTCGTTACAACATTATAGAGACAGAAGACCACCTGTTTTACACATGTAAGACAGTGGTCCCTACATTAAACAAATTAAGGAAATTAATAGCCTCAAACTCACAACAAACACTTAATTTATAGAGCTGTCATGCTGAACACATTACTCCTTTGGTCTTGATTATAAAATACACAGATGTATCATTATATATATTTTGGAGGTCTATTTTTCATTTGTTAGTTATATTATTAAGTTTACTATGGAAACAGTTTAAAAATTTGGTAAATTGGATTGTAAATTTTTGGTGAATATTGACTTGTTGCAACGCTATTGTGTGAGAGGGGAAGTTATCCTTTATTGGTTTACTTATACCATGTGATAATTGTAAAACTTGTAAATAACATTGATGTACTTCATATCATGACCCAATAAAGGTTTAAAAAAAAAAAAAATTGCTGGGCTCTCACGAACAGTGAAACCTGCGGTTTGCAGGAGGCTCTACCGATGTAGCTAGACTTAGAATTGTAGCGGTAGGAATTCTGGAGAATAGTTTAGATTGTGATATTTAACAAGTGTGTTAAACAGACAGGAATAGAATAGGGGTGCCTAGTAAGAGATGTGATAGGTGTTGGACTTCTGTTTAAACGGTAAGACGAAATATTTTTCTGAACATTTTATAGTATTTCAGGCAACCATTTTTAGGGGTTAACGACTCCCCCATACAACAGGGATGTCCACCAGAGAAGAACAAGACAGTTCAACAGAGATGTATTACATTGGTTTACGGGAGATGCGCTCTCTCTCTTACATGTGGCTCAACAAATAAAATAGCTGATGAAGAAAAAAATAAGACGAGGTATCGTCCTGGACATGAATAAACGAATAGAGGTTATGAACCTATGTCATCTATGAAACTACTTAACCGCTCTCTCATGTAAACAGTAAGTATGAGGAGGCCACAATAACAGTACATGACAGTACTTGATATAGATGAAAGAGAATAGAAAGAGAACGACATTTTGATTTACAGATTGCCAGACAACCCATTGTGTAAATAAACGAGATGTCACCACTGGCATGACTAGATAAAAGAAGACCACAGCAGTAGTATATTTTGCTGAAAACTGAAATTATTTATGAAATTGTGAACTATGGTTAGTTATTGATATTATTTTCAGAGTTAGGTTTGACAGGTCTAGGAAATTAGAAAGAGATGACCTCGAAATATGGAAAAGAAGGTGGAGTTGTTGAACCATGCTCAATGGAATGTTGAATCATTAGCATTGTAAATAAACATTTAGTTGGTATTGAAACTTACCACGCAAGTTGAGTTGGATTATTATAAAGGTGTGAAAGAACAGGAATATAGCATATATTTATATAATCAGAACTACAGGCAAAACCACTAATACGAGGTGGTCGCTAGTCACCAACTAGGAGAGAAGAACGAATCCTGGGAAGATAAGAGAACCAAATCATCTCATCCAGGAATTCCAACCTCTGGCGGAAGGAAAAGAAGCCAGTAAGAGAAATAGTCTCGCTTGGAAGATAGACTGAAGAAGTAGACTGGCAAGTTGAATAGATATTAACTAGGCCTGCCTCAGTCACCTAGTACAAAGCTATTAATAAATAAAAGAACACCTGCTGTGTGACATATTGTTTATTTGGTGCCTTTTGGACCAGTCTTAAATTCAACACTCACCAGGGCACGGTTACATAGTGTCTATTTGCTGCCGTGACCAGCTCACGGTTCACCACCAGTACGGCGCTGTTACATAGTGTCTATTTGCTGCCGTAACCAGTCCTCAGTTCTCAGGCCCTGCTACATATATTGTCTATTTGGCGCCGTGACTCCTCTCCTACAGCGACAACATGGCTACATCACAAGGAGAAATGGAATAACAACAACAACATTCCATATTTGTTTCACCACCTCTACACCAAGAATCATAGACAGAGAAGAATAAATAGTTGATTTGAAGAGATATTGAAACATGGAGAGTTGTTCAAGAACCATACAGAACAGAAAGAAGAGAATAGCATTGAGAGACTTCGCTTCAGAGTTAAAACGTTGCAGAAATTATGCAGTCGATTTCCCTTGCATAAGAATAGTAGATGGATGGGTTGCAAAAGTTTATAAGATTGAAATAAAGGAGATTGTTGAAATCAAGCTACAACCATTGACAGTGAAAGAAGGAAGACCAAAATTGAATTTGAAAAAACGAACTGAACCTGCAATTACTAGAATAGAGCCTCAGACAGAGAATGTCGCAGTGCAAACGGATGACAGGTTTAAGAAGAGTCTAATCCCAGTCAGGATAAAGTCAAGACAAGTTACAGATGACTTACCTGAGTTGTGCAGTGTTGAAATGGTTGATAAGATAGAAAAGCTGACATCTAAGGAAAGAAATAGTGATATAACAGAAGTAGAAGAAATAACTACACTTTGCGCAGATTTAGAGAGGAAGTTTGAAGAGTTAGAAAAGAAGACTCAGGCCACGGTCACACATGAAACGAGTACAAGTACAGATCGAGGGGATTTCCGATCTAAGAGCCGAAAAAGGAGGACAAATAGAAGTGATAATAGAAGAAGAGATAAGGATCGAAGGGATTACCGATCCAAGAGCCGAGAAGCCTATAGAAACAGTAGTAGAAGTAGAGAAACTACTACGGATCGAAGGAGATACCGATCTAGTAGTAGAGAGGAGGAGAGAAATAGGAGCAGTAATAAGAGAGTTACTAGGAGTATAAGCAGAGGTCGAGGTAGCGACCAAGTACAAACGGATAATGAAGAAGTAAGAAGTGTAGAAGTTGAGAGTAATTCGGGACATATACGAGATGTAACAGTTACAGAGAGGAAGAAAAAAGTTAACGAAGTCAGAGGAGTGAGGGAGCCTCAAGACATGGATAAACTGATAGCGTTAGAGGCGCTTAAAAGTAAAGAGGGACAAATGGTGTTAAAGTTGAAGGAGCTTCTGAGCAAATAAGAGAGTAGTAGGAAGCTATGAGAGGAGAGGCATAGCATATAAACAATATGGCGGCGGCAGCTGAGTCTTGAGAAAACTTAGTATAATTGGTCTGTACCGCACACAAGAGAGAACTGAGTACACCTGACCAATAGGATACTGCAGTAGGGGAGAAGAGTGAAGGAGATTAAGGAGTAGATTAGAGGCCATGGTAGTATGGCGGAAATTATATGAAAAAGTCGTGGTGACGACGGCAGAAATACTGCAGACTTAAATTTTTGGTGAAGCAGTAGAGGAAGCCAGCAATTATGGAACAAAATAAAGGATAACTATAACTATCAGCCACAAATTAACATCAGCCTAGACGATCAAGTCGGAACATTGAAGATGCGAGACCTATGCAGTCAACGAGAAATGACATATTACAACATAGTTGAAGCCTTACAGAAGAAACAAAGAAGCAAGAATCACATGAGAGTCTACCTGCACTACAAAGACAACACATCAGTGTTCGCAATGTTAGTCACATGGTCACAACCATCGTTCCCTATCCCTTCGTCAGCTCAAACATATTCCCTGCGACACCTGTCGCAACCTCAGTGATCATGTGAAGCGAACATGTGATGACAGAAGGAAACATCAATCGACAACTACAACCACCAGTCTACACACTACAGTTAGGACGATGAAGAAGAGACACTCTTATGATCAACGAGAGGCAACATAATTCAGCAGAAGCGGAGTATTACAGAAGAAAACTTGAACTAACAATATAACTACCAGCAACAACTACAACCACCAGTCTACACTATACTTAGGACGATTGAAAATGAGATACCTTTACGAGCATTGAAGAATAATAAAACTTATCATCGAAGACCTACAGCACAGCTTACAAACTTTAGCAAGAATATTGCTGACGAGATGGTAGTACATATACAATCAGAACTTAACAACATAAAGCAAAGAAAATGACATCGAATGAATGGACTACTCTACCAACACCAAATCCAAAATGTACACATCATCAAGTATACAAGCTATTGTCATACTGACAACAACAACATTTAAATTCGTTCGTCCTCATCCTCCTGCAGATTGACTATAAACAAACTACAACTGATACCAACTTTATATCAGTACGACAGTCGTCTCTCCAGTAGAGAAATTACACTACTAGAACTTACAAAACAGTTCTCGAACTTAGTGTAATCGTCGTAACGTACTCCCCCAGCAATAGTACTAATATGCAGCACTCACCCAGCTATAGTGCTTAATAAGGTACCCCAATCAACGGTATCCAACGGTTAGTTAGTTCATTAGGTCTCAGTGGTAAACTTAAGTAGTTGTTGACATTTCACAGCACACTTGGACATTTACATTATACACTAACTTTGTGAATAGATAGGGTAGAACTCCGCGAAGAAACTTAATGGTGTACAACAATATAAATAGTGATAAAGTACATTAATCACATAAACATGAAACATTATAACGGGTGATAAAGTACAGTGATCACATAGACACATGAGTGATAAGGTTGATTAATTTGTCCTATAGATGGGAGACAAAAGCCAGCATATATGTGCTTGGTTGGTAAGGGAGAGAACTCTTTTTGATGTAAATATTTTCTGTGAGTACATAGTTCTGGTTTACAAAATTTGCATAACGATCGTTTTTAATAAGCTTGAAGTAAGAGAACATAGCATTTGAGCAAAAACCACTAAGGGAGATAACCATAATATTAGCGCCCTTTAGAGTTAAGCGAACGGAGAGCAGAATAAACGCACGAGAAATGTGAGCGAAGTGTAAACATTTATAGAATGAAGATCACTGAGTTGTTTATGAAGGTATTAACCGTGAGTTTTGCGAGATAGGTGAGTGAACTGAAGAATGGACCAATCGCATTGACTAGAAAACAGAAATACGGATCATGGGAATAAATTGAAGGACAAAAGAGGTTAGTCCTACCAGAAAAGTTGACAAGGCAAGACGTGCTTTGCTGGGCTCTCAAGAACAGTGAAACCTGTGGTTTGCAGGAGGCTCTACCGATGTATCTAGACTTAGAATTGTAGCGGTAGAAATTCTGGAGAATAGTTTAGATTGTGATATTTAACAAGTGTGTTAAACAGACAGGAATAGAATAGGGATGCCTAGTAAGAGATGTGATAGGTGTTGGACTTCTGTTTAAACGGTAAGAGGAAATATTTTTTCCGAACATTTTATAGTATTTCAGGCAACCATTTTTAGGGGTTAACGACTCCCCCATACAACAGGGATGTCCACCAGAGAAGAACAAGACAGTTCAACAGAGATGTATTACATTGGTTTACGGGAGATGCGCTCTCTCTCTTACATGTGGCTCAACAAATAAAATAGCTGATGAAGAAAAAAATAAGACGAGGTATCGTCCTGGACATGAATAAACGAATAGAGGTTATGAACCTATGTCATCTATGAAACTACTTAACCGCTCTCTCATGTAAACAGTAAGTATGAGGAGGCCACAATAACAGTACATGACAGTACTTGATATAGATGAAAGAGAATAGAAAGAGAACGACATTTTGATTTACAGATTGCCAGACAACCCATTGTGTAAATAAACGAGATGTCACCACTGGCATGACTAGATAAAAGAAGACCACAGCAGTAGTATATTTTGCTGAAAACTGAAATTATTTATGAAATTGTGAACTATGGTTAGTTATTGATATTATTTTCAGAGTTAGGTTTGACAGGTCTAGGAAATTAGAAAGAGATGACCTCGAAATATGGAAAAGAAGGTGGAGTTGTTGAACCATGCTCAATGGAATGTTGAATCATTAGCATTGTAAATAAACATTTAGTTGGTATTGAAACTTACCCACGCAAGTTGAGTTGGATTATTATAAAGGTGTGAAAGAACAGGAATATAGCATATATTTATATAATCAGAACTACAGGCAAAACCACTAATACGAGGTGGTCGCTAGTCACCAACTAGGAGAGAAGAACGAATCCTGGGAAGATAAGAGAACCAAATCATCTCATCCAGGAATTCCAACCTCTGGCGGAAGGAAAAGAAGCCAGTAAGAGAAATAGTCTCGCTTGGAAGATAGACTGAAGAAGTAGACTGGCAAGTTGAATAGATATTAACTAGGCCTGCCTCAGTCACCTAGTACAAAGCTATTAATAAATAAAAGAACACCTGCTGTGTGACATATTGTTTATTTGGTGCCTTTTGGACCAGTCTTAAATTCAACACTCACCAGGGCACGGTTACATAGTGTCTATTTGCTGCCGTGACCAGCTCACGGTTCACCACCAGTACGGCGCTGTTACATAGTGTCTATTTGCTGCCGTAACCAGTCCTCAGTTCTCAGGCCCTGCTACATATATTGTCTATTTGGCGCCGTGACTCCTCTCCTACAGCGACAACATGGCTACATCACAAGGAGAAATGGAATAACAACAACAACATTCCATATTTGTTTCACCACCTCTACACCAAGAATCATAGACAGAGAAGAATAAATAGTTGATTTGAAGAGATATTGAAACATGGAGAGTTGTTCAAGAACCATACAGAACAGAAAGAAGAGAATAGCATTGAGAGACTTCGCTTCAGAGTTAAAACGTTGCAGAAATTATGCAGTCGATTTCCCTTGCATAAGAATAGTAGATGGATGGGTTGCAAAAGTTTATAAGATTGAAATAAAGGAGATTGTTGAAATCAAGCTACAACCATTGACAGTGAAAGAAGGAAGACCAAAATTGAATTTGAAAAAAACGAACTGAACCTGCAATTACTAGAATAGAGCCTCAGACAGAGAATGTCGCAGTGCAAACGGATGACAGGTTTAAGAAGAGTCTAATCCCAGTCAGGATAAAGTCAAGACAAGTTACAGATGACTTACCTGAGTTGTGCAGTGTTGAAATGGTTGATAAGATAGAAAAGCTGACATCTAAGGAAAGAAATAGTGATATAACAGAAGTAGAAGAAATAACTACACTTTGCGCAGATTTAGAGAGGAAGTTTGAAGAGTTAGAAAAGAAGACTCAGGCCACGGTCACACATGAAACGAGTACAAGTACAGATCGAGGGGATTTCCGATCTAAGAGCCGAAAAAGGAGGACAAATAGAAGTGATAATAGAAGAAGAGATAAGGATCGAAGGGATTACCGATCCAAGAGCCGAGAAGCCTATAGAAACAGTAGTAGAAGTAGAGAAACTACTACGGATCGAAGGAGATACCGATCTAGTAGTAGAGAGGAGGAGAGAAATAGGAGCAGTAATAAGAGAGTTACTAGGAGTATAAGCAGAGGTCGAGGTAGCGACCAAGTACAAACGGATAATGAAGAAGTAAGAAGTGTAGAAGTTGAGAGAAATTCGGGACATATACGAGATGTAACAGTTACAGAGAGGAAGAAAAAAGTTAACGAAGTCAGAGGAGTGAGGGAGCCTCAAGACATGGATAAACTGATAGCGTTAGAGGCGCTTAAAAGTAAAGAGACAATGGTGTTAAAGTTGAAGGAGCTTCTGAGCAAATAAGAGAGTAGTAGGAAGCTATGAGAGGAGAGGCATAGCATATAAACAATATGGCGGCGGCAGCTGAGTCTTGAGAAAACTTAGTATAATTGGTCTGTACCGCACACAAGAGAGAACTGAGTACACCTGACCAATAGGATACTGCAGTAGGGGAGAAGAGTGAAGGAGATTAAGGAGTAGATTAGAGGCCATGGTAGTATGGCGGAAATTATATGAAAAAGTCGTGGTGACGACGGCAGAAATACTGCAGACTTAAATTTTTGGTGAAGCAGTAGAGGAAGCCAGCAATTATGGAACAAAATAAAGGATAACTATAACTATCAGCCACAAGTTAACATCAGCCTAGACGATCAAGTCGGAACATTGAAGATGCGAGACCTATGCAGTCAACGAGAAATGACATATTACAACATAGTTGAAGCCTTACAGAAGAAACAAAGAAGCAAGAATCACATGAGAGTCTACCTGCACTACAAAGACAACACATCAGTGTTCGCAATGTTAGTCACATGGTCACAACCATCGTTCCCTATCCCTTCGTCAGCTCAAACATATTCCCTGCGACACCTGTCGCAACCTCAGTGATCATGTGAAGCGAACATGTGATGACAGAAGGAAACATCAATCGACAACTACAACCACCAGTCTACACACTACAGTTAGGACGATGAAGAAGAGACACTCTTATGATCAACGAGAGGCAACATAATTCAGCAGAAGCGGAGTATTACAGAAGAAAACTTGAACTAACAATATAACTACCAGCAACAACTACAACCACCAGTCTACACTATACTTAGGACGATTGAAAATGAGATACCTTTACGAGCATTGAAGAATAATAAAACTTATCATCGAAGACCTACAGCACAGCTTACAAACTTTAGCAAGAATATTGCTGACGAGATGGTAGTACATATACAATCAGAACTTAACAACATAAAGCAAAGAAAATGACATCGAATGAATGGACTACTCTACCAACACCAAATCCAAAATGTACACATCATCAAGTATACAAGCTATTGTCATACTGACAACAACAACATTTAAATTCGTTCGTCCTCATCCTCCTGCAGATTGACTATAAACAAACTACAACTGATACCAACTTTATATCAGTACGACAGTCGTCTCTCCAGTAGAGAAATTACACTACTAGAACTTACAAAACAGTTCTCGAACTTAGTGTAATCGTCGTAACGTACTCCCCCAGCAATAGTACTAATATGCAGCACTCACCCAGCTATAGTGCTTAATAAGGTACCCCAATCAACGGTATCCAACGGTTAGTTAGTTCATTAGGTCTCAGTGGTAAACTTAAGTAGTTGTTGACATTTCACAGCACACTTGGACATTTACATTATACACTAACTTTGTGAATAGATAGGGTAGAACTCCGCGAAGAAACTTAATGGTGTACAACAATATAAATAGTGATAAAGTACATTAATCACATAAACATGAAACATTATAACGGGTGATAAAGTACAGTGATCACATAGACACATGAGTGATAAGGTTGATTAATTTGTCCTATAGATGGGAGACAAAAGCCAGCATATATGTGCTTGGTTGGTAAGGGAGAGAACTCTTTTTGATGTAAATATTTTCTGTGAGTACATAGTTCTGGTTTACAAAATTTGCATAACGATCGTTTTTAATAAGCTTGAAGTAAGAGAACATAGCATTTGAGCATAAACCACTAAGGGAGATAACCATAATATTAGCGCCCTTTAGAGTTAAGCGAACGGAGAGCAGAATAAACGCACGAAAAATGTGAGCGAAGTGTAAACATTTATAGAATGAAGTTCACTGAGTTGTTTATGAAGGTATTAACCGTGAGGTTTGCGAGATAGGTAAGTGAACTGAAGAATGGACCAATCGCATTGACTGGAAAACAGAAATACGGATCATGGGAATAAATTGAAGGACAAAAGAGGTTAGTCCTACCAGAAAAGTTGACAAGGCAAGACGTGCTTTGCTGGGCTCTCAAGAACAGTGAAACCTGTGGTTTGCAGGAGGCTCTACCGATGTATCTAGACTTAGAATTGTAGCGGTAGAAATTCTGGAGAATAGTTTAGAGATGTGATAGGTGTTGGACTTCTGTTTAAACGGTAAGAGGAAATATTTTTTCCGAACATTTTATAGTATTTCAGGCAACCATTTTTAGGGGTTAACGACTCCCCCATACAACAGGGATGTCCACCAGAGAAGAACAAGACAGTTCAACAGAGATGTATTACATTGGTTTACGGGAGATGCGCTCTCTCTCTTACATGTGGCTCAACAAATAAAAAAGCTGATGAAGAAAAGAATAAGACGAGGTATCGTCCTGGGCATGAATAAACGAATAAAGGTTATGAACCTATGTCATCTATGAAACTACTTAACCGCTCTCTCATGTAAACAGTAAGTATGAGGAGGCCACAATAACAGTACATGACAGTACTTGATATAGATGAAAGAAAATAGAAAGAGAACGACATTTTGATTTACAGATTGCCAGACAACCCATTGTGTAAATAAACGAGATGTCACCACTGGCATGACTAGATAAAAGAAGACCACAGCAGTAGTATATTTTGCTGAAAACTGAAATTATTTATGAAATTGTGAACTATGGTTAGTTATTGATATTATTTTCAGAGTTAGGTTTGACAGGCCTAGGAAATTAGAAAGAAATGACCTCGAAATATGGAAAAGAAGGTGGAGTTGTTGAACCATGCTCAATGGAATGTTGAATCATTAGCATTGTAAATAAACATTTAGTTGGTATTGAAACTTACCCACGCAAGTTGAGTTGGATTATTACAAAGGTGTGAAAGAACAGGAATATAGCATATATTTATATAATCAGAACTACAGGCAAAACCACTAATACGAGGCGGTCGCTAATCACCAATTAGGAGAGAAGAACGAATCCTGGGAAGATAAGAAAACCAAATCATCTCATCCAGGAATTCCAACCTCTGGCGGAAGGAAAAGAAGCCAGTAAGAGAAATAGTCTCGCTTGGAAGATAGACTGAAGAAGTAGACTGGCAAGTTGAATAGATATTAACTAGGCCTGCCTCAGTCACCTAGTACAAAGCTATTAATAAATAAAAGAACACCTGCTGTGTGACATATTGTTTATTTGGTGCCTTTTGGACCAGTCTTAAATTCAACACTCACCAGGGCACGGTTACATAGTGTCTATTTGCTGTCTTGACCAGCTCCCGGTTCACCACCTGTATGGCGCTGTTACATAGTGTCTATTTGCTGCAGTAACCAGTCCTCAGTTCTCAGGCCCTGCTACAATGATGATGATAATGAAGGTGATGATGATGATGGTAATGATGATGATTGTGATGATGATGATGATGTAGATATTGATGGTGATGAAGATGATGGTGATAATAATGATGATGGTAGTTATGACGGCGATGATGGTGATGACGATGAAGATGGCAGCTATGATAATTATGATGGGGATGATAGTGGTGATGATAAAGGTGATGGTGATGATAAAGGTGATGACGATGATGGTGATGATAAAGGTGATGACGATGATGGTGATGATAATAATGATGATGATGGTGATGATAATGAATTGTAATGATGATTATGATGGTGAACATTACTATTATGGGGATGAGGATGATGATGATTATGGTGATGATGAGGATTATGGTATTGGTGATTATGATGATAATGCTGATGGTGATGATGATTATGTTCATGACGATGATTTTCACGATGATGGTGATGATGATAATGTTGAGGTAATGATAATGCTGGTTGAGTTGGTGATGATGATGACGATTATGGCGGTGATAATGATGATTCTGATGGTGATTATGATTATGCTGGTAATGTTGATGATGACTATGGTACTGCTGATGCTGATGGTGATTATGGTGATGGTGATGATGATATTGATGATTATGGTAATGCTGATGGTGATATTGATTATGGTGGTCAGGATGATCATAATGATGATTATGATGATAATTATGGAGATGATGATGTTGATGATTACTAAATTGGTGATTTCTTTTGGTGGTGATGAATTCTGTTGGTCTTGATGGTTTTGAAGATGTTTATATCATTGATGGTTAATATGATGATTATGGTGAGGATGTTTCTGGTGGTGACGATGATGATAATCATGGTGATGGTGATTCTTGGGGTGGTGGTGATGATGATGATTTTGGTAATTATTATAGTGTTAATGAATGAATGATGGTGGTGATGGAGATGACGGTGGTGATGGCTCTGGTGATGATGAAGATGGTGGTGACGATAATGATGGGGAAGGTACTTATGATGGTGACGTTGGTGAGGATGGTGCTGATGGTGATAATGGTGATGATGAGGATTATAATGGTGATGATGTGAAGATAGTGATGATGATGGTGATAATGGTGATGATGATGAATTTGGTGGTAATGAGGGTGATGATGGTGAGGATGATGTTAGTGATGTTGGTAATGATGATGATGATTTTGATAGTGATAAATATAGTGATGATTATGACGATAATGATGCGATGGTGATTATGATTATAGTGGTAAAGATGATTATTATGATGATGGTGATAATAATGATAATTATTGGGATAATGGTTATGACGATGATAATGCTGATAGTGATGATGCTGATGGGGTTGGCGATTGTGATGGCGATGATGATTATGATTATGATGGTGATAGTGATGATGATGATATTATTTATAGTGATGATGATTACAGTGGTGATAATGATGAAGATTATGGTGATGATAATAATGGTGGTAATGGTGATAATGATTATGGTGGTGTTGATGATGATGACGATGATGATGATGATGATTACGTTGATGATGAGTCTGGTGATCATTTTTATGGTGATGATGATGATTATGGTGATGATGATTATGGTGGTGATAATGATGATAATGAAGGTGATGATGGCGTTGATAATAATGGTGATGGTTTTGGTGATGATGATGATGATGATTATTGTGATGATATTTAAAGTGGAATAATGATAATAATGGTGGTGATAATGGTGTTGGTATTGATAGGTGTGCTGATGATGATAATGATTCTGGTGTTGATTATGGTGATGTTTGTGGTGGTAATGATTATGGTAATGATGGTAATGATGGTGATGATGGTGAGTATGATGTTAGTGATGGTGGTAATGATGATGACGGTAGTGATTATGATGGTGATGGTGGTGTTGATGATGATGTTGGGGATGATGGTGATCATGTTGATGATGGTAGTGGTGATGATGATGAAGATGATATATATATATATATATATATATATATATATATATATATATATATATATCTATATATATATATATATATATATATATATATATATATATATATATATATATATATATATATATATATATATATATATATATATATATATATATACAGTAGAACTCCATTTATCCGAACCCCAATTATCCGAACATCCAATTATCCGAACACTTTTTCGAGAAAAAAAATCAGGTGCCACCAGTCATGTTAGACTATATTTTTGAATCTTTTGATGCTGCAAGCTTCAAATGTGTGCGAACAATTGGTAGAGGATGGAATGGGCTAATGGTCGGTCGCTTACGTACAGGAAGTCAGTTAGATCATAAAGTCAGTTAATATCTGGTTTACCAATCTAGTGTACGTGTGCGTTCTAGACAGTACACTGGTTAAACAGACAGTTCAACTTAAAATAATTGTGTCTGCTACTACAGCAGAATAATTTTGGTGTGCAAGTATTTCTCTGTGTGATATGGCATCTTCCAGAAGGCCTAAAACATATAAAAGGAACCGCAATGTTTTGTCAATTGAAACGAAAACAGAAATTATCAAGAGACTAGGAAAAGGTGAAACTGTGTCTTCACTTGCGAGGATTTTCAATGTTGGGAAAGCTACCGTCTCTGACATCAAAAGTAACAAGGATAAAATTATGAGTTTTGCATCGAAATTGGATAGTGAAAATGGGTCGAAGAAACGTAAACCATGAGAAATGCGAAAGATTTGAAATTGG
The DNA here is from genome assembly GCA_024509875.1 of Oreohelix idahoensis. Lineage (NCBI taxonomy): Eukaryota > Metazoa > Mollusca > Gastropoda > Stylommatophora > Oreohelicidae > Oreohelix > Oreohelix idahoensis. The sequence goes on from JAMPIV010005671.1 coordinate 530,933, forward strand.
AAGAGGCTTTGTATACATGGTTTGTGCAAAGAAGAAGCAAAGGGGAAACTATCTCTGGCTCTCTATTGTGTGAAAAGGCACTTTAGTTCAACAATCAACTTGACTGTCCTCCTGACTTTAAGGCTAGCCAGGGATGATGGTTAAGAAACTTTAAATCTCGTCATGGCATACGAGAATTGGAGATTCAAGGGGAATCTTTATCTAGCGATGCAACTGCCGCTGAAAATTTTAAAGAAACATTCTTGGCTTTTTTGGAAGAAAAAGGTTATTCACTCGATGATGTGTATAATGCCGATGAGACTGGCTTATACTCGAAATCATTGCCTCAAAAATCACTTGCATCTCAGCGCGAAGCAGCTTCCCCTGTGTTTAAAAAGTGCAAAGAGAGAGAGAGTAACAATTGTGGTAGCCGCGAATGCCAGTGGAAGTCATCGTTTACCGGTGCTAATGATCGGTAAAGCCAAAAAACCACGTTGTTTAAAGAATGTGACAAGTCTCCCATTGTGCTACAAAGCACAGAAGAGTGCTTGGATGAATAGTGAAATATTTCTTGATTGGTATACAAATCAGTTCATCCCAAATGTGAAGAGGTTGAGAGAACAAGAAAAGAAAACTGGAAAAGTAATTCTTCTACTGGACAATGCACCATCTCATCCAGAGACGGATACATTGAATGCAGTTGATGCAAATTTTAAAGTAATTTTTCTGCCTCCCAATGTAACAGCACTGATTCAACCAATGGATCAGGGTGTTATAGCAAAGCTTAAAAAGATGTACAAGAAGGAAGTCCTGAGTCGTTTATTGTTGGCTGAAGATGAAGAAAGTATGGTGGCGTTTTCCAAAAAGCTTAATCTCAAAGACTGCTGATATATGTTTGCTGATGCTAGGACCACCCTGTCACAAGATAATCTCAACAAGGCTTGGAATAAATTGCTTGGGAAAAAAGGAGGAAATGAAACGACTGCAGTGGACACAAATGATGATTGTATAAATGAAGTTGTGGAACTGTTTCAAGCAATGCCCGGATTTTCGGACTGTGACAAAGATGATGCACACATGTGGCTAGAAGATGATAATGATTCTGGTTTTCAGTTTTTGAATGACGAAGAAATTTTGTCTTTTGTGCAAGAAGAAAACCAAATACATGTAGTGACCGATGATGAAGACTCCTCAGAAGTACATGATGTACTTATAGATTATGAAGAAAACCCAAAACGTCGACCAAGTCTTGAAGAGGCCTTTATAGCACTAGAAACAGCGATGGCTTGGTACGAGCGAGAAGATGACAGCTGTGCTACACAGCTTCTGCTGTTGAAGAGAATGCGGGACTTAGCAGCCAAAAGGAGACTATCCAGTTTGGTGCAAAAGAGGATTCCTCATTATTTTAAATAGTGGGTTACATCTGTACAAGTACATGTACACGTAAGTTGCGCCTGGTTTTGAATCATTTGTAATGTTATTTTGAAAACATTTCTCTTTCTTAAAAAAAAAATAATTAATACAAGTAGTACATGCACTGCAGTGTAATGAAAGATTTTGGTGATACAGTGATCTAATACAGTGTGGGTATTATTATTACAGTACAAGTAAATATGTTTTATAGTGTATTTTCCTTGTGATGGTTAATTATTTTTAGAAATATGTGTACATGTAACTCGATACATTATGTAATCCAATTATCCGAACATTTGATTATCCGAACGATGCTCGGTCCCATGGGGTTCGGATAAATGGAGTTCTACTGTATATATATATATATAAATATATATATGGGAGCCGCGCTGGTGTAATGGCTTCGGCGTTGTACTGGCGACCAGGTGTTCATGGTTCAAACCCGGGCGTCAGCGTTTGAAGAAATGTTTACGGCCGGAAATTTGACTGAATAACCTGAACGGCTCCTGTGATAAACCGTCTGTGGATGGGAAGGAGCCTCGCAATGACATGTCATTGAGCCGAAGGGCTGAAAGCCCAAGTGCCGCTGGTTAAGGAAAAAAAATATATATATATATATATAAACATAAATATTTACTAATTTTGAAACGCCACCTTTGAAAACAAAGCAGCTATTTTGGTGCCCGTGTAAAACCTATAAACCTCCTGGGATATAAAGAGTTATGCGAAATTTTGTTGACATGAATGTTTTTAGTTTGGTTTTTGACCTGCTGTCAAAATATATTTAAAATCTGATAAAGGTATGTCGCTTCTTGTGTGAAAAAGGGTTATAATTAGGAATAATAATAATAATAAATTTTTTAAGCACCAAACACGGCGCATAAGGCAGAAACCAGTGCTCTCCAGGTTGTTCGTTGTGACGCCACTCCTCTTAGCTCTTGCACATTATTTAGGCCCAACGTTCTTCCTTCTCTTATTATTGTTCTTCTGAGTGGTTCTTTTGGTCTTCCTTTTTTCCGCTTACCCTCAGGAACCCAAGTGAGCGCCTGTAGTGGTATTCTGTTGTTTTGCATTCGTAGGACATGACCGATATATGACCATCGTCTTTTCCTTATATAGTCGGAGACATATTTCTGCCTAGAGTCTTCTCTTATTTGTCGATTAGTCTTGAATTCTTTCCAACTGATGTTCATGAGTTTTCTAAGACATTTGTTCTCGAATGTATTCAGCTTGTTCTCCAATGATTTTGTTATTTTCCAAGTCTCACAGCCGTATGTTAACACTGAGATAACATTTGAATTAAACAGACGAAGCTTGGTATGTATATTCAATGATCGTAATTTCCAAATGTTAGATAATCTATTGAAGGCGCTAGCTGCCAATGCAATTCTAGTATGGATTTCTCTTGTTGTGTCACCATCCTGAGTCATTTTACTGCCTAAATAATTGAAACTTTCAACTTTCTGTAGTTTTTCCCCGTTCAAGATGATATCAAAGGTCTCGTTAGAAAAGTTCATAGCTTTAGTTTTTTAGAGGCATTTATTTGGAGACCTATTTTAACCGAGAGATGACACAAATTATTTACTGCGTCTTGGGATTGTCTTAGGAATAAGGGAGATTAAATTTTTCCAAAAAGTACGACTCTGCAAAATCACCAATGTTTTCGAAATTGATTAAAATAAATAAAGAGGACAACAAAAGGCATGTCCACAGTAAATAAGTAATAAAGACAAATAAGGTATGTAGCAGACACTCTAAGACATCAAGAATTAGATAACTACACAAGAGAACAGAGAACAGAAATGATAGGCATAACGAGGACTTGAACACAGGACCATCCTACGGTAGTGAACCATGTCTTCGAAATTCATGCGGTCAGAAGTGAGGATTGTGGAAATTCTATCGGAAAACTAGAAGTCATACATTCATTAATTACCTGATTCGTTTCTTATGGAAAAATGAAGTTTGTTGTCGGAACTTCTTTTCGCCCAGTCTGAAGTGGCGCCTATAGGGAACATCGCCACTTGGTGCAATCGGCAGCTTCATCCTCCCAGGTTGTGGATTTATGACGACGGCCTTCATGTCTCTCTTGCAGACATCTTTGAATTTCAGTTGTGTTCGCCCGGCTGCTCTTTTGTCATCTGCCAGTTGTCCGTAGAAAATATATTTGGGGGATGCGACCACCTTCCATGTGACGGATATTGCCAAGCCAGCGTAGTCTGTGCTGTCTAAGTAGTGTATATATGGTTTGAAGGCCAACCTTGGCAGCACCTTGATGTTTGTTACCTTGTCTTTTCACGAAATATCAAGGCTCTATATATAAACTAAAGATGTGTGCAAGAGAGACATGAGGGCACTGGACATAAATACACCGTAAAGTGTAGAGGTTTGGAAGAGGGAGCGCCATACTATTCTATCAGCTTTCTGCCTCCTGGTCTGGTTCCATTATACTCCTCAGTCCTTCAGAGATTGTCTAATGTTGTCCTCCCATCGGACTCTGGGTCGTCCTGGAAATCTGGATCCCTGACGTTTAACCGTGGCAGCCGATCTTCTCCTATTCTGCAGTTATGGCCAGATCATCTTAGTTGGGACTGTTCTACTTGCTTCTGCAGGTGTTGGGGTTTTAGGCCTTGACCATGTCTCTTCATGTTACTACCTTTCTTAGATACCTCATTTCTGAGGTTTGGATCTGACTTTTGTGGGTTATAGTTATTGCCCATGACTCACTTCTATACGTCAAGACTGGGACATAGGTGGAGCGATATACATCTTTCTTCGTTTTCTGCCAACTTCTCTTTTGCTGAGGAATCCTGGATTTATGGCCTTAAAAAATGTATTCCAGCAGCAGCTCTCCGGGTAGCTATATCTTCTTTAATGCCTCCTTCCAATACTTGTAACTGAAACATTAATATAAGCTTAACGTACGCTTCAAACACAGTATTACCAATCTGAGCTTATCACTTAAGCAAGTGATCCTTCTTTAGGACATTTATTCCAATTAGCTAATTCTAGAACTATTAAACATTCTAAACATGCAAGACATTGGTTTCAATTTCAGGATAATATTATGATACGATGTTTTGCCGATTATTCTTCCATTCTCAGACAAATGGCAGTGTCTACGTCATTTCGTGCTCTAGTTCTGTCAAATGCGCATGACGTACCATTTGCTGGACATATGGGAACTTCCCGTACGGCTTATAGATTACTAACACACTTTCATTGACCTGGTGTTAATGTAGACATTTCAACTTATTGTACATTCTGCACTGAATGTCAAAGTGTTGCACGCAAGGGTGCGCATTAGTAAGCACCTTTACAGGTCACAGATATCGCTGTACGCCCTTTTTTCAAGATGCTATTGATATTATCGGACCACTTTCTGTGAGGTCTACCAGATGTTTTTCAATACATCCTAACATGTATTGACCTCTGCACAAGATAGCCAGAAGCCATTCCTTTAAAAACATTACCTCAATATTGGTAACAGATGCATTGCTGTCTATATTCTCACGCATCGGATTCCCGGAGGAAATCCTTTCTGATCATGGATCTCAGTTCGTGTCAGGTATGATGTCTGATGTTTTCAACACACTTCGTATCCGTCATTCTCTTAGTGCTAGATTTCACCCTAGTTCAAACGGGGTCGTAGAAATAATATGGTACGTTAAAACAATTGTTTGGTAAGGTAACTACGTCGTATCCTTATGAATAGGATCGCTTGATTCCGGCTGTACTGTTTGCGTACAGAGAGGTCCATAATCAACAAACAGGATTTTCCCCTTTTCATTTAGTATTCGGAGCTAACCCATGAGGACCGATGTCTCACTTACGTGATTTACTGACAGAATCTGAGGTAAACATTAATGAGAAATCTAGTTATCAGTACGTTACATACTTACGCCAACATCTTGTTGATGCATGGCAGGTGGCAACTGAAGCATGCGAGTAGGCTAAAAATAAGATCAGATTTCGTGTTAATCAGGATAGACGACTAACTTCTTCATCAATTAATGACGATGTTTGTGTTCTCCTGCCACTCAAGGTAGATCACTTGCTAGTAACATGGCAAGGTCCTTTTAAAGTGGTCGCGAAGAAAACTGACGTGGACTACGTCATCGATATAAGGCGTAAACTAAAACAACATTCCACGTCAACATGCTCCTAACATACACCACACGTCCTCCTCAGTTACAACTCATTTGTAAAGCTATCGCTAACCAACCTGCCCATCATGCGTCTATCGATTTGGTTGATTAGATGCAGACTAGCTTTGTTGATGTACCGTCCACTTTTCCTGTAGCACCTATCCTGTCTTCAGAAACATGGAATGATGTTATAATCTGTACTGCTTTACCAACAAGTCATAGGGATCAGATTCGTAATATCTTGGAATCTTTTCAAGATGTTCTGTCTGATCTTCCTGGACGTACAAACTTTATCACTCATGAAATCAAATTATCGGATTTCACTCCGATTACATTAAGACCATACGCGATTCCTTTACATGTTAGAGATCAGTGTTGCTGTCTTTTTTGCCTGAATTTATAGACATCAACCTGTTTAATACTTTTTGATGGTAAAAGAGAGAGAACTGTTTATTACCTTTCAGTGACAGGTTTGATTTGTGGTTATCTTCCCCTTGTCTTATTCATCGATGTTGACCTGTTTCGGGGAAGGTCTTAAATAGTTGTCATGTCTTAAGTCACTATTCACATGACCATATAAGGAGCGGTTTGCCTCTTGTTTCGGGGAAAAACCCCCTGGTCTGTGTTAGCATTACTCAGGTCGGTGCTTATTGCCCATGCGCAGGTTTTGGCGTGGAGATCGAGAGACTTCCTTCTTAGAGCATTGTACCTGGGTTTCTGAACGGACAACATGTCCGGAGATTTTCTCTGCCATTATTTCGGGGATATGGAAGTTCTCTGTATGACTAGTAAGTCATTGATCCTTCCCCAAGTTTATTCTGTACGCCAGGGGATGGCAAGTGTTGTCTTTCCTGGTGTTTTTTCTAGGATGCTGTAAAGGTAATAGATACATTTTGATCTTCTTGTATGCCTAGATCTGCAGGTTAGGCGTTGTCTACACAGAAGTACATTTGATAACTTTAAGGCGACATTTTGAGTAGAGCTCACAGTTGATATGATATATAGAGACCACTATTGGTGCTCGATACAGAAACCAAGACTTATACGTCTTTTGATGAATGGAAGCCCAGAGAAGTTTGACTATTTGAAACCCGCTATGCAGGCGGTAGGATTGGCAGGGATTGATATGCATTGTTTATGAGAGATAAACACAGAGGTTACCTTATTATAGAGGCCCGCTACTTGCGGCCTAATTCTGTCGCCATAGAGGCCCGCTTTTTGCGGCCTATATTCGTCACCAGAAGAAGTACATGGCGTGTGATGCCAGAGGGAGTCATAGATTTTTGTTAAGCAATTGGAACCCGCCTTTTCCGTGCGGTATATTTGCTAGGGATACCTGACGTGCTCAGTCAGGGGACCTGAGCTTCAGTATGAGCAGAACTTAGATTGACAGTCAATTGTCATTGGCATCGTGATGTATGAGCTGATCGAGATTTATGATGCCAGATGTGTACTACCATTGCTATGTATAATGTCCATGATCCTTGTGCAATTGACTGTGTCGTTATTGTCACCGTACATCTTGTATTAAATTATTGAAAAGTCAGAAGCTGTTACCAACGTTTACTGACTTCTACATGTGGTTGAGTGGGTGTATCGTGACATTGTCCAAGAGCCTATATGCATTCGTGTCCATCATCCTATCTGACGTCTACTCACCCACCCATCATGTCAACCACACACTTCTACGAGCACTACACATTTGAGAGCCTGTACGTCTGAGAGAGGATCTTCATTACATCCTGTCAGCGCCTCAACGCTTGGTGACCTATATCCACCACAACAGGTTGACCTGACCACTAACTCACATAAACAGCACTTAACAATCAGTTTGAAAGTGAGGTGGATAGTATGTTAAAACTGGGTATTATTTTACCATCGGATTCCCCTTTCTGTTTTCTTATGGTGACGGTTCGAAAGAAAGGCATTAAGACCATACGCGATTCCTTTACATGTTAGAGATCAGGTTGAAAGTGAGGTGGATAGTATGTTAAAACTGGGTATTATTTCACCGTCGGATACCCCTTTCTGTTTCCTTATGGTGACGGTTCAAAAGAAAGATAAGTCCATTCGTATCTGCATTGACTTTCGTTGACTTAACAAAGTGACCATATCGGATTTTGATCCGATACCTTTGCTGGAAGATTTGTTGCCACGCTTATCATCTGCCACTTTCTTTAGCATGTTTGACCTTTCTAAAGGTTACTGGCAGATTTCTTTGGCTGAAGTATCGAGACCTTTGAATGCCTTTGCCACTTCTCGGAGATTTTTTCAGTACAATGTAATGTGTTTCGGTTTAAGGAACGCTCCAGCGACATTTGTACGCATGATGCGTCGCGTTTTAGGTAACCGCACAGATCGTATTTCGTATATTGACGATATTTGCATTTTTCATAACACTTGAGAAGAGCACGTCGCTGGTGTACACTCTTTGCTCCAAACTCTTAGAATACATAACCTCACAGCTCGACCTTTCCAAAATTGAAATCGAGTTCAGTGAGATTTCGTTCCTTGGTCATAGGATAGGCCGACATATAATACAACATGAGGACTCTACTCTAAAAAGGGTAGTAGATTTTGCTATTCCAACTACAAAAAAAACCAAAGTCGTAGTTTGTTAGGACTCATAAACTTTTACCACATGTTTATACCACGATTTTCCTCTTTGACTTATGTCCTGTCTGCTCTGACAAAAAAGGTATACCTGACAGAACATAATGGAGCGACGAATGTGGCCATGAATTATATAACACAAAACCACACATTATCAAAAAGTCTTTTACTACGACTACCAGACTTACGACGACCTGTTCTCGTTGTAACAGATGCATCACTAAAGGGCATAGGTGGATGTCTGGTACAGAACTTTGATGGCGAGTACCATCCTATATTCTACTTGAGCATAAAATTATCTGATGCGGAATCCAGGTATCCCAATGTGGATAGAGAGCTGTTGGCCGCGGTGTGGACTTTACATAAGTTACAGAAGTTCCTTGTAGGTACTCATTTCACTTTACACACCAAACAATGATCACTCACGTATCTACAGACGTTTAAATCGTTCAATGCTCGTCTTACCAGGTGGTCATTGCAAATACAAAGTTTCGATTTCGTCGTTCTCCCGATAGCGGGAATGGACAATGTCCTAGCGGACACCCTATCTAGGGTTATGTATAATACGGATGAACCTTACATATTTCTCGTGGAACAATCTTGATGATGAGTAGTGTTTTGGCACAATGGACACTATAGAGAGTATAGATCACTATGCGAGCCTAGACCACGTTTCTCAACAGTGATGATCACATTTATGAGACAGTTTGCATATATTTTTTTATTTATCTATTTTTTTCTTTTCTTCTTCAATCGTTCATTTGTAATAACCATGTCTCAAAACTTGCATTACTTGGTTTACTATTTTCCTTCTGATTAACATGAATGCAATCTATGTCTCTATCATTTTAATTGTTTGTGTGTAATCATGGATTAGCGGTGATCTTACCAATTTGGTTCCCCTTCGTCTGGTGAATGATTGTATGAAAACTTAGTTTTCAGTCGATCGCGGGGCGGCGGGGGTTGGGATGTGGCGTTGGCTATTGCATATGATAATTTGATGTGTTAAGATTTTGAGTATATGGAGAAAAGGGGATCATGTGATACTATTATTGGATTGCAAGAATACGTATCTTCGAAAATACCTAACATAGAATGCCGCGCTGTTGTCTTGTGAAAACTGTAGAATAAATATAATTGAATGTTGGACCTGCGTCGTCACAATGATTAATGTTGGTTGATTGAAGAGCCTTGATGATTAACGTTCACGGACGTTATTACTGGGACACAATTTTATATTAATCCTAGACGAAAACGAGCTTAATAAATGCGCGGATGCAATGTTACATGTGGATTTGTGAAGCCACAACGAGACGATATTGAGAGTTCTGGAGAGAACAAATAATTAAGTGACAATAAAAGAGTTATATGAGAAATAAGTGATCATAAGAAGAAATGAGATGAGACAATGAAAATAGAGAGTGAATTAGACAGGTTCCAGAGAACGGAACTTGCGTGGAGTACATAATAGGGAGAGATAAACCAATTATATGAAGTGGAAAAAATGGGAACGGAGGAGAGGAAGACATAGGAAACGGGATTAAAGGAACGGGATCTGAGACTAGGAAGGAGCATAGGCATACAAAAGTTGGATTGGACGGCGGAGAAAGTGACAGTCCAATGAGGAAAGGTACGAAACGAAGAAAATATGGACTAAATTGGATAGGTATTAGATAGAATTCCGGAATTTATGAAGTATTTCGAGTAGGGACCGCGGCTCAGGGTCAGTAAAATAGAGGAATTAGCGGGGGGTCAGCTAATATTATAATAAGTGACCATGATGGTTGAATGCGTCACTTCTGTAAATTTTGTAAATAATCCAGTAACAGGATAGTTACATGGACAATATAGAATGAATGGAGAAAGTAGAATGTTGACACTAAAATGGGGTGTTATAGAAATAGAATCAGGAAGAAGATGAAGCCTAGAATGATAACGGTTAATTTGGTAAACATTATTGAAGATGTTGTTTTGGAATAAGATGTTATATGAAAATGTAATAACTATTATGAGAAGGTGCTAAATTTTGTTTGATGAAATGTAGAGTGTTAATGTAAATTTAGAATTTTGCATTACATAGAATGATCATAAGATAACTTACTTACTTAGTCGTTCCCCTTCTACCGTGAGGTGTAGAGGTTTGGAAGAGAGAGCGCCAGACCATTCTATCAGCTGTCTTCTTCCTGGCCTTGTTCCATTCTAGTCCTCGGTCCTTCAAAGATTGTCTAATGTTGTCCTCCCAGCGGACTCTTGGTCGTCCTGGAGGTCTGGATCCCTGGCTCTTTGTTTCCCATGCTTGTCGTGGTAGCCGATCTTCTCCCATTCTGCAGACATGGCCAAACCATCTTAGTTGGGACTGTTCTATTTGGGTCTGCAGCGGATGGGATTTTAGGCCTTGACGGATCGTCTGGTTGCGGACCATGTCTCTTCTTGTTACTTCAACCACTTTCCTCAGATACCTCATTTCTGAGGTTTGGATCTGGCTTTTGTGGGTTGTAGTCATTGGCTGATGCAGGTCGACTTGCCCAGAATCGTGATGCGTTCAGAGCAGCTGTAATGGAGACAACGTTCTGGAAAGAATACGTCACATGATGATGAGTCATTGCCCACGACTCGCATCCATATGTCAAGACTGGGACATAGGTGGAGCGGTATACAGCCATCTTCGTTTTCTTACCAACCTCTTTCTTGCTGGGGAATCCACGATTTATGGCCTGAAAAAGTCTCCCAGCCGCTGCTTTCCGAGTGGCCAACTCTTCTTTGATGCCTCCCTTTCGGTCTATAATAGCTCCGAGATATTTAAAGTGGTCGACCTGCTCCAGGACCTGTTCTCCCAACTTAATCTGATGTTTTCTTTCTTCTCGTGATATCACCATGGATTTTGTTTTAGAGCTGCTTATGACCATCCCTCTCTATCATAAGATAACGTGCAATGATATTATTGTTTGAATTGTGCTGCAGTTGAAGTAATGAGAAACAAAGTAGTTTGTATTTATGGTTAGAAATGTAAACATACCTTTTTTGATGAGTGTCATGTATGTAATCCAGTTGACCAAGATTGAGAGACTAGGTAGATAAAAGAAGAGACCTTGTCAGACGGAGACGGAGAAAAACGTAGTGACGATAGGTTTATGATACAGGTCGTATAGGTAACATCGGGGTTTGTAAAAGGGCGAAATTTTCTTTCTAAGAGAAATTTTTTGTTATAGGAGGGCTGATAATGTAACAGGGAGTTCGAGTGTCAGAATATAACAAGGAGCTTATGTGTCAAAAAAAACCCTGTTTCAAAAATTTGCATTAATATTAACTCTTTGACACCAGACCAACGCTCTGAGTGGTTGCAAAATTCAACGCGCCATGCCAGAGCAACGCTCAGAGCGTGGATTTTAGTTTATCACGAATAAACCCTAAAAATCGTCCGTTTAATGAAGTTCATATTTTAAAACCCGTAGAATGACTTCCGCTACTATTTAAACAACTAATTTTACAGTAGTTAAGCAGCACATGTGCGTGTTTTGACGTTTTCACCACAATTTTTGTGACGATTCGCGTGTTTGCGTTTTTCGTTGTTATTGCTAGAGAAATATTTCGCGCTTTATATTTACATTTTCTAAGTCTCCTAAGCAAATAATTGTGTCAAACTACTTTGAAACATTGCTGACATTGATGATGATTGTTTGGTAGTCACAGTTTGTTGTCAAAATATGGAATCTGTGCAGAAAAGCTAGACACACTAGATTTAGTTGATGAGTGGGCATAGTCATATTTTGGAAGATAAAAAAGCAACAAAACTAGACCTACCGTAACATCTAATCACTAGTTCTTGGTAGAAGATGAAGCTAGGGATACTATTAAAACGTTAAACAAGTGTAAAAAAGTTTTTAAATAACGTTATTCTTCTTTATTTGTTTGAAAATTACGTAATGCACTATTGCGTAATTTATTTTTTTCTTACAAGGGACCACAGAAAAACTGGGGTGAATAACACTAAATGTACTAACTGTGGCCATAAGCATATTTTTTTTTTTTACTTTGTATATGGATTCACTTGACGTTTGAAAACTAAAAAGAAAGTTTTATTGTCTGCAACAGTAATTTGTCTTTGGTAAAATCGTACTCTACATTTAACTTTTTAGTGTTTTTTCAATTTTACATGGAAACTGTTTTAAGTATAACAAACACACTTGTGTTAATACTACCAAAGACGTTATATATATTACAATTCTCTATCCATTTCCCTACAGTTTGGTATATAATAAGTACATGTTCACAAAAAAAGATTAACATAACATTTACACTAAAAGACAGTACACTTCACTGTTTAGAATTATTCAAAAAATAATTGTAGCACAGCGTGGAAAATAATTATGGAGTCAAAAAGTTAAGTAAATTTAACAGATTTATATTTTAAATCAAATGACGAAAATCTATGACTTATAAAATTTATTACCAAAGGACGTCTACTCATCAACAGTAGTGTTTTTACACCCCTTGAGAGAAAGTGGTGACTCAAACTTTCCAGTTCACTGAGCGAATTTAAGCTCGCACGGGAAAGTGGTTTTGTGAGTGAGTGGTTTTTAGATAAAATTTGATCTAGAAAGTTTGGGTAAAAGTTATCGTTGGAAATTGTTTTATAAAATATAGTCAGTAAGATTTTAAAAGCGCCAGCGTTAGGAATCAAGTTTGCTTGTGTTAAAGTTTTGAAGTGGCAAGTTATATTAAGAGGTGCCAAACGGACAACACGCCAATGAATTGATTGTTTCTGTGGTGACAGAAATAGGAAACTGTTGGCTAGCCTTTTAATCGCTTAATACGCCACAATTATAGATGACAGTTCATATTATATTTATTTATGTGAACAAGATTGACAAGGCTGCCAGTACAACAGAAACTGTGTATATTTTCAAGTCAACCAGGTATGTTGGTCTCGCCAATAATTGATAGACTGCTTAAAACAAGAGAAGAACAATAGAAAGTAGATAGTCAGGAGAACTAGGAAATAGTAGACCAATAGTCAGCCTAACGAGTAGGAAATGATAGACTTTGGCAAAAATTATCATCCCTGGCGGTTAGGCCAGTCTCGTCGAGATACGCCAAGAATAACACTGGAGAAATAAGAGACAGTCAGAAGAATTTGAATCAAAATGTTTGAGAAACAATTGATTTCACATAAATGAAGAATTTAGAAGGCAGAAGATAAATCTCGACAACAGTAGTCGTTTTCCAGTCGTGAACGCCCTAACATCTAGAGACAGATAGGAGACATTGAGGCAGTAAGGAAGAATAAGAGAGCAACATTCGTAAATTTGAAATTATGCTACGTGAACTCATCTAGTGTTGATATAATTCGTCAACTGTCTACGTGAACTGTTGTTGTATTGCATCAAGTAAGAAATTACTTTTATACCATCAACCAAAACCTGCCTACTATTAGTGTATTGATACGAACCACTATACATCATCAAGAATCTTCATCATTTAGCGTATATCCCAACGGTCACAGTGCAGGCTTCCTGCAAGAGGAACCAGCTGCAGTGGCGGTCCCTGAATCTTTAAGGAACAGCCAGTGGCCCGCCCCCCCTAGAGTGTAAAGGAGTATGTAGGGCCGAAACACTTGTCGGACGGGGGGACTTCTTCTGATGATCAGATTGCTTCCTGTTGTATCGCTCTGTAAAGAGTTTCCTATCATAGTTACATGGTCAAACCAGTGACGATCGGGAAAAGACCGATTGACTTCTGGAAAGACAGATGACACTGGGAAAGACTAGAAACCGGCTGACCGGGTTAGCACCCCGTAAGCTGTATTCAATTGCTACAGGACCCAAAAATGATAGATGCCCCCAGGATTCACCGAAAGGGGGGGGGGATGTGATGATTTACCGTGATACAACGTTAAAATATCTCCAATTATCAAGATAAAATGTAGGGATAAAAATAATGCGTAAGATACTAGGAGACATGCTCGCCCATGCCCGCATTTCCTACCGCCAGTCAAACTAACTAGTTAGACGTGCAGACGAAACGTTTACCCTTTGTAGACGGGAGGGAAACGGAGATTAAAAAAAAAGGAAAAATATGACTGAACACGTGTTAAAATCTAGCAAGGCTAAAAGACGCAATTGGTGGTAAAAGGAAAAAAATTCACGTCACTAGTGACACAATGTAAGGAAATGGACAGAAAAGTCCGTAGCTCTTATTCGAAACAGTCATTTCTTGGACGTTTTTTTCGATACTTGGTCCCTTTATTTGAATTCAGCGGCAAACGCATTAGAGAAGGTTCTCGAACAAATTTAAAAAAACTAAACATGAGAAAAATATGTTTTTTCTTAATAATAGAGTTATGAATATAAAACCTAGCTAGTTTGATAGCCCATCTTGAGCAGAGAAGTAATATACTTTAAATTATACAGACGGATAGATAACAAGGAAGATATTGACAAAAGACTGTGTTGTTCATATCAGACTAGCGACTGTATTGTTGTGCATACTTCACTAAAGTTTCAAATTTTTGTCCTTGAGACACGCAAATGCAAAAATCAAGCTGTAATACAAGAGAGGGGGAAGGTGGAGAATTGTGGCTAAAAATAACTTAGGAGGCAAATTTGTGTAGGGTATTGCTTGTAGAACCAAGCGTGTTTTTTATGAAAAAACAAGTAGAGACAGACGGACCAACAGACAATAATGCACACTTGACTGAGATCTGACTGAAATTTGACTTTTGGTTGTAGATTTGAAAAAAGTTAGGGGGAAAGTCCGTGATTGGACGAATGTATTCATATTGTTAGAAGACAGACGCGCAATTTTGCCATTTGATATAATTCTGTCCAGTGGACACAGTAAATAATTCCAGTGGTGTTTTTCCCAAGAGATTAAATACATTTAGAGGGACGCCATCATATAGCCAGCAGCTCAGCTGAGTTTTGCTAGCAATTAACTGTGTTCTCAATTCTGAATTCTGGTAAGAATGAAAGCATTTCTCTTGTATATTTTAATATTTCGAGTGATTGATACTGCCATATCATATAAAATGATTACGACAAGTAAGTGTTCGCTCTAGGTCCCCAGCCCAAGTTCAGGGTCTAGAGACAAACAAAATATATGGACGCCTAACTAAAACTATGGAAGGCGGATCTATTGTTGAGATCAGTGGGAACATATCACCTATCTTATTGAATAAAAGGAAACTATTGAACATATCTCAGATGCAATGCAGTCTTGGGGAACTAGTACTATATGAAAACAACTGGGTAAGATGTGCTGTGTGGTCAGAGAGATCTGACCCATTCTGTGTATTGTTGATGTGTTGTGCTGTGTGTAAGAGTGGTGCAGTAAATAGATTACTGACACAGCGCACAAATTTTGTTTCAGAATTGTGAGTTTCTGTTGTGGCACTAGGGTAGTGCTACATAAGTAATCAAGATTGCACAAGCAGATGTGTGTGCAGCCAAACAGTGTGTCGGTGCAGTCTACCATTGTATTCTAGCTACCGAGAGGAGTGGGCCACCTGAATACAGCATCGGATCTTCGCAGACAAGATGAGTGCTTAGTGGCCTGCTGAGGATTCACCATACTCCTAAAGATTTATACATATTTCCCCATCACAATATACTGAATCTTGGGAAATAGAACAGTTTCTAAAGTTATAAAACAATGGACAAAGCTAGTTCTAGTCACAGAGTGGGTGTGATGACACCACCCCAACAGCACATCCAGTAATAGTTTCCCATAGACACTATAAATAGAAGTAATATTAAACAGTATTATAAAATACTTATGTACAAACATTCCATTTTATTATGCCATATATTTATGCATTCCATTTATAACTCCATAACATTTCATATGTTCTGACCAACTAAAACATTGGTTCAGAACAAATAAATTTAAAGAAAATTTAATATTTAAACTAAAACAGCCTGAGTTAGTTCAGTGTTATAGAATTTTATTAAGATTATTACACTTATTAAATATCTGTGTGTGTTTGTATATTCTACTACAACACATTACATTTCAGTACCCTAGACTTTTCAACGTAGCTACATTCATATTAGTAAAAATGATATGTTTGCGGTCGTAAGTGGTAGTAAGAAGGGCCTTCTGTAATTCACATCTACATTTATCTCAGGAGCCTTCACGGCTGACCTCATACATTACACTAAGTAACATCACAACCATACAGTACCATCAAAAACCACTACAGGGGAGAATGATGAATCCACAGGTGCCTCATTGGAATCGACCAGACCCGTTACACGGACTTCGAGCTCTGAACAACGGCTGAAATTTCCCTGTGCCTGTGGTAGGGAATTCTCTGCTCAGAGAGGAATGAAAATCCACCGGAAATCTTCGGCGACATAATATATCTGCACTGTCGCAAAGTGTTCGGAGTGAGGGAGGCAAGGGAAAGTAACCCACCACGAAAAAGTAGAAGACAAATTAAAATAGAAGAAATCAGGAAACAAAAGAAGCATGCTCGAAAACTTTTCAAGAACGCAGTTGGCACAGAGAAGGAAGGGATACGACAAGATTTGGAGCACCTGAAAGGCCAACATAAGGCCCTTTGTAGAGCAGAAAGGTTGTACAGGAAGAGAAGGAAGACTCGAAGGGATAGGGAAAGATTCTTCAGGGAGCCCTTCAAGTTTGCCAAAGAACTGTTTGAGCAGCCACGGTCGGGTACGCTAAACATCAAGAAAGAAGACCTGGAAGAACACCTTAGAATGACATATTCAGATGGTCGCAGAGATGAGCCGCTCAGCAGCATGGCAGGCCTTAAATGGCCGAGTAAGCCAGGAGCTGAATTTAACACCAAGCCCCCAACGGTGCAAGAGGTAGAAAGCATTGTCCAGAAAGCTCGGTGCAAGTCAGCTCCAGGTCCTAATGGTGTTAAATTTGTGGTGTATAAGAGATGCCCTGAAGTGCTCAAACGACTGCTCCGTTTACTGAAGAATACGTGGAAAACCCAGCTTGTAAGCAAGGAATGGAGAAAGGCGAACGGAGTCTACATCCCGAAGGAGCAAAATTCCATAGACATCAGTCAGTTCAGGCCAATCTCACTACTCAATGTGGAAGGGAAGATATTCTTCTCAGTGATGGCGAAAAGACTCACTACATTCCTCCTGGCAAATGGGTACATTGACACTACCATTCAGAAAGGATGTATCCCAGGTACACCAGGATGTCTAGAGCATGCCACAATGATCAGGGAAGCAATCCAAAAGACAAAGTCTGACAGAACAAACCTCCATGTAATCTGGTTGGATCTAGCGAATGCTTATGGATCCGTTCCACACCAGATGATGTGGCAGGCCCTAGAAATGTATCATGTTCCACAAGAGATTGCAGCAATGCTGAAGCTGTATTTCGCAGGGTTTGCTGTCAGATTTTCAACCAGAGAGTACACAACGAAGTGGATTGGCCTTGAAGTTGGAATTGCGATGGGGTGTGCCATCTCTCCGATACTATTCGTGATGGCTATGCAGGTAATCCTCAATGCGGCTGAAGGAATGGCTTTAGGTCCAAAGCTCGGTGGAATGTGTCACGTGCCACCGCTCAAAGCATTCATGGATGACACAACAATTCTGACATCAGATGAACATCAGGCCCGAAGGATGTTAGAACGCCTGGATGAACTAGTCAGCTGGTGCAGAATGAGCTTCAAAACCAAGAAGTTGAGAAGCCTATCAGTCAGGAAAGGGAAGATAGCAGAGGACATATTCACGTTTTCCAACCAAAGAATCCCTACTGTCATTGAGGAACCTGTTAAAAGTCTTGGCAGGATGTACGATGCCTCATTAAAAGTCTCG
Organism: Oreohelix idahoensis; assembly: GCA_024509875.1. Lineage (NCBI taxonomy): Eukaryota > Metazoa > Mollusca > Gastropoda > Stylommatophora > Oreohelicidae > Oreohelix > Oreohelix idahoensis. Next base: position 548,889 of record JAMPIV010005671.1, read on the forward strand.
AAGGCAGTGCAACAGACAATAGAAATGGCAGACAGAGGGCTACAGATCATAGACCAAAGCAGACTCCTGGGAAAGTTCAAACTGTGGTGCCTCCAGTTCATGTTGATACCGAAGTTGCTGTGGCCACTGCTTGTATATGAAATAAGCACAAGTACAGCGGAAGCTATAGAGCAGAAGGTCAAAATGTTCATGAGAATGTGGCTAGGGGTACCACCAGGTCTGTTAGATGTAGCACTGTACTGCAAAAAGTCAAAACTTCTGCTTCCTTTCAAGTCAGTTGTTCAGGAGTACAAAGTTGGAAAGGCAAGGCTTGCAATGATGCTACGCGAGTCAGCTGATGACGTGGTTAAGTCCATTCAGCCCACACTGAAAACGGGAAGGAAGAGGAGAGTTAAAGAAGCTGTTGATGCTGCCCAAGAGTCACTCAAACTGAGGGAGGTAATCGGATACACACAAACGAATACACGGGGATTTGGTCATGGAGACATCCGCTGGTGGTCCATGGCATCAAGCAGGGAGCTCAGAGACATGGTAGTTCAGGACATACGAGGAGCTGAGAATAATAAGAGGTTGCAAAAAGCAGTGCAGCAGGTCCAACAAGGCCAATGGACTACATGGGAAGGAGCCCTGCAGAGGTCCTTGACATGGAATGATATATGGCATATGGCACCTCTTAGGCTCAGCTTCGTTGTTAGATCAATGTATGACCTGCTGCCGTCGGCCCCAACCTTGTGAAATGGGGAAAGTCGGATGATGAGCAGTGCCCCCCTGTGCCAGGGGAGGCAGACACTCGAACACGTGCTCTCAGCGTGTAAGGTGTCATTAGGGCAAGGGCGATACACTTGACGCCATAACAAAGTGCTAAATGAGCTTGCTGCGACAATAGATCTGTCAAGGATGAAGGCGAATAGCAAACCCGGGCCGAGCACCGCAAATACATACTTTCTGAGGGCATGAAAGTCAGCACTCCCCAAACTGAGTAAACCTGGTAGCAGTTTACCATCTCTTCTTGACTGTGCAAACGACTGGGAGATGTCGGTAGACCTACCTGGACGAGGGGCATATCCAGAGAGTATCAGAAAATCGCGGAGACGGCCGGATATAGTGCTTCATTCTTCAGCAACGCTTCAGGTCATACGGATTGAACTGACCGTGCCATTTGAATCCAGATTAGACGAGCAACATTCTTTCAAAGCGGCCAAGTATAGTGATCGGGCCGCGGATCTGAGACACGATGGGTTCACTGCAAGGGTCATGGCTGTTGAAGTTGGCGCAGAAGGGCTTGTGGCTGCATCAGTGTATGATCTATTGAAACTGTTGGGGCTGAAGGGACAGTCGAGAACAATGGCACTGAAGAGGTTTAGTGAAACTGCCGAAAGGGCATCAGGCTGGCTGTGGAACAACCGCAATGGGCAATGGAAATCGTGACAATAAACGCTGCGGTACAGAAAACACCAAGAATACGCTGAGTTTTTAGGCGTACTAGTGAAAGGGCTGTGGCTGAGAGGCGACAGGCGATGTATACTATAAGGGGTGTCAGGAAGAATTTCAGTGGCGAGCGCGCAGTGTCAAGTCTCGTCGGCTTCGCGCAGGTGACTCAGTGTGTGTCCGTAGTTGTGATGTGCTACGGAGCGAACGGAATAATTTGTCTTCTTTTTGTTACTTTCACAATTGCTTCCACGGCTGGCGGAGTTGTGGATTAGAGTTGCTACCATAAGTGAAATGGGTTCATTTTCGATACAAGACCACAGGAGGCTGAGACGCTTGGGAGTCATGACCCAAGTGGGCCCGCCCCCCTTAGAGTGTAAAGGAGTATGTAGGGCCGAAACACTTGTCGGACGGGGGGACCGCTTCTGATGATCAGATTGCTTCATGTTGTATCGCTCTGTAAAGAGTTTACTATCATCACAGTGGCAAGATGAAAGACTTAAATACCTTTATGTCATAGTGTGGTAGTGTGGTTGTGTGGTAGTGTGGTAGTGTGGTTGTGTGGTAGTGTGGTTGTGTGGTAGTGTGGTAGTGTGGTTGTGTGGTAGTGTGGTTGTGTGGTAGTGTGGTAGTGTGGTTGTGTGGTAGTGTGGTGGTGTGGTTGTGTGGTAGTGTGGTAGTGTGATTTGTACATACGTAAATGCGCATGTTAATAAATAAATAATGTTTGATTTGGTTTTAAGGACTATCTTCATTACACACGGACAACTTTATAAGTGTTCCGATCTCCTCCTTTAGATCACACTAGGAGGATCTCAGCACAGTGCACGAATTCCGTTGCATCGGCGAGGATCCCAATGTGTTTATACAAGAATCACACATTCTATAAATATTTTTGTTATGTGTAGGTTTCGATATTTTTTAAAAAAATTTGTCATGGCAGCGGCCGTCTGGCTTACTCTTTACGATTTCCAACTGCCGAGGGATTTTTAAATTGTGCAACGTGCACACGGGAATTCTTATTTTTTCGCTCTCATCTGAGAAGGCTAGGCATCCGATCTCTCTATCTAGGAGATCAAAGGGGAATATGACATCATTAGGAACCACTTGTTCTAACAAAGATGTTCATTAATTATATTCCCTGTGTTTGGAACGAGCCCGGTAAACAGATACAGTTCTCTTCAAAAACCAAGATTAAAAACTTAAACAATTATGTTTTCACTTGGAAAAATCGTTAGAGGATGTACACTTACACAGTTCATCGTGGCTTTAAGTGAAAAGATCACATATTAATAATACATAATAGACATTGTGTAGGTGCCAATTTTTGTCATAGCCAGGAGTGGAATTGAGGACGAACTCTCAATATCTGACCAAATGCTCCTAAGGCGTGCGTAACACATAGCCTCTGACAAAAGTCCAACTCCTGGCCTTCTCGTGGCGGCACTGTTTAATACTAACAGGAGAAGGGGCGAAGGGCGAGTGTCTGGCGCCTTAAAACCAGATTGCTCCAGGTACATTTTTGTATGTACCTGCAAGGATACTTGGAGAGGAGATGGGCACCGCCAAGCAAACCTCTTGCCCACTGAAATGCTATGATGGAAAGTCAACTCAGTAATAATATGCCGGATCGGCCGAGGCCCGGATTAACAACGACCGCGCTCTCATTGCCCCTTGAGAGTGATAAGTCAGTGAATGGGGTACAAACACCTGTTGAAACGTCCTAGAGAAAGTTTTGTTGTTGGAACTTGGAATGTACGGCCGCTATATGCGTGTGGAAAAGTCAGAGAACTAACACATGAACTTGTTAGATACTCGTGGGACATCCTGGGCCTAGCAGAAGTCAGATGGACAGGATTAGGTGAATCAATAACGGATGATGGTCACAAAATTTGGTTTAGTGGAGATGAGTCCAAACATCAGCATGGAGTAGGTTTTATTGTACATAAAGATAGATTGAACTCTGTCATCAGCTGCACCCCAATAAATAGCAGGCTTATCACCATACGTATTGCAGCACATCCAAAGAACATCTCCATCATACAGGTATATGTCCCCACTACTGACTATGAGGATGAGGCAATTGATACATTTTATGAAAATCTGGATGAAACAATTAAGAAAATTCTAAAGAAAGATCTTCTCATCGTGTTAGGTGATTGGAATGCTAAAATAGGGCCAGATGCATACGGTCAGTGGGCTGGCACAGTGGCGAAATTTGGGACAGGAGAAACCAACGATCGAGGACGAAGGCTACTAGAATTTGCCAGCAACTATAAACTAACCCTTGCAAATACACTATTTCCTCATAAGTTATCAAGAAGAACAACGTGGCATGCCCCGAAAACTGAGATACATGGCCAAATTTATTTTATTTTTGTATCCAAAAGATTCAAGTCCAGTATTAATAAAGCCAAGACTAGGACTTTTCTGGCGCCGACATTGGTAGTGATCACGACATGGTATTGATGACGCTCAAGCTTAAACTCAAAAAGAACTATAATCAAAACAGATGTTCTCAGTTAAGATTCAATTTAGACAAACTGAAAGATCCAGAAATCGCGGGAATCTTTGAGGCAACTGTTGGAGGAAATTTCGCAGCTCTCAACTTTTTGGAGGATGATATCAACTCAATCACAGAGAACATGAAAGATGTGCTCATTGAATCAGCAACAGAAATACTTGGTAAAAGAAAGAAAATAAACAAACCATGGGTTACAGATGACATTCTGAAGTTATGTGATACACGATGGGAAATGAAAAAGGTTAAGAAAGAGGTTCCCGAAGCAGCATGGCAATACAGTATGGTGAATAAAAATATTAGAAAGAAAATGAAACAGGCCAAAGAAAAATGGGTAGCTGATCAATGTGAGTACATTAATACGGGACTAAAACAATGTAACAGCAAGGCAGCTTTTGACTCATTAAGAAGACTATCAAAACCCCAACAGCCCAGGGTAACTGTCATAGAAGATAGCAATGGGGCTCTGCTCAATGAAAAAACAGCTGTAATGAGAAGGTGGACAGAATATTGCAAAGAATTATATAACTGTAAACTCGACACTGACTATAGCATATTAAACAACATTAAGTGCGAAAAATAGGAACTCGGAAATGCAGCAATATTACGGGAAGAAGTGGAAGAGGCTATATGTTCGATGGAAGGAGGGAAGTCACTGGGTGTGGATAATATCCCAGCAGAGCTCTTGAAATATGGAAGACCAGATATAGTAAAAATCATGACAACAATTTGCCAGAAGATATAGAGTACAAAACAATGGCCAAAAGAGTGGACGCAGTCATTAGTAATACCGCTTCCAAAGAAACGAAATCTAAAGATGTGCAAGAACTACAGAACCATTAGCCTTATTAGTCATCCACGTAAGGTGATGTTAAGGATACTTTTGAACAGAATAAAACAGAAATCAGAAGAAATCTTGTCTGAGGAACAGGCTGGCTTCAGACCAAAAAGAAGTACCTCAGAACAAATCTTCAATATTAGATTACTGATCGAAAAACATCTCCAGCATCAACACGATTTATACCATAACTTCATCGATTTCACAAAAGCCTTTGATCGAGTCTGGCATGAACGTTTATGGCAAATAATGAGAAAATTCAATTTTGATACCAACATCATAGATATCATTGAAGCACTATACAAGGACCCAAGCAGTGCTGTTTTTGCAAGCAATGACAATGGAGAATTTTTTAAAACAACTGTAGGAGTTCGCCAGGGATGTATCCTGTCCCCAGTGCTTTTTAATATCTATCTAGAACATATTATGCAGGAGGCTCTCTACGATTATAAAACAACCATATCGATTGGAGGCCGACCTCTTTGCAATCTACGTTTTGCTGATGATATCGATCTGATAGCTGGAACAGAATCAGAACTTCATGACCCTACCTCTAGACTGGAGAAAGTAACAAAAACGCATGGTATGGAAATTAATATAGAAAAAAGCAAGATATTGGTGAATAGCCATAAGAAGCATGTTCCGACCAATAATAATAATAATAATAATAATAATAATAATAGCCCCTTCAGTCATAACTGACTATGGGAATGCGCCCCTGAGGTGACAGCCCTCAACTGCTTATTTTCCTGGTGCTCCTTTCGACGTTTTCTCCTCACCTCTGCTTCTTGTGTGAGACTCTCTTCGCCCAATCTGAGGTGGTGCCGTAAATAGCATCGCCACTTTGTGCGATCGGCAGCTTCATCCTCCCATATTGCTGGATCCATGTCCAGTGCCCTCATATCTCTCTTGCACACATCTTTGAACCTCAGCTGTGGTCGCCCAACTGTTCTCTTGCCATCTGCTAATTGTCCGTAGAAGATATCTTTTGGGATGCGACCATCTTCCATGCGGCGAACATGGCCAAGCCAGCGAAGTCTGCGCTGTCTAAGCAGCGTATACATACTTTGAAGGCCAGCACGTGACAACACCTCGACATTTGTCACTTTATCTTTCCACGAGATGCCGAGGATGCGGCGTAGACACCGCAAATGGAAGGTATTGAGCCTTCTTTCTTGCTTAGCATAGGTCGTCCAGGTCTCGCTGCCATATAGGAGTGTGCTGGTGACGCAGGCATTATATACCGCAGCTTTGGTCTTCATTGTGAGTTTAGAGTTTCCCCAAACACGCGATGTGAGGCGGGCAAAGGTAGCTGCAGCTTTGCCAATGCGGCTGTCGATTTCTGTATCCAGTGAGAGTTTGTCATTGATGGTAGACCCTAGGTATGTGAAGTGGTGCACCACTGCCAATTCATAGTTATCGATAGTGATAACTGGTGCAGCACCCACATCCTGACTCAGCACATTCGTTTTCTTTAGACTTATTGTGAGACCAAAGTCCTTGCATGCTTTAGTGAAGCGATTCATCAAGCTCTGAAGCTCCTGTTGGCTTTGAGTGACGACTGCAGCATCATCAGCGAACAACAAGTCTCTTATAGTGACCCTTCTGATTTTTGTTTTTGCCTTCAGCCTTGAAAGATTAAACAGACGGCCATCTGACCTAGTGTGAAGGCATATTCCTTCAGTTGCATCTCTGAATGCATGTTTCAAGAGTAAGGCAAAGAAGATTCAGAAGAGGGTCGGAGCCAGAACACAGCCTTGTTTAACGCCACTTCGTATATCAAAGGGCTGTGACATGCTTCCAGCATATTGGACTGTTCCCTTCATGTCGTCATGGAATGACTTTATCATTTCCAGCATTTTAGAAGGGCAGCCTATTTTCAGGAGGATTTTAAAGAGTCCATCCCTACTAACCAGGTCGAATGCTTTTGTGAGGTCTATAAAGGCGATATATAATGGTCTTTTCTGCTCTCTTGATTTTTCCTGAAGCTGGCGGAGAGAGAAGATCATGTCTGTTGTTGATCTGCCAGCTCGGAATCCACACTGTGCCTCTGGATATATGCGCTCAGCTAACTTGTGTAGTCGCATTAAGATGACTTTGGCAAAAACCTTACCAACAATACTAAGAAGAGAGATGCCTCTGTAGTTATTGCAATCACTTCTGTCTCCTTTATTTTTATACAGTGTTACAATCTTGGCATCTCGCATGTCTTGAGGAATAGTTGTCTCTTCCCAGCACTGGCACAGCATCCTATGCAGGGGATGTAATAGCGTGCTCTTACAGCATTTGATTAAATCAGGAGGAATCCCATCACTGCCTGGTGCTTTGCCAGAGGCCAAGCTATCAATGGCCTTACTGAGTTCCTCTAATGTTGGTTCGGCATCCAGCTCCTCCATAGTTGGCAGACTATTGACAGCATCAAGGGCTGCAGGCGTAACGGTATTGTCTCTAGCGTAAAGCTCAGAGTAGTGCTCGACCCACCTCTCCATCTGCTTACCCTTATCGGTTAGCTTCTCTCCGCTGATGGTTTTTAGCGGTGCCGTCTTACTTTTATGGGGGCCAAGTGCTTTCTTTATACCGTCATACATTTGTCTAATGTTGCCTGTTTGCGCTGCGATCTGGATGCTCTCACTGAGCTGGAGCCAATAGTCATTTGCACAGCGTCGAGCAGTTTGTTGAACTTTGCTTCTCGTAGCCCTCAGGATCTGTAGGGTTCTGGCACTCGGTGAACGTTTGTATTCATTCATAGCACTGCGCTTAGCTTCAATAACAGGTGCCATCACATCTGATGAAGCGTCAAACCAGTCATTTGACTTTGCTGTTTTCTTACCAAAGGTGGCAAGTGCAGTACTTTGAATGGTGTTCCGTAGATGCTCCCAGTTCTCTGTAATAGTATCACCATGCTGAGGGCTACTGAGCACTTTCTTGAAGGTCGCAGTGAATTGAGCGATCATGAAAGGGTCTGACATCTTGCTGGTATCAATGCGTGGTTTCCCTTCATGTCTGACACGATAGAGTTTTCTTGGTTGTGCTCTGATTTTTCAGCAAACCAAGGAGTGATCTGTGTCACAGTCTGCACTATGGTACGAGCGCGTGGAGAGCACAGACCTGAGGAGTGGCCTTCTGACGAGAATCAGGTCAAGTTGGTGCCATTGCTTGGATCGTGGGTGTCTCCATGACACCTTATGCTGGGGTTTTGTCTCAAAGTAGGTGTTGGTCACGCAGAGATCATGGTGGACGCACAACTGTAAGAGCCGTTGTCCATTTTCATTCATCTTGCCAATACCAAACCTGCCCAGACATGAAGGCCATGAAACATTATCGGCACCCACTCTAGCGTTAAAGTCACCAAGGAGAACAAGCTGTTCTTGCCTAGGTATGCTTTTGATTACTGCTGCTAGATTCTCGTAGAACTCATTTTTAGCTTCTGAGGCAGAGTACAGAGTAGGAGCATACACACTGACAAGGGTGATGGGACCTGTGCTAGTTTGCAGGCGGAGCGTTAACAGGCGTTCTGATCCATTCTCGCCTGGTTCAACCATGTTAGTTAGCGATTTTTTTGACCGCAAAACCTACTCCGTGTTCTCTAGCTTTATTAAGATCTTTCCCTTGCCAATAAAATGTGTAGTCCTTCTCGCTCACCGTTCCAGAGCCCGCCAGGCGCGTTTCCTGAAGTGCAGCTATATCCACCTGAAGTCGTTTAAGCTCATCATTAATTATGGCTGTCTTCCTTACATCGTTTACATCCTGTAGGTTTTCAGATAGTCCAGTCAACATAGTCCGGACGTTCCAGCATCCCAATCTGAGAGTTTGCTTATTTCTATTTTTTCGATAATTGCTTGGTGCAAAATTTTCTGTCCGCAGTTCGGGTTTGACCCTAATCCCCATGCACCCAATGGGGAAAGCAGACAGTGGCGGGACAACACCTTATTGACTGGGGGCTGCCCAGTTTGAAGCGGGCGGTAGCTGTCCAGTGAGATCCTAGAACCTCTCCCACTGTCGGAAGTAGCCCCTGGCGCCATGCCCTACGCCAATTGGGCAAAAGGCTTATAACCGGTAACTGCTACTTCCCGTGTTTTGCCGACACCTATAGGGTGAAGCTGGAGTGTCCTCTCCAGGGCGCGAGCTTGGGCACAGTTATATGGAGATCAAGCTGTTGCCCATGCAGCATGTTCCCCCTCTCCACACAGCCGGTAGATCCAAAGGAACGGCAGTAGCCGATACAGTTTGGTACCAGCCATGTCGCAGGAGTTGCCAGAATAATGTCGAATCAACATTAGACTGCCTTAGGGACTCCGACTCCGGATTTATCCTCAGGGTTTACTCCCGAAGCCAATTCCACAAATGGATATTCTCGCAAGGCAACGGTGGTTTGAATTCAGAGTTCCTTCTCTTAGATAAGCTACCAACCAAGGATCACGAGCCCTATCTGCCCGAAGCTGCTGGTTTTAAGGCGCCAGTCGCTCGCCTTTGCCCCTTCTCCCGTCAGTGGAAACAGTTCCGCCGGGCTCAAATTGAGCCACACGTGAAGGCCGGGAGCTGGACTTGGTTGTCAGAGGCTGTTTGAGGCGCGTGCCATAGAAGTATTTTATCTGCAGTGAGAGCTTATCCTCACTACAACTCCCGGCAATAACAACCTTTGTAACTATGTATGTTCCGACCAACATTACGTTAAATGGGCCAACGTTAGAAGAAGTTAACGCCTTTAAATATCTCGAAATCCTTGGCTGATAACATCAAAGAATGGGCAGGGCACGGTTTTTCAAGTGTTTGTTAAGAAGAAGAACCTTTGATTCTTTGAATAAGTGGTCGGTGTGGCTAAGAGGTATGGCGTTCGCCTCGAGTTCTAGAGGTACCAGGTTCGATTCCCAGTTGAGGGAATATAATTTATGGAAATATTTTTATTTTCAGAACCAGTGGTCTTAACCCTGTCATACTCCCTCCTGGTCTCCTGGGTAGTGAGATCGGATGCCTAGCCTTCTCGGATAAGGGCGAAAAACATAGGAGGTCCTGTGTGCACGTTGGGCACGTTAAAAATCCCACGGCAGTTGGAAATCGTAAAGAGTAGGCCATAAGGCCGCTGGCCTCGTAAAATATAAAATGTGTGATTCCTATTTACAAACGGCGCGATTTTCGTCGGTGCTACGGAGTTCGTGCACTGTGCTGGGATTCTCCTTGTGTGATCTAAGTTAGGTGATCGGAGCACTGAAGGAGTTGTCCGTGTACAATGAAAATAGACCTTAAAACCAAAATCAACCAAACCAAATCAAACCTTTGAACATTATTATTGACTAAACTTGTAGAGTAAGTTACACATACCAACTAATTCTCCAGACCTCAAGGTCATTTATATTTGAACATGTGCCCTAATATAACCGGCTAGATTAAACGGGACGAGCCTCGCCAAAACGAGGCAAAATTTCATTATAAAAAAAAAAGAGTGAGTTTGATTCAGACAAAATCGTAGGATATAAATCGGGTTAAGTTATTTCTGGACCCAGAAAACCTGTTCCTAATTCTCAATGGTTCGTGGTAACGATCCCAAGCTATGTTGCAAATGAAATATTTATAGGTTATGTGTAAAAACATAAATATAAATTATTACGTCTTCTTATACATTTTAAAAAATGCTTCTGGATTATACAGTTCCATTATGACTGCGATCACCTTTGACTTCCAATTTTATTTGTTTCTTAATTTAATTTTTTTTAATTAATTAATTAATTTTTATTATTAATTATTTAATTTTTTTAATTTGACTTTTTATTTATTTTTTGTTTTCCTCAATATGTGTTATTTGTTTCCCCCACAGGGTTTTCCAGTCCTTGTTACCGTTATTTTTATTTATAGTTTCAATGTACCATTCACTTCCGGTTTCCGGTTCAGTAGCGGCCACTTTCGCTTCATCGTGTGACACTATAAGGGAGTATTTGCCTCTTATTCCTATAGTTTCATGTTCTCCACTTAATTCTCACTTTCTTTGTCTTCTGTCTTTTGTTTATCTGTCTCAGACGAAGGCCTTGTGGCCGCAACGTAGATTTCCCTGTCCTTTCTCTTAGTTAGACGTATTACTTTTTGTGTGTGGTTTTTTTTTTCCATTCTGGATATTTTAAACAAGATATGCATTAGCGCTGCGTAGTTTAATCTAAGACACGAGACTAATTGAAATCAGCAAAGTGAAGCATTAAAAAAATATCGACGTGAAGGGCGTATATATATTGAGACAACGGGAAAAATTGACCAAAAATAAGTACTGATTGAAGAAATAAGAAGATTTCGAATAATTTAACATTACAGCTAGGAAAAGGGCCGAAAAAGAAGTGATAAGCAGAACTCGATATAGAAGTTGTGGAGAGACACGATCGCCTGCGCCAGCCAGTATTACACGTGATAAAGGAGTGTAAGGTGCCTAGCTTCATAGTTTGTTTCACTATAATGCTGCTCCTACATAGGCCCCCTAATTTATTACTATTACAATTATGATTATTACTATTAGAATTATTAATAATAATAATAATAAATTCTTTAAGCACCAAACACGGCGCATAAGGCAGAAACCAGTGCTCTCCAGGTTGTTCGTTGTGACGCCACTCCTCTTAGCTCTTGCACATTGTTTAATCCCAACGTTCTTCCTTCTCTTATTATTGTTCTTCTGAGTGTTTCTTTTGGTCTTCCTTTTTTCCTCTTACCCTCAGGAACCCAAATGAGCGCCTGTAGTGGTATTCTGTTGTTTTGCATTCGTAGGACATGACCGATATATGACCATCGTCTTTTCCTTATATAGTCGGAGACATATTTCTGCTTAGAGTCTTCTCTTATTTGTCGATTAGTCTTGAATTCTTTCCAACTGATGTTCATGAGTTTTCTAAGACATTTGTTCTCGAATGTATTCAGCTTGTTCTCCAATGATTTTGTTATTTTCCAACTCTCACAGCCGTATGTTATTACTATTACAATTATTTTACTATTGCAATTATTATTACTATTACAATTATTATTACTATTACAATTATTATTATTATTCTGCGTCACAATCACTCTTCTATTTGGAAATTCAAAACTTTTAATCTACGGTGTCTACGCCACATCCTTGGTATTTCATGGAAAGACTTCGTCGCTCGAAGATTTGTAGAGTTACGTTGGGTAACGGTTCGTCAGATGTTAACGACTTACAGAACCGGGCTTGTTTATAGCAGCTATTTTCTGATGCAGTGACAGACACGATGTGTAATAGATCTAGAATTATCTCTCACAAACTGCACCTATACCACTTTGACGTAATCTCATGACTGCTACCTAAATTAAAATCGAAAGAAAATCGTAAGAGCTTCCCTTTAATTATCATAACATTATCTTAACATCTGACGAACCGTTACCCAACGTAACTCAACAAATCTTCCAGCGACGAAGAGTTATTTCCTCCCTTAGAACGGGAGATCAAAGTACAGTACCAGCTATTTATCGCCCGCGAGCAAACACGAAGAAGGTTCACTCCGATAAAGCAAACGACAGGTGTTACTTACGTAAAATCACCTCATCACAGATCATTTACAAGTCCCGCTATGCATGTATAATGAAGGTCAGGGCAAAACAAAGCCGATTACTGCCGTGTGTTTACCTAATGTTACATCAATATACTGATCGTCTTCCTGCACTATACCCTGAAAAAAATAGATCAAACAAAATGTGGGAAGAGGTTACCCCCACCCGGGAAAGAAAAGGGTGGTGGTGGTGTTCCTGCAATTATTAGACCCATGACAAGCAATGACAATATATTTAACAATCAGATAACCTGAGAAAATAATAAGAAGGGACAAGAACAATAAAGCAACGGGGCGAGTTGAAAATAAAAATCAACAGACAATTTGTCACATTTACCTGTGTGCCAATTAATGTCTAGATTTTCTTATTTCCTTATCTATGCCTCTTTTGGTTCCATGTCTGTACAGATCTTTTAAATATCATTAGATCTTCTTGTTCCATTTATCTGTGCACTTTCCTGTTTTTATACATATGTACATCTTCTTATTTCATTTACATATACATGCTCTTGTTCCTTTAAATATGTACATCTTCCTGTTTTTTTATACATTCTCTCGTTCCATTAATCTATATGTCACAGGATGATATATATATATATATATATATATATATATATATAGAGAGAGAGAGAGAGAGAGAGAGAGAGAGAGAGAGAGAGAGAGAGAGAGGGAGGGAGAGAGTTTACATTAATATTTTGCTGAATCACCTTCAGCTGCGGACTATCTAAACATATATTCCTCACAGAAGGGGTGGGAGTATAAAAAGTTTATAACAAACTTAGATGACTCAGTTGTTATACTTTCCATTCTAGAAATTCCGGTGATTGTCCCCTAAGTAGAAGGAAACACCAAACTTCTATTTAAATCTCTGCAATGGTAATCTTGAGCGAAGGTTGCTAACTTTATTATTTTAAAAACTAAAGAACCTCGAACGTCACATTGACCTGTGCCATCCTATAATCCATTCTGTGCTCTTCACTCTAGTTTTTCTCACCTCTGACAGTATTTGGTATATTCGATTCATTGTTCCCTCAATTGTTGTAATGTCGGGACTTCAGCGACCATCTTTTTACTGATTAGGGTAACCAATCCCTTTCGTTTGAACCTACATTGACACCTGGGATTCCGTAGAGAGAAGTGTGGTTTACTAATGTGTAATGCATTTTCTTACCAGACCAGTCAGTGCATGGGAGCGACCGGATTAGTGAGTAAACAACATTGGGACGTCCACAGTCGATTATCTCTGATAATAACTCTGTCTGCCCAGTTTGTTGATTGTTAGCTAGGACCGGGTAAAGGATTTAATCGTTTCCGGACAGCCTTATGAGAAGAATAATGTATTACCTATGAGAAATTGCGAAGTCCTGAGCGTAAACATACTCGATAATAGACGAAAGCTGACATGCCATAAACGGTGACTGTAAACAACACATTTGTTTGTGAGTTGGTTACGCAGGAATTTTTTCGTGAGAGAAAGGGAAATATGCGCATCTTGCATGTTATTGGCTTGGCATTAGAAATGTAAAAATACAACATTTCTGATTGGAGCCTTGACACATGGTAGCAATCTGGATGTGGGTCGAATGTTGCCATATAATTTGGCGCCATGTGAGTTTACCGCACTGTGAAATTCAACTCGTCAAGAAGACAGCCATACAACCCAGAGCAATGAATAAGATCAGGATTTCATTTTAAAGGACCGGACAACGTGTTCGAGCATCTTCTGGACATATCACAGGAACACTCTACCTTCATTAATATGGAAAGCCCAGAATACTAGAAATCTGAACATTAATTTATAGTGGGATTCAACCTGCAAAGAGGTACACCAGGCCACGTGTAAGAGGCATCTTAATCAAGATGCCTTAACTGTTTCTCAGAGCCAGAAGTCAGTCTGTAGTCCCAAAGAAATTTGGGGTAAGTTGTACATTTTATAATTCTATATTTTGCATTTATTAACATGTTAAAATTGCTAGTGGATGTCCAAGTCATACAAGGCTGGCAACCTCAGCATATAGAATGATGGTTTCATGAACCATCACTGCAGGAGCTGGTGACTGCTTTATGCGGGTTTCTCATAGAGAACCAAAAACAGATGTAGTCCCAAATGAAGCGGGAAGTGGATGATGATAGAACTGATATACAAACTCTTATATTAACCTTTTCAACCAGTGCATGTGTAAATGTAAACATGTTTAATATAAATGCAATGGATGTTTTCCGCTCACTAGGATTAATATTAATACTCAGAGAGAGTAAAGCTCTGAGGCAGATGGAATGGGGGAATGAAAAAAAGGGGGGGGGGGAACATCTGATTTTGTGGCAGGGATAACAATACTCAGGTGGGTGGTTGTTTTTCTCTTATTTCATGATACTAGTCGGTGATACCAATAGGTGGTGCTTTCTGTGGAACAAGTGCGTGGTATAAGTGGCCTACAGTCAAAGGTAGACACCTACAGCAGATTGGTCTTAACAAACGCTGGACCATCTTCGCAATTACACCACCTTACTACGAGGAACATGTTTGGGCCACCAGACTTAACCAGCGACGAGAGTGAACCAGTTTATAACCTGCAAAGAAAAAGCATCGGCTGGAGCAGAAACTAATCGACATTTTACTGGCAGCTAAGTGCCCATTCCAAGCTACCAAGTGAACTCTTTTATTTTCAAATCAGAAAGACCTTTTCAAATCAGAAAGACCTTTTCAAATCAGA
Source organism: Oreohelix idahoensis (assembly GCA_024509875.1). Taxonomy (NCBI): domain Eukaryota; kingdom Metazoa; phylum Mollusca; class Gastropoda; order Stylommatophora; family Oreohelicidae; genus Oreohelix; species Oreohelix idahoensis. Next base: position 563,931 of record JAMPIV010005671.1, read on the forward strand.
CCATCACGTATGAGGAATTTTAAAGACTCTCTAAATTCACCCCACGCTTATTTTATTTATTTTACAATTGTTAACGATAATTGACAATTAAATTTTGTTATCTATATACATACAAATTTACGGATGATTTCGTCATTTTGAGTTAACTGCACATGTGTCTTACTCATTTTAAATACTTATTACAGAGCTATTGAAGTAATATTTTACTGAGTTAAATCAGTTGGGATCTCATCCGAATGAGCAAAATCTTAACTCATAGAAGGTCATGAAAGATAAAAAGTTTACACGGCCTGGATCCTATCAGTCAGTGTACTTGATTTCTTAAATTCCTATGAGGCTCCCTAGGATTGAAGCACCATTCTTCAATTCACATCTCTGCCAAGAGTAATCTTGAGCGAAAGGTAGAGACCTTTGAAGACCTTCAGTAGATACTCTTTTGGACCATTGCTGCAGAGCAAGGGGAGTAAATCCCGTGACATACACGAAGTTTGGCCATTATTCGAGCACTACTGCAGAGCAGGGGAGACGACCCGTGACACTATACATCTTCTTTCTCATTTTTAAACATAGGTCTTCTTCCATTCACTTTTTTCCCTAGTTCCTTTTATCTATTCATCTCATTTTTCATTTATCTATTCATCTTATTCTAAATAAATAAATAAATATATATATATAGATTTTATTCTTCAAACTACTCATACATTTTTGTTTTATTAAATACAACTTTCCTTGGCGAGGCACGTCCAGTTCATCCACTAACAGAACTGCTGACTTCACCAAGGAAGTAATGGCTCCAGGCTGAAATCCAAAATTAGACTCTATGTAGGAACATTTACCAGCATCAATTGTTTTCAGGGGTTTAGGAAAAATTGTTAGACACCATGGGGGGAAAACAGTGAAGTAAAGACATTTTAAAATAAAAAAACACAAAACAAGTAAGAACACGTTAACAAAAAATGTCTATTTTTTTAATTGAAAATGTCAAAATTTATAAAATAATGACTAAAAAGAAAAACAACAAAAAATGCTTTAAAATGACTGAAAAACCTCAACAACAAAATGCTCTAAAGTGTCAAAAATGACAAAAAATGCAAAATAATGCCGTAACAAAGACTTTTATATCGGCTAAAGTTAGTTTTAAATACATTTATACTCAACATAACAACGTTTGGGTTACGCCAAACAAAAAAGAAGCAAATTAATTAAAACCATCGCCCTACTGATGACGAAGAAGAAAAGGAAACGGAAAGTAGGCCCACTCACGCAGAGGCCTTCACTACCTTAGAACCTGCAATGTCATGGTGTGAGCAATAGTCTCAATGCGCTTCTACTGCTATTTATGAGGTTAAGAGACTCACTACAAAATAATGACAATCTCGAATGGTTCAAAGAAAACACAGAAGATTACATACATATTTTTAAAAAAAAACAGTCCCACAATTCATTATAGTTTTATTTCTCTGCAATTACTTGTGTGTGTTTACTTTTGTTCATGCAAAAAATGTGTTATTTATAGTTGAAACAATGTACAATAATCAGGTACGTTTAAAATAAATATAAAATACACCATTTCTTCAAAACGTTAGGTTTTTTTTCTTCCGGATGCAATTATATTTTATACTTCATATTTCAAAACACAGGAGTATTGCGAACAATAATTTAATTGTAGGCTTAATTACACTTTGTTTCGTATAAACTGGGTATTCTCATATATGTTTGATCATCCGAAATATTTAAACAGCCGAACCAATCTTGATCCCAATTAACTCGACGCTCTACTGTAATTCAAATTGTGTTCTTTCACTATCAAATGTCTTTCAACGTATACAACATTCTGTTCTATGTTAGATTTAGCATTTTTTAAATAGTTTTTACATAATTGTAGACTTTTACATAATTATCTTCATAGTTGTTTACTTTCTATCTAATTAGAAAAACAAAATTGATGGCAATTATTTGATTTGTGCTCTATCCGGAGACTTCTGGAAGCTGCGATTAGTCCCCCTCTGTTACTTGTAAGTTTTGTCGAATCTTATGTTATAAGCTAGTTTTGTTTTGGACTAGTAGGGCGAATGAGGAGGAACAAGAGGGCGGGAAGGGCTGTAAAATATGGGCTCGTAAAGTATTACGGTTGGTTGTGTTGCCGTGCGATAAATTCTAAGTCTATGCTGGTTTCTTTTTTTTGTATTTTGTATTCATTTACTCGTTTATTTATGTGTCGAATTTATAACGCTATATTTTGTTGGGCAAGTACTGATGTACGTTAAATTGAGAGCGGGAGGATCTGCTTGGAATTTATTATAAGTTGTATCTTTTCTCGCGTAAGCTTTTGTCTGTCTGATAGCTCTGTTGTGTGTGTAAAGTTTCGATTGCAACGCTCGTGCGCTAAGTTTTGTTGGAGGGGAGTGGGTCATTTTTGCGGATTGGCGTGTCTGTAGGGGGACAATCACTTGGCTATTCCAATGAGGTTGTCTGGTTGTTTGGACGGGATTTCGAGTTTTCGGCCCACGACATGTGGTGCTACACTGTGGGACTGTATGGTGTGAGTTGAGCGCGTTTAGTCTTGGTAAATAGTTGCGAGATATGGAGTATGGCCTCGATGTGAGTTGACATTAGTCTTGGATCTCTTTTTATTTATTTGTTTATGTCAGGGTTGATTGTAGTTTACTCCTTTTTTCTTTTATTTATATTTCGTATATGATTTTCGAGATAGTTTTTTTTATTTACCATTTCTAGTGTTTTTCCCATCATTGTGGGGATTTGGGCGTTGTTCTATTTCTCTAAACGGGGGGTGATACTACATAATCGGGAGTGGATAAATATTAGGGGTATAATTAAGAGTGATAAGAAAGATTTTCGTTATATGTTTTTCCCTATTTTTATTAAAGAACTGAAGAAATATGTCAAAAGATTTCGCGGATGTTTATTGTATTAAAAAAGCGATGAGATCACGATTCCATAGATCTTAGATAATTTCTCACTTTAAGTCGTCGTTACATTAGACCAAAATAAAAAATTTGTTTTAATTAAGAAACAATAGAAAAAAATAAAAAAAGAAGAAAAAAACCCACCATGTCAAGACTGAACATTGGTTTACTGCACACACCTCCCCCCCCCGAAGAAAACACCATGTCTAACACCCACCACCCCACGAACCCAACCGGCCTAACATACCCGAACAGATTTTTATCTTTGTGAAGGAAACCGAACACTCCATTATATTGTACTTGTTTTGTTATATTTAAATGTGAAACTTAGACCAACCGGGGAACAAAAAACAAACATTAAGTTGGCGGAAAATTAAAACAAAAACTTACAACATAATTCTTACAGAATTAGGAGATTAAATATTTAATGTCGAAGGGACATTTTTTATTAGATTTACTTCGGCTCAGGAACGTGTTTTTTTTTAGGTGTTGTATTCTATGAAGTCAAAATCTGATAATATTTATTGAGTTGGATTACTAGATATCATTTACATGTCTGGGTTATGTCTATGGGTTATGTTTTAGAAAAGGATGGACGGTTTTCCACCCACTGATAATTTTATTAGCAGCTACTTATGAAAATATTAACAATGCATATAGGACTAAAAATGAGTCATTGTAAAAATGCTGTCTACCGTTCTATTGCTAATTGTATTGATTTATGTTGCTGTGATAATGATGTTTCGCCAGATGTGTTAAGAATCTGTTTGCGTAAACCTGATTGTTGGGTCATCCTGTGTTGGCGTTCCACAATAAAATAATGAAGGAAATAAACGTCAGAACGGCTGTTATTACAAGAATCATTGACTTTTTTTTATTACGTTCAGTGAGTTTACTGACGTCTATGTGGATGATTGCTTCCTGCTTGTTATTGTTTGTTTTTGATGAAAATTACGTGTATTTGAACTGACAATACTAGAGTTGAACCTGAACACAATTCTACAACACTACACACATAAAACCAGATCATGCGGATGTGCCCATCCATCCATTCTAACTTCATATGGCATCACGCCATCATCCCCCCCTCTTTGGTGGCACCATAAAAGCGTGGTTTGACCCCCCATTCTGGATCCTAGGTTGGTACATTCATCAGCATCCTTCAAGAAATTAACATTCTTCAATCCAGTCAACATCTTCAAAATTTTCAAAGTACTCGGCGTTGCCCGGTAAAAGTCAAAATTTCAACTTTTTCACGGAAACAAGAATTTGACAGTACCCGGCGTTGTTACATGTTGCCGGATAACTCGGACTGCTGTTATCTTTTACGCAAGTCAAGCAAGTTGCTGCTGTCAAGGTTCCAGTGCTGTCGTTTTTGTGAAGGTCAAGTGCCGGTTGAAACGGGTTGTTTTCTGAAGAAGGCCAAGTACCGATTTCCATCAACTTACTTTTGGATTAGAAGGTCAAGTGCCGAAACAACTCAACACACAGTATTTCAGAAGCTCTGTGTATGTTTTACGCCATAGACGTGCCCGTGCAGGCTCCAGCAAGCAGTTCAGAGTCTGTCCAGCATCGTTATCCAGTGAACGCAGTTCAGATGTGGAAGTCATGCCATTCGTTGGAGCTTCGCTCTTTAGGGGGACGTTGATTGTGGACATCCGTTTTTTTCTGCTGCTGTTCTACGATTGGAAGCGCCTATTTAAGTTATAGTGGTGGCCTTTGTTTGTATGTAAACTGTGCCCTTATACTTTCTTCTGCTGGAGGTTTCTGTGTATCATCTCATTCTATATATGTTTTATATGTTTTATATGTTTATTTTGTATATTTATATGTTTATATTTCCAGCGGGTTCTCGGTTGGGTGGTGTCTCCGTTAGATTATGCCACGTCATAGAGGTCGTCTATTGTGAGCGTTTTCTGTAGGGTTTGCAAATTTCCGATACTGGAATTTGCTAAGCGACTCTATAATTTAGTTTCATACAACATTTTTGTTTATACACTGTGGGTGCATGTATTTTGTTTAATTCTATCGCAGATATCGTCACATTTTTTGTGATATTTCATTAATTTCTGCTTTATTTTTAGTTGATTTCTGCGAAAGTTTTTGTATTGTTGCTGATCTTTGTTATTGTTTACATTGTTATTGTTTACATTGTTTGTATTGTTTACATTTTCAATGTTTACATTCTGCATGTGTTTACATAGTCATTGTTTACAGTTATAGTAATTAGTTAATGGGCTATGCTAATGCACTGTTACTACTACTACACTGATGATAAATGAATGATGAATAGTGTCGTGCACTATTGAATGAGAAGTGCACTTATGATCAAGAATTGAGTGCTGATATTTCATATACAAGTTCTTTGATTGGAGACTTGTTTCCCACAGAGACTGGGATAATATAAGGTGATGTGAATATACAAGTGCTTAATTAAGACTTGTTACACTTAGGTTTGAAATAAATTAGTTAATTATTTCAGGTTTTGGACTCATATGTTAGACAACATGTCTACATTTGAGCACTTTATTGAGCAGGGTAAATTGCTTGGGAAGACTGGTGATAAGTTAGAAGAATTTGCAACTGCTCGATATGATAAAGCAATGGAAGCTGAACAAAAGAAACTGCAGATGCAGGTGGATGAAAAAAGATTCCAAATGGAAATGGAAAAACAAAAAAGGGAAGCAGAAGCTGAGGAGAGAAAACTCCAGCTACAGCTAGAAGCTGAAAGACTTCAAAAAGAGGCTGAGAATAAAAGACTTGAAAAAGAGGCTGAAAATAAAAGACTTGAAAAAGAGGCTGAAAATAAAAGACTTGAAAAAGAAGCTGAAAATGAAAGACTTCAAAAAGAGGCTCAGGCTGAGGAAAGAAGATTACAGAGAGAGTCTGATGAGAGGAAAGAGAAAGCAAAAATGGAACATGAAGAAAAGGTCTTAGCTTTAGAGTTGGAGAAATTGAAATTGACGAGCATGAGTAATGGTAATGATTCAAACAAGGGTTCATCTTCTGGTAAGGCTAATAATGATACTTTTAAGATTAAGTTACCAACATTTAGTCCTTCCAGTGATGACATAATGTTCTATCTGGACAGATTTGACAAGCATGTACAGCTCATAACATAGACAAAGCAAAATATGTTTATCAGTTATCAGGGATACTGACAGGTAAAGCTCTAAGTATATTAAATATGGTGGATGAACCTGACAAGAACAATTATGAGGTTGTCAGGGCCGCTTTGTTAAAGAAATAGCAGCTTAACGAAGACGGCTATCGTCTACAATTTAAAAACATGTTACCTGAAAATGGAGTTGAATTCTCCGAGTTTATTGCAAGAATACGCATTACTTTCTCACGATGGGTTGAACTATCTAAGACGGAAAAAACTTATGAAGGACTTATGGACTTATACTTAGAGACAAAGTCATGTCGTCTGTCAATGAGTCTTTCCTTGCTTTCCTTCATGAACGTAAACCTAAAACAATAAAAGAAATGGAAGATTTCTGTTGCCAATACGTAACTGCGCACCCACACATAACCATGGGTAACTCTAAGGTGAAAGAAGGTTTACCAGTTGCTTCGGCAGCTCCGTATGGTCAAAACTTTGCTCGTAGATCCCAACAAAATTTTGATAGAAAGAGTAGCGGTAATTTCTGTCAAAATCATGGAAACCAATTTCATGGTGATTCTTCTTCGAAGAATTGGAGACAACCTGATAGTGGTCGTTACTATCACCCTAATAATTATAAGCATTTCAAAAGAGGATATGGTAATAGAGGTTATTCCTGCCGAAGACCTCAGAACCAAACAAATAGAGGTTCGCATCAATGTGAACATGATAGTAATCGTGGAAACTGGAATTCGAACCAGGATAACAATTACAATAGAGACAATAATAACTGCAGAGATAATAATAATTCTGATAACTTCAGAGGTAATAATAGTCGGGGTAGATCTCAACACAAAAAAAAGAGATATCAGCAGGCTAATGCTGTACAACAGGAAACTGAGGGAGCCTGTAATCATGTTGTTGATAGTAAAAACTTTGACGCTGTCACTGGTTCTGCTTTTGACTTTGAGAGAGCAAACAAATGCCCCCAATGCAGTACTTTATTCGAACCGGGTACCATAACTACTTTGAGTTGTGGTCACCCACTTCCCGCTCTTCCTGCTGCTGTTGCGCATGACGGGAGGGGTTCTTTAATTCTACATAAGGGTCTTGTTAATGATACTCCGGTCTCACTACTTTTCGATTCCGGATGCACCACTATTGGTGTTAGACAATCGCTTGTAGATCCATCTTGTGCTACAGGAAGGGTTATTAAATGTGTCACATTTGGCGGCACTCTAGAAAAATATCTACTGCTGTAATTCGCATTGCCACTCCTTTCTTTACTGGGGATGTGCATGCTTGTCTCTTACCTAATCCTATTGCGGACCTTATTATTGGTCGTATTCACGGAGTTAGGGAGTGTACCCCACAGCAGATTGCTGCTTGGGAAGATAATAACATGCAAGCTACAAATGCAGTAGTTACAAGAGCACAAGCTCTACAAACACCCGAAACTTCACTGAATAGTGATAATGAAGTTGATAGCCAAGATAGTCACTTAGTAATCACTCGTGACTCTTTCATAAAATTGCAAGAAGAAGATCCTTCTTTAAAAAAATTCTTCGTTCTTGCGAAGAAAGGTGATCCGAATCAGGATACAAATAGAAAATCTTGGATTGCAATGAGAAACGGCGTACTTGTACGTATGGTACAAGATTCGACTACGTCGGCACATTCGCAAATTCTTGTTCCCAAGAGCATGAGAGTCCAAATATTACAACATGTTCATGACTCGCAATGTGCTGGACATATGGGTTTTGCCCGTACGAAGTCGAGAGTCCTTGCGGCTTTCTTTTGGCCTTTTGTCAATAAGGACATTCGTATTTACTGCCGATCATGCAAGGTATGTCAGGAGGTCAAATCTAGAGGACCACGACATGCTGCGCCTATCCAGGCTGCTGACATTCCTATTCGGCCGTTTCAGAAAATGGCCATAGATATTATTGGCCCTTTTAAGGTCAAGTCGGCCAGAGGACATCAGTTTATCCTTACATGTGTCGATATGTGCACACGTTGGCCAGAGGCTATTCCTCTTAAGAGCATATCTACTACAGATATTGCAGATGCTCTTTGGTTGATATTTTCTCTCGCTTGGGGTTCCCCAGAGAAATATTGTCAGACCATGGCACTCAACTCATATCTGACACTATGTCACAGGTAATGTCTACCTTACATATTGAACGATCTCTCAGTAGTATCTACCATCCTATGTCTAATGGGTTAGTTGAGCGTCTGAATAGAACGCTCAAGACTTTGCTTGGTAAGATAACTGAAGATCATCCTCAAGATTGGGACAGGGTTTTACCCGCGGCTCTCTTTGCCTATAGAGAAGTCCCTAATGAACACACAGGATTTTCTCCCTTCGAACTTGTCTTTGGCGCGCGTCCACGCGGCCCTATGTCTTTATTACACGATCTCATCACTGCCGATGATATTAGCGATGAAACTCAATCCTCATATGAGTATGTCATTGCTCTTAGACAAAAGATCATTGAGGCATGTAAGCTAGCAACTGCTTCATCAGAAATTGCTAAAGAGAAGGCAAGGCCGTTCGCTAACAAGAATAGATGTCTACGACAACTTTGTCCAGGTGACAAAGCATTCGTCCTACTCCCCAGTAGGGAAAATAGACTTCTTATTGCATGGAAAGGTCCGTATCCAATAGTCTCTCGGATTTCCGATGTTGACTATGTGGTCGATATTGATGGAAAGCATAAAACTTTCCACATAAACATGCTTTCGGAATTTCACGAACGTCCGGACTATTTGCTGCCTATTTTCCAGGCAACGGATGATGCTCCTGCACCTCACGGTCATTATTCATCCCTGTCTGTCATTCAGGATGAGGAAGCTACCTTCTCTGATGTCAACCTTCCCCTTCCAGTGGTTCCATTACATTCCACGGAATCTTGGAAAAACGTTTCTGTTTCTCCTAATCTTTCTGGTGACGAACATCGACAAGTCTCGTCGATGTTACAAACATTTCAGGATGTTCTCACTGACATTCCTGGACACACAGATGTCATAGAACATGACATAATTCTTACCGACAATAATCCAATTAGGGTTAGGCCGTATCCTATTCCTATACACTTTCAGTCGCAAGTGGAAAAGGAATTGGATGAAATGATTCAATTAAAATATAATTGAACCATCGACTTCACCATATTCTTCTTCCATGGTTATTGTCCGGAAGAAGGATAAGAACATACGAATTTGCGTTGATTATCGCAAATTGAATCAGGTCACAAAGTTCGACGCTGAACCGATGCCTTTGTTAGAAGATCTACTGATTAGACTTTCTAATTCTAGATTCTTCACTAAACTTGACTTGTCTAAAGGTTATTGGCAAGTGCCTTTAGCAGAGCATGCCAAACCTCTTACTGCTTTTTCTACACCTAGGGGTCTATTTCAATGGAATGTTATGCCTTTTGGTCTCATGAACGCCCCTGCCACTTTCGTTCGCATGATGCGTCGAATTCTGTCACATCGTTCGGATGTCATCGCATACTTAGATGACATCTGTCTCTTCAGTGATACCTGGGAAGATCACTATTTAGGGTTATATGACTTACTGTCCACTCTACGTGAGAATAATTTGACAGCAAAACCTTCTAAAGCTTTTGTTGGTTTTGGTGAAATCTCTTTCCTGGGTCATCGTGTTGGTCATGGTCTCTTGAAGACAGAAGACCACAATACTTCCAAAATACTGAACATCTCTGTTCCTAAAACGAAGAAACAAGTTAGGAGTCTCTTAGGTTTAATTCAATTTTATGGGAGATTTATTCCAAATTTATCTTCGATCATGGCACCTCTCTCAACATTGTTGAAGAAAGGTTCGCCTAATCTGGTCCGTTGGTCTGAAGAATGCCAATCTTCACTAGACCAAATCAAGAATATATTTTCTTCTCCTCCCATCTTAAGATTACCTACTCTTGATAGGACTTTTGTTCTTCGGAGTGATGCTTCATCCACTGGGATTGGAGCAGCACTGATGCAAGAATATGCAAATACTCTGCATCCTGTTATGTACATTTCTAGAAAACTAAATGCGGCAGAGAGGAACTACTCGGTTTTAGACCGTGAGTTGTTAGCGATGGTTTGGTCAATTCTAAAACTACAAAGATTCCTCCTGGGCGCACATTTCATTCTAGAGACTGATCAGAAAGCTCTTACAGCTATTCAGACTAAGAATTTGAAGAGTTCGAGATCCACTCGATATGCTATAGCTCTTCAACCTTTTCACTTCACGGTACGAGCTATCCGTGGTGCGGATAATGTGATGGCTGACATTTTGTCTAGATGCCCACATGACTCCAACTAATACTTCTGTCCTATATTTCTATATATTACAGAGTCATAACACACCTATATTTCTACAATAGATTAGCACATCTGTACTTACTTTATATGTACACACTATCGTGCTTTGTTGTCATCTTCTTCTGTTCGTTTTTTAAGATGATAGAGGAGGACTGAGTAGTTAATATAAGGGCCGTTAGTTTACTAAACAGCCACAATTATTAATAATGTATTGTACCTTATGAAGCATATTAGTTATTAATTAGCATTATATTGCTTGTACTTTCTCAGAATGTCATTGTTGAGCTGAGGACTTACCTTACGAGTTCTAGATTGTGTACTTACCCTCGGAATACCAGAGCATATATCCTGGATCGTCATGTAGTTTAACTTTACTATGTACTTATTTCATTACATGTCAAAGAATGTACTATTTAAATTTTCCTATCAGATTTGTACATCCATTTTTAAAGACAATATTAGAGTATGCTGTTTAATGATGATTATAGTAACTTGCATACGTATATTGTGTTTACATGCTAACGTGATGTGTGTTGGTGACACCTCCCCGATGTGAATATTTTTTGAGACATATTTATTTTTCTGTTGAGGTATATCCTCACCAGACACTCTATAATTAGCCTATTGTTTGGCAATTTAGTTAATTATCAGCGCATAATTCGTGCGTTTTGAGCCGCTTATCGCATGCTCTTTGATATTGAAAAAAAAAAA